>JANAVB010023996.1:11332393-11382393 GCA_029216955.1 Iris pallida
TTCTAGAGGTATACCTTAATCGAGGACTCTGTGATTATCCTAGCCCTTCTCACTAGCATGACGAAGATTCTGAGTATCATGATTTTGGACAGACGTATATGATTATCGAACTGTATGGTTTTGAGACTATGTTTGTGGGGGTGTTTGACCTATAAGAAGAACTAGCATCTTAATCCTGAGGAACTTATAGCACCCAGTTTCTAAATTGAGGGTAATTTTGACTTTTGTAATTTTAATCATTTATTTATTGACATTTAAATCATGATATGATTTTGGAGATTCTTTTTTATCATTTTAAAACTATTAAAGCAATGACTTTGATTTTGATGTGTTGCTAGAGAAACCCTAGAGACTGCTTGACCTAGAGCCTAACCATGTGATTAGGATGTTTTAATGTCATTACTGGCCTAAGGGTATTTTGGTCATTTGACATCTTTGAATTATTTGATATTTATTGCATTGGTGATGGTTAATTTTAATTTTTGATAGGAGTGATTTTGTGTTGGTTTCGTGTCTGTATCGGACACGTATCAATTTTTTATTTACAAGTGTTTGATGTGTCTCAAAAGATTTTTTTTTTGCTAATTATTTTGAAAGGTATTTGAATGGGATTGTTTTCTACATGTGTTTCCTGTGATTGCTTTGTTTTAATTTCGAGGACAAATTTTTTTTTAAGGTGGATAAATTTGTCACCCCTAGTTTTCAAGAACAGGGATATTTTGGTCATTTTTCATTTTAGAATATTTTTGAATTTTTTATTATTTATGGTATTGTTTTGGGGTTATTTGAGTCGGGTTCGAATTTCAACTTAATCCTACTTGTATCGGAGACCCGGGGTAGCTTTGACTCTAGTGGGACCCATTCATTAGTTAGACATGGCCCACATGACAATATTTAAGTTAGTATAGTTACACTAAATATTGATGACTAGGTTTGGTTGATTAGAGACTCAAACTAGACTAATTTAGACTCAAACCAAAACCTAATTTAAGTTGAACCAATAGGAGACATTAGAGGGCATTTTGGACTTTACCAAAATGGGAAAACCAAGCCATATGGCCGGCCACAAGGGAGAGGGGTGAGTCATCCTCTTTTTGTTCTTAGCCATAAATTTTCTCTTGTGTTCTTCCCCAAATTTGAGAAGAACCTCCATTGATTTCATCCCCAAATCAATCCATTCTTCCACGAAAACTTCTTTATTTCTTCTCTACTCAAGCAAGAGGAGGTGCTAGCCAAGTTTGGGAAGAGTTTGCATTGGTTCGTGTCCTTTTGGAGATCCCTTCGTGTCAGTGCCGTATCGGAAGGAGTTCTTTGAGATTTCAACTCCCGGATGTTAAAATCTACCCTCTAAATTGAACTCTCATGCATTTAGGAATGTTTTAAACCCATAGGAATCACCCCCATGGTTGTGTCTCCATTTGTATCCATTTTGTGTCCATTTGGAGATATTAGGAGTGTCCTTGATGTGTTATTGTGTCCTTGTGGGAAACACCCAATATTGGACACACTTGTGCTTGTCTTTATGATTAAATGATTTGATGCATTTTAATCTCAGATTTTTGATGTTAGAGATGTTTTCTTGAGTGTCTTTACATTTTCTTTCATGTATCATAATATATCTTAATATATTCATGTATATATATTTTGTGTGTGGGTTATGTTGTATTGATTGTGTGTCTTGATATATATATATATCTATATATATATTATATATTATATATATATATAATATATATATATATATATCTATATATATATATATATATATATTTGAATGATGTGTGTCTATATATATTGTTTTGGTGTGGTATATATATTTATATATATTATATATATATTATATTATTATATATATATATATATATATTATTTTTTTTTATTTTATATATATATATATATATATATTTTTTTTTTATTTATATATATATATATATATATATTATATATATATATATATATAGATATATTTATATATATTATATATATATATAATATAGATATATATATATATATATATAATATATATATATATATATATACCACACCAAACATATATATAGACACACATCATTCAAATATATTATATATATATATATTATATATAATATTATATATATTATATATATATATATATTATTAATATATATATATATACCACACCTATATATATATATATATATTGAATGATGTGTGTCTATATATATATATATATTTTTGGTGTGGTATATATATATATATATATACCACACCAAAACATATATATAGAACACATCATTCAAATATATAATATATATATATATATTATTATATATTTAATATATATTAGATGTAGAGGAGGAGTTTTGAGAGGGTTTTAGGAGTGGTTTAAGGTGGTGTTATGGTGGAGTGATGGGTATATATATATATATATATATATATTATATATATATATATATCTATATATATTTTTTTTTTTATTTTTTTATATATATATATATATATATATATATATATATATATATATATATATATATATTATATTATCTCGGATACATTCTTATTTCTTATCCCCAAAGTCGAGCACCCGAGGAGCCTTTCTGATTTCCGCCCTATAAGCCTTTGCAATTTCTGTAACAAAATTATTTCCAAGACTATTGCTTGCAGGTTGCGGAATTATCTTCCCAAAATTATTTTCCGGAGCAAAGTGCATTTGTCCAGGGGAGAGAGATTGTGGACAACATCATAATTGTCCAGGATATGGTGGCATCTATGAGGGAACCAAACCATGGTGGAAATGTTGCTATTAAGCTGGACATGCAGAAGGCCTATGACAGAGTTAATTGGCATTTCCTCCTGAGGGTTCTCCGAGATTTGGTTTTAATGAGATCTTCTGTGATCTTATTTATCGTCTACTGGATGATACCCGTTATGCCGTGCTTCTAAATGGCGCTCCTACTGCTTTTTTCTCGGCGTCTAGAGGGATCCGGCAGGGGGACCCTCTTTTCCCGGCTCTCTTTATTATTGCTGCGGAGGTACTCTCTCGGAACCTAAAGCTTCTTCAAGAATCAAATATGAGATCTTCATTTCATACTCCGATTGGGGGACCTCGTATCTCGCACTTGGCTTATGCGGATGATGTTCTCATTTTCACTTCGGGAGATATTGTTGGATTGCGTTCTCTCCAGCAAGTTCTGCATAATTATGAGGCTGTGTCTGGACAGAAGATCAATTACTCCAAATCTGCCTTCTATACTGCGAATCCTTTGGGTGAGGATCGCGCTCGGACTATCTACTCTTTTCGGATTTAGTCCCGGTACTTTGCCTTTTTCTTACTTGGGGTGCCCGTTAACTTGCGGAAGAAGGAATGCGGGGATGTTTAGCTATTTGCTAGATAAAATCCGGTCGAGGATGACGGGATGGCAGAACAAGATCCTCTCTCCTGGGGGTAAGTTGGTCCTTATTAAGAATGTACTTTCATCCATCCTTATGTACACATTGGCTGCATGTTGTCCTCCTCGGGATGTTCTCAGGGCGATTGAGAGGATGTTTGCGGCTTTCTTCTGGGGTAGTAAGGATGGGGTGGCTAAGAGGAGTTGGATGGCATGGTGGTTCGTTACTCGGACTAAGTCCGAAGGAGGCCTTGGGATCAAGTGTCTGAATGATATTATGGATGCCTTCTCTATGAAGCTTTGGTGGAAGCTGAGGCATGGGAAGGGACTTTGGGTGGAACTTCTTAAATCGAAATATTTTCGGAAGCGTCATCCATGTGAGGCGTTTATGACTTCCAAGTGCTCCCATGTTTGGCGACGGATTTTGAGGGGAAGAAAATTGGCGGAACCGCACATTTCGTTTATACTTGGACGGGGTGAGGGTTCGGCGAGGTGTGAGTCTTGGATTCCGGGGGGCCCTCGATTGGATAGTGTTTTTATACCTTCGGCCGAGGAGTGACTTCAGGGACCAGGCGTGGCACGGGGAGACGGACTCGGGGGCGGAATCGATCTCCGGAGAGATCTGCTGAGGTTGGACGGACGGGCACTGGTGAGCTTCGGAGGTCGGCTAGATTGGCAGGGAGAAGGGTATTCTTCCCCAACGTACGGTGATTGTTCGGGTTCTTTCGGATAGGGGAAGAAAGATCAGAGATTCTAGGGCGAGGAACTCTGATAATGGTGGTCCGGTTATTCGATCTTACTGGACAGACACTGGTTGGGATCTGCCTATGTTTTCGGCACAGTTTGGAGTTGAGGCAGCGGGACGGCTTAGAGAGGCAAATCTGACATGTACTTCGGCTCCTGATTCTTTGGTCTGGGGTGAGCGGAAAGGTTCTTTCTCGCTGGCTGCGTTGGAGATGTTGCCGGATCTCTTACCCTACTTCTTACTTTTCTCTAATATTTGGGGCAAGTGTATTCCGGCGAAGTGGAGCATTCTGATGTGGCGGGTCTGTCACAACCGGCTTCCTACTGATGATATTCTTCAGAAGCTTGGCTTCCAGCTGGCCTCCAGGTGTCATTGCTGTCAGGTTGGGCATGGGGACAACCTTCAGCATTTATTTTTCCACGGGGATCTTGCTAAGACGGTTTGGTCTGCTTTCGATGTTTCTTCAAGGCACGTTTGCATAGTGACTTTCTGGTATTTCTTCAAAGGTGGTGGCGGGGTCAGGGCAGCCATCATCGGATCTCTGGCTGGTGCGATCATTTGGGTGCTTTGGAAAAACAGAACAAGCATAGATATGAAGGGCATGGTGCTGGGCCAGATTTCTTGGTTCGGAGGTGAAGCGACAGTTTCGAAAGTCTCTTTCGAGTTGTCATCATCTCCCGTCTATTCCTTCCTGGGCTTTTCAGTAGTGGTTTTATTTGCTTTTTCTTTCTTTTTCTTGTTACCATGAGGTCGGATGTACTCATTACCCTCTTTTTCAATAAAGGTAACGGTTTTTAAAATATATATATATATATATATATATATATATATATATATATATATATATATATATATATATATTTTTAGATGTAGAGGAGGAGTTTTGAGAGGGTTTTAGGAGTGGTTTAAGGTGGTGTTATGGTGGAGTGATGGGAGGATAGAGGGGGACAAGGGGGGAGCAATAGCCGCCATACTGCTGCCCTTTACAGCAACAGCAGTCCCCATTAGGGACTGCATGTTGTATGCATTGCAGGATGGTTTTTGTGGGTTTTTGTGGCCCCGAAACATCCCCTTTTGACCCACCTTAGCCCCAATTGCCTACCCCCACTTGTCAACCACATTTTCTACTATGAACTCCTAAGTTAGAGAGTGTTTTTAGTATGTTAGGTGGTTAGTGGGGTAGGGTTTCTAGTGGTATAAAATAAGATTGGTCATGTAATGTTTTATGTCATGTTATGTTATCTTGAGGGTAAGTGGTAGATGTTTGAGTTGGTTTTTGAGAGTTATTTTAGAAGTACCATTCTAAGTTAGATGGAGGTTAGATAGATGATGTTTGTGAGTGGTGGTAGTGGTTTAAGATTAGTGGTGGTGTTGGTATCTTGGTATCTCAAGATATCAAGATTACCTTAAGGTAATGTTGAGAGTGACCAACATGGGGATATGAAGGACTGGATGGGTTAGATACCTAGATTTCTTGGTTGGTAATGACTAGATAGGTCAGTGCCTAGCTAACCTAAGAAGCCTAGGTCAGTCTACCAAGATTAGGAGGGGTTGCCTTTGTATTGGGGCAAGGTATTGGGAATACCTTGTAAAGGGTAAAATAGGATATTGGGTAAAGTTTAGGATTTGGGTTTGATTGCTAAGATGGGGTTAGATATAGGTTGTCTTGGTAGGTAATAGTTAGATAAGGGTAGTTTAGTCTAGTTTTGACCCCCGTTGACCAAGAGTTGACTTTTTGACTAAAGTCAACTACAAGTCAACACTTTACCTAGAAATGACCCGAAACTAAACCAGAGTTGACCAGTTGACTAAAAGTCAACTATTAGTCAATATTTGCCTAGTTTGACCTAGGGTGGACCTAGAGTTGAGCAAAGTTGACCAGAGTTGACCAGTTGACCAAAAGTCAACTATAAGTCAACCCTTGACCCAGATTTACCTAGTTTGACTTGGTTTGACTTCATGTGACATTGTTTGTTCTAGCGTGACTCTATGTGACCTAGTTTCTCAGTATATTCTAGTATGACCTAGTTTAGCTTGATGTAACCTAGTTGGCTTAGACTTGCAGATCATGACTTGATTAGCTTTCCTTTTATTAGTAAACCCTATTTTGAATTATAGTATCTCATCTTTAGGTCTGTCATTACTCTGGGCATCTGTTCACCTTATCAGCTCATGATGCAGGTGAGTACATTCACTTACCACATTTTTAGCTTAGGGGTATTTTGGTCATTTGGTAAATTTTTGAATTTTATTGAGTTATTGTATTGGTGATTGATATCTGTGACTTTGACTAATTGAGACTTTGTAGATTGACCTAGAAGCTAACTCTAGCTATGGTGACCTGGTAGGCAATGGTGTGACCCTAGTCTAACTCAAGTTAACACATTTCTAGTCATATAGAACAAAGTTTGAAATAGGAGAATTAAGAATAGGTTCATGATTTGTGACTTAAGGATTTTGATTTCATGACTTGTGAACTAAGCCCATACCCATAACTTAAAACCCTAACCTAACCCAAGCCTCAATTGGCCGGCCACACATAGGAAACCCCCTATTTATAATCCGCTTTCCTTGTTCTTGCCTCTTTTGTGCTCAACCAACTTTTTAGAAGGAAAGGTAAATCTCCAACTTCCAAATTCCTATTAAATCTATTTTTAATCCTTTTGACCCAAATATTTTGCATATGAATCTAATCAACCTCTACTTGCATGAGGAGTAATTTTAGTTTTTGTGCAATTTGGAGGATTTGGCTAGCAACAAAATCGTTTGATTTAGGGCTTTTTCTTGATCCTTGCAACCTATAGGTAAACCCTTCAAATTCTATTTTAATTCTATTTTTATTGCATGGTAGCCTAGATGTAGGTGTCCCCTAGCTATAGTGAAGTTTTGGTGTCATTTGTATTAGGTTTCGTGTCCGTATCGGACACGTATCAATTTCCTAGTCTAGGTGTTTGATGAAATGCCACAACCAACTTTTCTTGCTGTTTTTGAAAATATTTTTGAATGAATTCCTAGATCTAGGGCTTGTCTTTAGATTCGTGTCCTTGATCTGTGAATTTGGGGTCATGTCGTGTCCACACGAGGACACGAACACGTTGCGCTGACCCGCGTTCGCTGTCCTGCTGCTCGGGGCCTAGTGCTCGCTGTACTGGACACGTGGAGGCCTAGGATTTGGCATCAAGGAGGGGGCACTGACTGACATGTCAGCCCCCAAGTCTCGAGTCGAGTCAGGTTGTGTCGGATACGAAATTTGACCCGCACTGGCCATGCACTGGCTATGCAGTTGGGTTTTTCCGTGCTGATACGCATTTTGTGTCGACACATGACACGACGTAGAAATGTATCAGGTCACCGGACATGTAGCCCTACACCTGGCGTACACGTGTGCACAGCTACGTGTCTCCACGTGGCCCGTGTCGTGTGTTAGACACGTGTGCACGCGTGCACGAGGCTGTCAACTACGTGTGTGCTCGTATGGTGATATTGGTGTCGTGGACACAGTTGTGTCCACTTGGTTGGACACAATCACTATGGGAGACATGTGCACATGTGTGTCTTTGTTTACCAACTAATAATTTTGGTTATTAACTATATTTTGGCTTTCAAATTGGGTTATCCCAAAATTTCTGATACATGTACACTATTTAATTTCTGAATTTAATATGTTTTTTAAACTATAATCCCCATGATTATTTGTAATATAATTAATCTCCCCATATGTCTGAGTATAGCTACATGTTAGGTTGGTTGTTAACACAAGGAATTGAGATTCAAATTGGCTTTGGGACTAATATGTATAAGCTATTTCCTATTTCCTATTTCACTATTCACTGTTAGCTAACTGTCATTTTGTTTGATTCCTATGAATACTGTTTTTATCTTTCCTAAGATTTGGTTAGGTCATGTTGGTAATAGGTTATAGTTTTCGAGTTTTTTTGGCATTGTTTAACTGTTAATGTAAGCTGTCATTGTACTGTAAATTTGTGAATCACATGGTACCACTTACACTTAGACACAAGCACTGATTTCCTGAGTTGATACCCATTCCCTGTTAACACACTGTTGTCCCTATTACACACAACACCCTACAGTTCCTATACTCATTTACCACACACACATCACTGATTCAGTTTCCTATATACACACACATTGACATACATAATGCTAGACACACATAACCCCCTATCTCCTAAACTGTAACTGAGTTCATCCCCTAAGCTGAACACACACAGGAACACCCTAGCCCAATTTTCCCTAAACCCTCACATGTACCATATATTCACACACACACTACTTGACACTTATTTACTAGTACACTCACACACACAAATTGCCATATATGTGTATGATTAACATGTGGATATATATGTATGTAGGCATATAGCCATACATGATTTGCCTATATATATAATATATATATATATATTATATATATATATATAATATATGCCTATATACATTGAATATATATATATATATATATATATATATATATATATATATATATATATGTAAAAAAAAATATATATATATGTAAAAATAATATATATATATATATATATATATATATAATATATATATATATATATATATATATATATATATATATATGTCTATATATAGTATGCCTATACATTGAATATATATATATATTTGTATATATATGAAATGTGTTTTGATGACTTGTGTGGCCTTGTATTGTGTGTGGATGCTAGGATAGACATGGTTAGGCTTAGTGAGACTTGTTTTGGTTAGGCTTGACCTAGTTGACCTAGTTTGACTAGTGTTGTTGACTAGAGATGACCAAAGGTTGACTTTAGCCTAGATTGATCCCAAATACATGTAGATGTATTGTAGCAGTCTATTTTACTATTTTAGACATGTAGTGACTTGTACTGTTCTATAAGAGCCAGACACCACTCCTCGGACAGTATATTCTCTTTAGATATTCAGAATACCAGATGATTACATTCTCTGATCATTTCATATCTTGTTTAGGATTATATTTCCTGCTTTAGATTACTTTACTTGATGTTGACACGTTGGTAATACGGATTAGTACTATATGAATCTTGTCATACGATGTTATCCCCTTAGCGGATACATCGGGTATTTCATGTTTATGTAGATTATCATGAGCATCGTAGTATCCTTGTATTTGTGACATTCGTGTACAAATCGTATGAAATCGTGTACTCTCATGTGCTCACATGACCTTATGTACATTTTTTATCGTGTGCAATAACATAACTTGACTGGATCCTTGTGTATTGATTGGGGGCGGGGAGTAGAAGTGGTTATGTACTCAATCTTGTAGCTTACTCGTGTATAACCTCTGTAGATTACTCGTGTACAACATCATGCCGTTTACATAACCATATTGTGCTCTAAATTACTAGTCACTTACAATTCTTACTTATCATGTATATTTCCAGTTTACAAATATCTCTCTTGTTTTCGTGTATATTCTTCTTAGTGTTCATGTATCTTACTTTTTAGCATGTTTATATTGTCTAACTTGTTATGATTTGCATAAGATGTATTGTGCTCGCTCATGTCCTGACTATATCTGTTGAAAATATTAGAGGACGATGATGAGGCTATGGTGTATACCTATTATGGTGCAACTATAGATAATACTTGTGACTTGGACACACTTGCAGTAGAGGATCTGCCACCAGTGGTTTAGACTGCTAGCTTAGACTCTTACTTTGTCTTTCTCATTGATACATTATTGTATATATTGGGAGTTTGTTTTATCTGGATATTTGTGGAGATGTTATCATAGACACTTAGACTTCTATCTATTGTATCTCTAGTATGGATTCGTTTATTTATCTATCTTATCGCATTCTACCTTAGATGTGATTGAGACTGTATTCTGCTATGTCACCTCCATTCGGAGTGTATACTATACAGTACCTTATATTGTTAGATGATTGACCTAGGACATCATTCTACCGCCGACACTGCGGCGTAGGCTGGACGTATCCACTTCTCGTGCCCTTACTCGAGGGTGCGGGTCGTGACATATTTTTAATGGTGGCCTATGCAAGTCGAGTTTATGTAGTGGTATTCGAACTAGAGTATCACTATAGCCTGCAGTAGGATTAGGATATATTTTTGAAGGTACTCAATCACAGTTAGGATTTCTTGAGAGATTCCTGGGATGACCCTTGAGAATCTTATTAAACTTCAATTTGAAATCATTTCTCTTGTTTTGTTCGCTCTCACTCCTTGATTATTGAATTTGATTTTTGATGGATCGTTGTTGACTTTGATTTTCCTATCGAGATGAATTTTATGGCCTGAGTTATGATATTTTCTGATAACATATGTAGACGGGAATAATATGGATGGTAAAACGTCTACTTGATTATGGAACCTGTAGTTTATCGCAGCCATATTAGCTGGCATGGCGGAAACATAGAGACCTGACTTCGGATATACGTATCTTGGTTACGAGATTTAAAATTTCTTGCAGCTATACTAGTCGACATAGCGAGAATACCAGACAACATGATTATAGAGGTGCATACCCCAGTTATGGAATCTATTGTTTATCACAACCTTGCTTACTGGCATGGCGAGGACTCTGAGTAACATAATTTTAGACAGACACATATGATTATTAGATTATATCTTGAGAAAGTTTTTAAATATCATATCTATCATGCCCTTCTGTTGTTATAAAATTGTATTCAATCATCAAATAACTTAAAGAATAGGAGTATTTTAGTTTTAGAGCTTATTCATATGTAGTTCTTTCATAGTGTAATATATGATGATTGTAGAGTATCTGTACTCTAGAGATGATAGTTAGCATTAGTATTAGAATAATAACCCATTGTAGATGGTTCCCCTGATATTTATAATACCTACCAGTTTCTATAGAGGATGTTAGTCTGCTCTGCAACCTTGATGATTTATTTTATTTTCCCTTGTCCTTTCTAGTAAGGCACCCTTGACCAGAGTTTGTCCTTGAGTATAGTTGTAGTTTCACCAAATACTGAGAGGTCTATGTATATAGATAGATACAGATGATATTGGCATATGGATATGGGTTGGTTGGTATCTATAGGTCATTTTGTATAGGGTATTGACATGTTGTTTAGCCTATATTTGGTTCAGTTTTTTATTTTTAGTTAAGTTCTCTTTGTGTTGAGTTCAGTCATGTTGATCAACCTTTATAGGCAGTGTGCAGACCCTTCATTAGAGATCATGTTCCCTTGGTTCATACTATTTTAAGTTATTCACTGCACTCAACATTTCACTACCTACCATATTGCATCATAGATTTTACTGGACCATTGTTTAGACCCCAATTATTGACTCACCAATATAACCATCAACCACTTATCGTATTCTGCATATCTAGAGTCAGTATCATGTATATTAGAGGTATGCACTCATCCTTACTTCTGTACATGGTGACCTACTGCATCTCTTAGCATTTTACCTTACTTGATAGCCTTGCAATAACCTTCACTATAACCTGCAGTACCTGTCCTACAGTGGAGTTTAAAATTTTTCTTGGGCATGGTTGTTTAGTCCACTTGGGACAGTTGAATATATTGGGGATATAATGTCGGTTGTTGATAAGAGTTCTTCCTTGATCATTTATTTTGTCCCTCTTTTATTATATTAGATACAGATGATACCTGTTTAGCCCATCTGTCCAGATATGTCCAAAACCTTTCTTTTATTGATGGTTCAGTCTTCCAAGAGCCTCTACCTGAGCATTTGTTTAATTTTACATATGTTGTCTCCTGCTATATTGTACTACATATGATTGTTTTGTATCTTCATGTGTAGCCGTACTACACCCTTGTTCTGTTCTAACACACCCTACAGTATCTGACCCCTTCATTGGAGTGATAGGCATGTGGTAGGGAGTGTGTGTTATTATAGTTTGAGTAAAGTTGAGGTGATGAGGGTAAAACATATATATATAGCTTGTATATATGTAATGTATTTTGATTTGGGATGTAGCCTGTACTCATTTGTAGTATACTTCCTATTGTATTTCCTGTACACCAGTTTGGTTCACTTCTTTCAGTCCACTGTCCTGCATGTTGCTAGTTCAGTCCAGATAGAGAGGAGCGGTCTGGTTGATCTAAAGGCATGTTTCAGTCACCATGTAGGTTTTCTTTCACTTTAACTTTACAAGTGGACCCTAATGTCATATCCTTTAGCTTATAAATTCAGTCTCCTTAGCATCATTTTCTTTTGCCTATATTAATGTTCAGACCATCCATCCTTAGCCTAATTTCTAAGCATTATTTCAGTCCCTTATAAGTTTAGTCTACTTTGACCCTTGATGATCAGTTTTATATATATATATATATATATATATATATATATATATATATATAGATGATATACTTAGGATATATGTGATGGGTTGTTGTTCTTGAGCTTATGTATATGTGGTATTGGGATTTGTGTGCTTAGAATATAGGTATTTATTTATGGGTGACTTGATAAAATTTTGGAAGTTAAGAGTTAGTCTATTATAGAGTTTTTTTTTGCTAATTTCTAGTTGCCAACACCTAGATAGCTAGCATAGGTAAAATCCTAAGAAGCTGACCAGTTGTTGACCAAAGGCTTGGATGTTGACAAATTGACTAGTTGTTAACCAGTAGTTGACCATTGACTATGTTTGACTTAGTTTGACTGGAGATAGGATTAGAAGCATGTTGTTGTTGTGTTTGTTGATCATGTTTGATTATTTAGTAATTAGAGACCTTATTTGTGTTTAGGTCAGAACATAGTTTTCTGAGGATATCTCCGACTCGTGGTACCATACGTTTTGGTGGAGGTGGGAAGCTTAGCCCGTGCTTCATCGGACCTTTCCTGATCAGTGGGAGAGTTGGTGACGTGGTATACAGGCTAGACTTGTCACCTGTACTAGTGGGTATCCACAACGTATTCCATGTATCACAGTTGAGACGGTACGTGGCTGACCCAAGCCATGTACTTGACCATTCCGAGATTGAGGTGGGACCTACTCTCAGTTATCCAGAGCAGCCTATGGAGATTCTGGATCACCGAGAGAAGGTACTGAGAAACCAGGTGATACCCTTGGTTCGTATCGCATTGAGGCATCATTCTCCAGGAGAGTCTACCTGGGAGCGGGAAGATGAGATGTGCGAACGATACCCATATCTTTTTGGACCTTGAGGTATGGTTGTCTATCCTTCTCATTAGTTTAGTTTTGCCTTTTAATTTCGAGGACGAAATTATTTTAAGGAGGGTAGATTTGTCAGTACAACATTTTTAGCTTGAGGGTATTTTGGTCATTTGGTGAATTTTTAAATTTTATTGATTTATTGAATTAGTGATTGATATCTGTGACTTTGAATAATTTAGACTTTGTAGACTGACCTAGAAGCTAACCCTAGCTATGGTGACTTGGTAGGCAATGGTGTGACCCTATTCTAACTTTAGTTAACCCACTTCTAGTAATATAGAACCAAGTTTGAAATAGGAGAATTAAGAATAGGTTCATGACTTGTGACTTAAGGACTTTGATTTCATGACTTATGAACAAAGCCCATGGCCCATAACTTGAAACCCTAACCCTAACCCAAGCCTCAAGTGGTCGGCCATACATAGGAATCCACCTATTTATAATCCCCTTTCCTTGTTCTTGCCTCTTTTGTGCTCAACCAACTTTTTAGAAAGAAAGGTAAATCCCCAACTTCCCAAGTTCCTATTAAATCCATTTTTAATCCTTTTTGACCCAAGTCTTTTGCATATGAATCTAATCATCCTCTACTTGTTGTTCATGAGGAGTAATTTCAGTTTTGTGCAATTTGGAGGATTTGGCTAGCAACGGGAACCGTTGATTTAGAACTTTTCCTCGATCCTTGCAACCTATAGGTAAACCCTTCAAATTCTATTTTAATTCTGTTTTATTGTATGGTAGCCTAGATCTAGGTGTCCCCTAGCTGTAGTAAAGTTTTGGTGTCATTTGTATTAGGTTTCGTGTCCGTATCGGACACGTATCAATTTCCTAGTCTAGGTGTTTGATGAAATGCCACAACCAACTTTTCTTGCTGTTTTTGAAAATATTTTTGAATGAATTCCTAGATCTAGGTCTTGTCTTTAGATTCGTGTCCTTGATCTGTGAATTTGGAGTCGTGTCGTGTCCACACGAGGATACGAACACGCTGCGCTTGTAGCACCCAGTTTTTCAAATGAGGGTAATTTCGAAATTTCGTGTTTATAATTATTTTAATAATGATATTTAATTCATGATATGATTTTTGGTAATTTTAAATGATTTTAAAATTATTTAAATCAATAACTTGTGGTTTTGACGTTTTGCTAGTGAAACCCTAGAGACTGTTTGACCTAGAGCCTAGCCATGTGATTATGATATTTTAATGTCATTTCTGGCCTAAGGATATTTTGCATTTGACCTCTTTGAATTATTTTGATATTATTTTATTATTTATGATATTGTTTTGGGATTATTTGAGTCGGGTTCGAATTTTATCTCAATTCGACTTGTAACGGGGACCCGGGGTAACTTAGACTCTAGTTGGACCCATGCATTAGTTAGCCATGGCCCACATTTTAATTAGTCATGTTAGAAAGATTAGTCATAATCCTAATTATTAGGTTAACCATTTAGAGTTTTTTTTATTTGACCCTTTTACCCCCAAACCCTAACCAAAATTGTTTTAAACACTTGTAACTAAGGGAGGGCAAACTTGTAATATTCAATAAGGGGGGGGGATAACCATTGTGGTCGGCCCTAATAGGACTCCCATCTCATTTCCTTTCTTTGAGAAGTCTTCTTTCCCAAGTGCTCTCAAGCTCTCCCAAGAAGAAGCCTTTCTCCTTGGATTTTCCTCTCCTTTAGGTAATATTCCTTCTATTTTATTTCTCCATTTTGTATTTAGGAAAGTTTTAACCATAGGAATGACCCCCATTGTTGTGTCCCTATTTTGTGTCCTCTTGTGTCCATTATGTGTCCTTTAGGGATTTCTATTGTATTATTGGTTGTGTCTTGTGTTCATGGGAAAAACCCCCCAAACTTGGACACACTTTATATTTAAATATTGATTAAAAGAATTAATTCTATTAAATCTCAGATTTAATTATGTAGAGATGTGTTCTTGAGTACTTTATATTTCATTCATGTATCTCTTATAGATGTGTTTCATGTTACATAATAGATTTGTGTATATATCTATATATATATATATATAATTTTTTTTTTTTTTTTATTATATATATATATTATATATAATATATATAATATATATATATTTGGTATATATATCTATATTATCTATATATATATATATATATATATAATATATCTATTTTTTTTTTTTTATATATATATATATCTATATATATTATACAATATATCTATATTTCTATATATATATATATATATATATATATATTTATATAATATATGTATATAAAAAAAAAATATATATATTATATATATATATCTAATTATATATATATATACTATAGAATATTATATATATCTGATGAATGAGTGTATCTATATTTATATATGTAATAAATGGTTCATGATGATTATATAATCAAGTTTGTGAGTGTGGTTCCTCATATTATTATTGTTTTGTGTGGATAATTAGGATATATTGTGTATTCTTTTGGCTCAACTATCTAATCCGTCATGATTTTTATCTACATTTTTAATTTCAGCCCTAACTTAGAAATGTCATAACATCTAGATCAAAGCTCGTTTAATCTTCCGTTTTTTTTAAAAGAAGCGTATTGAAGTTAGCTTTCCAAAAACATGTATTAATAGGCCTAATTCTTTCTGTAACTTCTGGAGAATTATTTGAGTGTCAGCTGTACGAAAGACAACGCGTTCTCGTGTTTTCGATTCCGGAGTTTCCGGAAACGAAAACGCGATCCGTTTAAAGTTTCGAAAAGCTAACACATAGATCTATAACATACTTTAATCCTAGATTTTAATTCATGCTGAGATGGTACAGTATTGATTATTAGTAGGAGTTACTATTCGACATATGGATTTTGTGCACCCTTGTGTGCAATATAATGTTCTATTTGATTTTAATCCATGTTAATATATATACATTATGTAATTAAATAGAGAATGCAAGCATGAGTAAATGGTTAAATAAATGATGTATGAGGTGTAAGTATCCTATCTAATGTAAGCATGTATAAGAATGGCTTCTAATGAATATGTAGGTTCCATAGTATGTAATGTATGGTGCATATAGTAGTGCAAGAGAATAAATAAATGATGAATGAATGCAAGCATGAATGTAATATAATAATAGATGTAATTTATGCAATATACAAGTTAATGAGATGTAATATTCTATGTTAACACAAATCCTATATTACCTCATGTACCCCCTTACACTATGTTGACACTATCACACTTGACACTTTGTTCACTTACACTTTGACACTCTTTGATATGTATACACTATGTATGCCCATTTAACCCTCACTTGCCCCTTTGCCATGTCCACATACACACACATAGCCTCTTAAATAAGTATTTATGAATATAGTTAACTTAGCTATGTATGTATAAAAAAAAATGTATATTATATATATGTTAGCATATTGTATTGTAATATATAAGTTTATATAACCATTTGAAATGCCATGATTATAGACCTAATGTTGAATACCAATATACGCATGTGTATATATGTGTAGACATGTATTGCTTAAAGTAATAGATTACCTAGTGTATATCTAATATGAATCTTGCCTATTGAGTATTGAATAATTGCATGCTATATAGTGTTGGGTGTATGTTGGCTTGTATAGCCTTGTATTGATGTGTGCTTGCAAGGATAGTCTTGGTTAGGCCTAGTAAGATTTGCTGGGTTAGGACATGACCTAATTTGACCTAGTTTGACTAGTGTAGTTGACCAGAGTTGACCAAGGGTTGACTTTGGCCTAGTTTGACCTAGATTCATGTAGAATGCATTGTTGTGCTTTATATTACCCTTCTGGACATGTTGTGACTTGTGCTGTTCTAATTAGGAGCCAGACACCTCTTCTCAGACAGTATCTTTACCTTGGACATTGAGTTATCAGGCGAGTACATTCTCTGATCAGTTCATATCTTATTTAGGATTATATTTCCTGCTTTAGATTACTTTACATGATGCTGACACGTTGGAAACACGGATTAGTACTATATGGATCTTGTTGTGTGATGTTATCCCCTTAGCGGATACATCGGGTATTCGTGTTCGTGTACTTTATCGTGAGCATCGTGTACTCCTTGTATTCGTGACATTCGTATACAAATCGTGTGAAATCGTGTATATTCATGTATTCACATGATCTCGTGTGAGACTATACTTCGTGTGCAATAACATAACTTAGTTTGATCCTTGTGTATTGATTGGGGCGGGGGAGTAGAAGTGGTTATGTAATCAATCCAGTAGATTACTCGTGTACAACCTCTGTAGATTACCCATGTATAACATCGTACCGTTTACATAACCATCTTGTGCTCTGAATCACTAGTCACTGATAGTTCTCTATATATGGTAGCTATTTACTTACAATCTCTTTCTTTTTCATTATGTTATTTCTTCAGATCCTGTATCTTACTCTCTAGCATGTTTATATTTCCTAACCTGTTATGATATTGTTGAGATGTACTGTACTCGCGCCTGTCCTGACTGGACCCGTTGATAAATTTTACAAATAGCTTGGAGATTGCCTGCTAGCCTAGAGGAGACACATTAGAGGTTGTTTAGATAGTTATTTCAATTGTCTGGAGTTGTATTTACTTTATGGATTACTGTATCTGAGTTTGGAGATTTAAGATGTATTTCTGGATTTGTGTATCTTGGAAACTTAGATTTCTTTCTGTTGTACCTCTTTTGGATTTCATGTTTTATCTATTCTTATCATGCTCTATCTTAGTTGTGATTGAGTCTGTACCTGCTATGTCACCCCCATTCGGGGAGTATAAACTGTTTAGCCTTATACTGTTAGATGCATGAGACCTAGGACAACGTTCGACCGCCGACACTGCGGCGTAGGCTGGACGTACCCACTTCTCGTACCCTAACTCTAGGGTGCGGGTCGTGACACATTTTAGTGGTGGCCCATGCAGGTCGAGATTCGCATTAGTGTGATTTCATAGTAGCGCAACGACTTAGTTGTACTACTACGAGCCTGCTATAGGATATATATAAATTAAGATGTTAGGATGAGAGGATACTCAATCACTGTTAGGATTCCTTGAGAGATTCCTAGGATGACCCTTGAGAATCTCATTTTGAATTCCGATTTAAACTCCTTTTCCTTGTTTTGATTCACCTTTTTCTTTGATTTGAATTTGATTTTGTGGATCATTGTAGAACTTTGAATCCTGGTATTAGTTGATAATTTTGATAAAATTTTGTAGTTGTTGATTTAATTTTGTATTTAGATTAATATTTTCAAATCCAAGGTACTCAATCGCACAGAGGATTCTTTGAGAGATTTCTGGGACGACCCCTGAGAAACTCATTTTGAACTTCAATTGGAATTCCTTTTCCTCTTGTTTGGATTCACCCTCATTCCTTGCTATTGAATTTAAGCTTGATGGGTTCCTCTCGTTTTAACCGATGAGAAGGAACATATCTTCATTATTCTTTCTCGCTATTATTCCCTTGCATTCTTATTTACCTCTTATCTTAAACTCTGTCTCATTACATTAATTACCCAAATCTTGTCGTCCCTACCAGATGTACTTCGAAACCCTTGAACCTTCGTATCTTTTGCATGGGGAAGGCTAAGGAAGTGACGTAAATTATGTAGCTCAGAGAAGACGTAACTGGTTATTTTATGATGATCTAAAGGAAATCAAATGTGGAGTGTTCCATATGGAAACTTGAGATAGAAATGTGGTAAAGGTCTCGAATAGAATAAAGAGATGTATACTGCCAATCTGGAAACAATTACATTTAGAGAAATTTTGGGGTTATGAGATAGTTTATAGAACTAATGAGGATATCAGAGGTCAACCTAGTTTTGAGAACTTAGAAAATCTTGGTTGTTGATTCTGGAGAAAAATTTTACTCTGAGGCTATGTGGAAGGTTAGTAATGGAAAAAAGAAGTTAATTGTGTTTAATAAGGATATTAAATAAGATGTTGCGAGGAAATGACTAGGGATAGAGAGAACACAAAGTTACGGAAGTTTAGAGATTGTTGTGAAATATTTTTAGGAGAATAATATTCAAGGGTGTATGTCGAAGAAAATACGGAAGTTGATTTTATGATGGAAGATAAGTTTTGTAAGGCCTAGAGATTTAAATTAAATAATACGAGGAGAATAATTTGAACAAGTTCAAGGAATTCGTAAACAGGATGTAGAGGTTTTGGGTCAAATTTAAGACAAGGTGAAAGAGCTTGGAAATTTAAATAAATGGTTAATATTGATTCCTAAATGTGAGGGCTGTGCTTCAAGAGTGATGTTTGGAAATTGGGAATTACCTACGGTAGTCATGATAAGGGTTTAAGTAAAGGTTAAATTTTCATATGGAGACTGGTGAGGTAAAGATATGACTGGCAAGTTATGACCAGATGAACTTAAGAGTATCAGAAGCAGATGACTAACTCGATCTTCATTATTTTTGTGTATTAATTACCACCTCTTGAACTCCCACTTTCTAATTGAGATCCTTGACGTTCCTTATCGTGACTTTGATATTCGGAATGTAATACTAGCTGTTACCCTCCAACAAATCTTATATGTAAGACCTAGACGAGCTCACCTTCGTGTAGGTATATTATGTCCCACTAAAACCCGTCTTCTTGTACCCTATTTTCTTGATATGATTTTCTGGTCAACTGGCTAAACTATAACCTCTACCATTATACTAAATTTCTTCTTATTTCAATTAGAAATCCAGCCTTGACTCAATTCTTTCGAC
The DNA here is from genome assembly GCA_029216955.1 of Iris pallida. NCBI lineage: Eukaryota > Viridiplantae > Streptophyta > Magnoliopsida > Asparagales > Iridaceae > Iris > Iris pallida. Next base: position 11,352,434 of record JANAVB010023996.1, read on the forward strand.
CCGACATGTGATGGTGTTCTACTTGTTTCCTTAGATGCTTAACCTTGTACCTTATCTGATTACTTGACCCGTTGGTTAAGAAACTTGGACTATGTAATTCCTTTCATCATTACCACCCTTATATCTTGTGCTGCTAAATTAGCCTTAGTTTTGCAAGCTTATCTATTTTCGAGCTTGGTCATGACATATTTTATTGGGTGGCCACCCACTAACATATTGTCTAATCAAAATCGGTACATGATGGTCTGATCAACCTATTGCACTTTGGTTCGCTTTTTCATGTATCAATCTACGAGAATGGAGACATAGTTAAACTTGACCCTAAAGTCTCATTCGTGACAGCCTTGACAATTCTCCTTGAAATCTTTTCATCGCCTATGAACCTCGTATTCGTACTTAGTCGAATTAAATTTAATCATGACTTGAACCTCCATCATTGGATGCTCGTGCTCATACTTTGATTTCATTGATTTCCCTTCTTGCCCAAATCTCGTTTTATCTCGAAATTGATCAACTTAGATCGTGTCAAGACAAAAATCTATTTATGATTTGTTGTGCCTAAATTTTAATTTTTGCCATTTTATGGAATAGTAACCTTTTAATAATTTCTTAGTTGTTTGTTAATGACCAATTTTTATATAGGATGGTAGATAGCCCTACAACCTTGATGATTGTTGTTCTCTTACCTTCCCAATTAGGACACCCTAGATTGTTTGTGTGTTGATACCATAGTACTGTTTTGACCTAGAATGATTAGTGTACCTAGGTAAGACTTCCAACTGCTACGGTATGCCCTGACCTTGTATACTATTCCTTCAAATTGCATAATTTAGATAAAATTTTTTTAGACCTTGATTGTTAGGAAATAGGGACGTTACCCCATTAGTATCAGTTGTAGATATATATAGGTTAGTCCTTGATGTGGGGATGTGTGTCTATAAACATGTAGCTTATGAGATTTATGAGAGATTATAGTATCAGCCTTGATAGGATATACTAGTCTTTTGGTGAGTATAAATGTGTTATGAGAGATAGTGGCCTATATGTCTTAGTAATGCATCGTTCCTATGGTAATAGAATGTATTAATAGATGGTTAATAGGAAGATAATAGTTTGAGCATACCTATAGCCTATGATCAGTTCCTTTTCATCCTTAGTTAAGACCACTTTAAAATAGATCCAATCCCTTGAATATAGGTTCCAGTCCATATTTTATTGAAGTTCCATTACCGCCGTACAGCAGAGCAGTGTTGGAGGTATTCCTAGATTGACACTATTTAGATGTCCGTTTATTATTCCAGTGTTAGGAAGTGTTACCTTAGATATTGGGTAGGTTAGAGGCTCTAGAAGGAGTACTATCGATCTTAAATTTCGAGGACAAAATTTTTCTAAGGTGGGTAGAGTTATAGCACCCAGTTTTCCAAATGAGAGTAATTTCAAAATTTCGTATTTATAATTATTTTAATAATGATATTTAATTCATGATATGATTGTTGGTGATTTTAAATCATGTGACGTTTTGCTAGTGAAACCCTAGAGACTGTTCGACCTAGAGCCTAACCATGTGATTATGATATTTTAATGTCATTTCTGGCCTAAGAATATTTTGTATTTGACCTCTTTGAATTATTTTGATATTATTTTATTATTTATGATATTATTTTGGGATTATTTGAGTCAGGTTCGAATTTCATCTCAATCCGACTTGTAACGGGGACCCGGGGTAACTTAGACTCTAGTTGGACCCATGCATTAGTTAGCCATGGCCCACATTTTAATTAGTCATGTTAGAAAGATTAGTCATAATCCTAATTATTAGGTTAACCATTTAGAGTTTTTTTTATTTGACCCTTTTACCCCCAAACCCTAACCAAAATTGTTTTAAACACTTGTAACTAAGGGAGGGGCAAACTTGTAATATTCAATGGTGGGAGAGGATAACCATTGTGGCCGGCCCTAATAGGACTCCTATCTCATTTTCTTTCTTTGAGAAGTCTTCTTCCCCAAGTGCTCTCAAGCTCTCCCAAGGAAGAAGCCTTTCTCCTTGGATTTTCTCTCCTTTAGGTAATATTTCCTTCTATTTTATTTCTCTATTTTGCATTTAGGAAAGTTTTAACCACAGGAATGACCCCCATTGTTGTGTCCCTATTTTGTGTCCTCTTGTGTCCATTATGTGTCCTTTAGGGATTTCTATTGTATTATTGTTGTGTCTTGTGTTCATGGGAAAAACCCCCAAACTTGGACACACTTTATATTTAAAATATTGATTAAATGAATTAATTCATATTAAATCTCAGATTTGAATATGTAGAGATGTGTTCTTGAGTACTTTACATTTCATTCATGTATCTCTTATAGATGTGTTCATGTTACATATATAGATTTGTGTATATATATATATATATATATATATATATATATATATATATATATATATATATATTGTAATGATAGTGTATCTATATTTATATATGTAATAAATGGTTCATGATGATTATATAATCAAGTTTGTGAGTGTGGTTCCTCATATTATTATTGTCATTATTGTTGTGGATAATTAGGATATATATTGTGTATTCTTTTGGCTCAAACTATCTAAATCCGTCATGATTTTTATCCACGTATTTAATTTCAGTCCTAACTTAGAAATGTCATAACTTCTAGCTCAAAGCTCGGTTTAATCTCTCATTTTTTTAAAAGAAGCGTATTGAAGTTAGCTTTCCAAAAACATGTATAGTAGGCCTAATTATTTCTGTAACTTTCTGGAGAATTATTTGAGTGTCAGCTGTACGAAAGACAAACGCGTTCTTGGTGTTTTCAAGATTTCGGGAGTTTCCGAAAATGAAAACGCGATCCGTTTAAAGTTTCGGAAAGCTAACATATAGATCTATAACATAATTTAATCCTAGATTTTAATTCATGCTGAGATGGTACAGTATTGATTATTAGTAGGAGTTACTATTCGGCATATGCATTTTGTGCACCCTTGTGTGTAATATAATGTTTTATTTGATTTTAATCCATGTTAATGTATATACATTATGTAATTAAATAGAGAATGCAAGCATGAGTAAATGGTTAAATAAATGATGTATGAGGTGTAAGTATCCTATCTAATATAAGCATGTATAAGTATGGCTTGTAATAAATATGTAGGTTCCATAGTATGTAATGTATGGTGCATATAGTAGTGCAAGAGAACAAATGAATGATGAATGAATGCAATCATGAATGTAATGTAATAATAGATGTAATGTATGTAATATATATTTTAATGAGATGTAATGTTCTATGTTAACACAAATCCTATATTACCTCATGTACCCCGTTACACTATGTTGACACTATCACACTTGACACTTTGTTCACTTACACTTTGACACTCTTTGATATGTATACACTATGTATACCCATTTAACCCTCACTTGCCCCTTTGCCATGTTCACATACACACACATAGCCTCTTAAATATGTATTTATGAATATAGTTAACTTAGCTATGTATGTATATTATATATATGTTAGCATATTGTGTTGTAATATATAAGTTTATATAACCATTTGAAATGCCATGATTATAGACCTAATGTTGAATACCAATATACGCATGTGTATATATGTGTAGACATGTATAGCTTAAAGTAATAGATTATCTAGTGTATATCTAATGTGAATTCTTGCCTATTTGAGTATTGAATAATTGCATGCTATATAGAGTTGGGTGTATGTTGGCTTGTATAGCCTTGTATTGATGTGTGCTTGCTAGGATAGTCTTGGTTAGGCTTAATAAGACTTGCTGGGTTAGGACATGACCTAGTTTGACTAGGGCAGTTGACCAGAGTTGACCAAGGGTTGACTTTGGCCTAGTTTGACCTAGATTCATGTAGAATGTATTGTAGTGCTTTATATTATCCTTCTGGACATGTTGTGACTTGTGCTGTTCTAATTAGGAGCCAGACACCTCTCCTCGGACAGTATCTTTACCTTAGACATTCAGTTATCAGGCGAGTACATTCTCTGATCATTTCATATCTTGTTTAGGATTATATTTCCTGCTTTAGATTACTTTACATGATGCTGACACGTTGGAAACACAGATTAGTACTATATGGATCTTGTTGTGCGATGTTATCCCCTTAGCGGATACATCGGGTATTCGTGTTCGTGTACTTTATTGTGAGCATCATGTACTCCTTGTATTCGTGACATTCGTGTACAAATCGTGTGAAATTATGTATATTCATGTATTCACATGATCTCGTGTGCGACTATACTTCGTGTGCAATAACATAACTTAGCTTGATCCTTGTGTATTGATTGGGACGGGGGAGTAGAAGTGGTTATGTAATTAATCCAGTAGATTACTCGTGTACAACCTTTGTAGATTACTCGTGTACAACATCGTGTCGTTTACATAACCATCTTGTGCTCTGAATTACTAGTCACTGATAGTTCTCTATATAGGGTAGTTATTTACTTACAGTCTCTCTCTTTTTTATCATGTTATTTCTTCAGATCCTGTATCTTACTCTCTAGCATGTTTATATTTCCTAACCTGTTATGATATTGTTGAGATGTACTGTACTCGCTCTTGTCCTGACTGGACCCGTTGATAAATTTTACAAATAGCTTGGAGATTGCCTGCTAGCCTAGAGGAGACACATTAGAGGTTGTTTAGATAGTTATTTCAATTGTCTGGAGTTATATTTACTTTATGGATTACTGTATCTGAGTTTGGAGTTTTGAGATGTATTTCTGGATTTCTGTATCTTAGACACTTAGATTTCTCTCTATTGTACCTCTTTTGGATTTCATGTTTTATCTATCCTTATCATGCTCTATCTTAGATGTGATTGAGTCTATACCTGCTATGTCACCCCCATTCGGGGAGTATAAACTGTTTAGCCTTATACTGTTAGATGCATGAGACCTAGGACAGCGTTCTACCGTCGACACTGCGGCGTAGGCTGGACGTACCCACTTCTTGTGCCCTAACTCTAGGGCGCGGATCGTGACAGCGCTGACCCGCGCGTGCTGTCTTGCTGCTCGGGGCCTAGTGCTCGTTGCACAAGACACGTGGTGGACTAGGATTTGGCGTCAAAGAGGGGAAACTGACTGACATGTCATCTGCCAAGTCTCTAGTAGAGTTACATTGTGTCGGACACGAAATCCGACCCATACTGGCCATGCACTGACTGTACAGTTAGGTTTTTTGCGCTGATACGCACTTCGTGTCGACACATAATATGACGTGGACACGTATCAGGCCACTGGACTTGTAGGCCTATCCCTGGTGTACACGTGTACAAGGCCATGTGTCTTCATGTGGCCCGTGTCGTGTGCTAAACACGTGTGCACGCGTGTATAAGGCTGTGTACTGCGTGTGTGATCGTGTGGTGATTTTGGTGTCATGGACACGGTTGTGTCCACTTGGTTGGACACAAACACTATAGGAGACACGTGCACATGTGTGTCTTTGTTTACCAACTAATAAATTATTAACTGTATTTTGGCTTTCGAATTGGGTTATCCCAAAATTCCTGATACATACACACTGTTTTAAATTTCTGAATTTAAATGTGTTTTCAAACTATAATCCCAATGACTATTTGCTATATAATTAATCTCCCCATATGTCTGCGTATAGCTACTTGTTAGGTTGGTTGTTAACACAAGGAATTGAGATTCAAATTGGCTTTGGGACTGATATGTATAAACTATTTCCTATTTCACTATTCACTGTTAGCTAACTGTCATTTTGTTTGATTCCTATGAATACTGTTTTAATCTTTCCTGAGATTTGGTTAGGTCATGTTGGTAATGGGTTATAGTTTTTGAGTTTGTTTGGCATTGTTTAACTGTTAATGTAAACTGTCATTGCACTGTAAATCTGAGAATCACAAGGTAACACTCACACTTAGATACAGGCACTGATTTCCTGAGTTGATACCCATTCACTGATTTCATTCCCTGTTAACACGTTGTTGTCCCTATTACACACACACCCTACAATTCCTATACTCATTTACCCCACACACACATCGCTGATTCAGTTTCCTATATACACACACATTGACACACATAATGCTAGACACACATACCCCCCTACCTCCTAAACTGTAACTGAGTTCATCTCCTAAGCTGAACACACACACAGGAACACCCTAGCCTAGTTTTCCCTAAAACCTCACATGTACCATATATTCACACACACTACTTGACACTTATTTACAAGTACACTCACACACACAAATTGTATGCACACACATTTGATACACTTCACTTTGTTAATTGTCTTGACTAAGAACCATTACACTAACCACTTGCTAACACTCTACTTTGGTCTTAACACACACATGTTTATATGCCACACACACATACACTTTAACCCCTTGCCATGACACTATACACATACAAATCCTTGTACAAAGATACTATTTTACCTATACATGTGACATCCCTTTATCTTTCTAATATATATATATACATGTAATATGTATGTATGATTAACATGTGGATATATATATATATATGTAGGCATATAGCCATACATGATTTTCCTATATATATATATATATATTTTTTTTTCCTATATATATATATATATTTTTTTTTTCTTTTTCTTTTTCTTTTTATATATATATATATATATATATATATATATATATATATATATAATATATATATATATATATATGAAATGTGTGTTGATGACTTGTATGGCCTTGTATTGTGTGTCGATGCTAGGATAGACATGGTTAGGCTTAGTGAGACTTGTTTGGGTTAGGCTTGACCTAGTTGACTTAGTTTGACTAGTATAGTTGACTAAAGTTGACCAAAGGTTGACTTTAGCCTAGATTGACCCCAAACATCATGTAGATGTATTATAGCAGTCTATTTTACTATTTTAGACATGTAGTGACTTGTACTGTTTTATAGGAGCTAAACACCACTCGTCGAACAGTATATTCTCTTCAGATATTCAGGATACCAGGTGAGTACATTCTCTGATCATTTCATATCTTATTTAGGATTATATTTCCTGCTTTAGATTACTTTACTTGATTGTGACACATTGGTAACACGGATTAGTACTATTTGAATCTTGTCGTACGATGTTATCCCCTTAGCGGATACATCGGCTATTTCATGTTCGTGTACTTTTTCATGAGCATCGTGTACTCCTTGTATTTGTGACATGCGTATACAAATCTTGTAAAATTGTGTACTCTCATGTGCTCATATGACCTTCGTGTACATTTTTCATCGTGTGTAATAACATAACTTGACTGGATCCTTGTGTATTGATTGGGGACGGGGGAGTAGAAGTGGTTATGTACTCAATCTTATAGCTTATTCGTGTATAACCTCTGTAGATTACTCGTGTACAACATCGTGCCGTTTATATAACCATATTGTGCTCTAAATCACTAGTCACTTACAGTTCTTACTTTCATGTATTTATTTCCAGTTTATAAATATATCTCTTATTTTTGTGTACATTCTTCTTACAGTTCATGTATCTTACTCTCTAGCATGTTTATATTTCCTAACCTGTTATAATTTACAGGAGATGTATTGTGCTCGCTCCTGTCCTGACTGGACCTATTAAAAATATTACAGAGAACGAGGATGAGGCTCTGGTGTCTTCCTATTATGGTGCAGCTATAGACAACACTTGTGACTTGGACCCACTTGCAGTAGAGGATCTGCCACCAGTGGTTTAGACGGCTAGCTTAGACTCTTACATTGTCTTTCTCCTTGATACATTATTGTATATATTGGGAGTTTATTTTATCTGGATGTTTGTGGAGATGTTATCATAGACACTTAGATTTCTATCTATTGTATCTCTTGTGTGGATTCATTTATATCTATCTATCTTATCGCATTCTACCTTAGATGTGATTGAGACTGTATTCTGCTATGTCACATCCATTCAGAGTGTATATACTGTACACGTACCTTATATTGTTAGATGATTGACCTAGGACAGTGTTCTACCGTCGATACTGCGACGTAGGCTGGACGTACCCACTTCTCGTGCCCTTACTCTAGGGTGCGGGTTGTGACACTGATAGTTTTTATTGCCTTGATATCTGCTATATCCGATTCATTTGTAGTGTCTTACTTGATTCCTGACACGATGATTCATGGACTAGTATACGTCGGATCATGTTATGAGACGTTATTCCTGGATTACTTGGTATAGTAGTACATTGCTCGACTTGTTAACTGTACTTGTATAGACATTGACTTGGGAGTGGGCTGGCCCCCTGCTTTATGGTCCCGTGTCATGACGTATCATGTCCGAATCCATTATACTATTCGGGGATGGAGAGTTACTAGTGGTTGTGTGATCAAATCCCTACTTGTTCTTCATATTTGTACCTGTTACTTGTTCATAGCTATACCTTCGCCTCACGACGGGTAAAGTCTGACCCTACTCGTTCATAGCTTTCCATGGTGGCTGGCCTGATCTTGCCCTTTTGTACACCTGTTTATAACCGGTCAGATGGAACAGCCTGATCTGGACCTAAGCCGATGTAATATCTTGAAATTCGTGATACGTATTTTATTGCGTATTCGTATTTCTGACCCGTATTTTATTTTTCTTGTCTAGTTAATTGTAGTTTATTTCGTAATCTTGTGGTAGTTTAATTGTCATTTATCATTATGGGTTAATCTGGTTAATGACTTCTGGATTTTGATTGGACCTTGGCCTGCATTGTATTTTGCTCAACTTGCAGTATTCTCGGCTTTCGTATTTTGGCTCGAATTTATGTGGAGGAGCTTGGCCTGGTTTAACTTGGTTTGATTTGGAGACTTGGTTCGGTTTTATTTGGTTTGAGATTGCATTGGAACCCTTTAACCTATACTCTCCCTCACCTCCATCACACCCCACCATCATTTAATCCCCTCTCTCTCTCTCTCCCCTCTCATTTTCCCACTTCACAGCCGGCCACCCCCTCTCCCTTCCTTCTTCTTCTTCCCCAAGAGAGAATCACCCCCATTAGGCAAGTGCACCTTGCTCACACTTGAGGGCCGGATTTTATGTGCCTATTAGCTAGTTTAGCACCCTATGAGCAACATTAGATCTTGGGTTTTCTTGATTTGGAGCTTGGAATCTTGTAGATCTAGGTTTGGAGTGTTTTCGGATTTTTGGAGATTTGATCTCCCAAACTTGTTCTTTTGTTGGATTTAATGTTTCCATGTTGTAGAGCTTTCAATTTTATACAAGTTAGAGCCTTGAAAATCCGGATTTGGGTTTGTATTGATGGATTTATGATGTTCTAAGGTTTTGAGTTCCATGGGTTCTCTTTTCGGATTTTTGGAGAAGATGACTTGCTGTTCTGGCCGATGGCGCCTACTTCCTCGGACACGCCTCTTTAGGCGCTGTTCGTTCAACTGTGCCTTCTTAGGCACGGTTCGCAGACTGCGCCTCCTTTTCGAGCGCGCCTCTTTAGGCGCGGCTCGCTCGAACGCGCCTCCTTAGGCGCGGTTCGTCTCGATCGCGCCTCCTTGGGTGCTGTTCGCCTCCGCCCCTCGATGGCGCCTCCTTGGCGTCATTTTAGGCACGGTTGGCAGACTGCGCCTACTTTCCCAGATTGGCAGATAGCGCCCATTTCCTCCTGTTAGGCAGATAGCGCCTACTTTCCCTTGGCTTGCCCGACTGCGCCTATATTTATCATTTTAGGCGCAGTTTACTGTTCCATTGACCTAGGCGCCATTCGATTTCATGGATTAGGCGCGATCTGATCTACCAGATCAGGCGCAGTTGACTTCATGAAATTAGGCGCGGTTTAACCCTTGGGCCTAGGCGCCATCTGACTTGACTTGACTTAGGCGCTTTTTGACCTACGGGTTTTAGGCGCGGTTTGGCTCACTGGTCCTAGGCGCCATTTGATCCAATGGATCTAGGCACGGTTTGCCCCATTGGCTCTAGGCGCGGATTGACCTGTCCAGACTAGGCGCACTTTAGTGTGCAGCTAGTAAGCGCACTCTAGTGTGCTGCCTCCCTGGCACACTCTAGTGTGCTGCCTCTAGGCGCACTCCAGTATGCCTGGCCTGCCCTAGTGCCCCCTGTACCCCTGCACCCCTAGTGCCTGTATTGCTTTCTCTGGGCTTTGGTTTTCTTTTCATAATTTGGAGCTTCCTGAGATTTTGGTGCTCACAACACGACTTGACTAGACTCGACACGTCTTGACACGATTTCCTGTATTTGTGTACTGCTTTCTTGAATCTTGACACTAATTTGGGAACACTTTACCCCTGGTTTATATCCTTACGCCTTTTTACCCGAGCTCGACCCGAACACGATGTGGGCACGATTTGATTTAATGCTAGTATGGCGTTGTCCCTGGTTTTGTTATCTCTTGTTACATCAGAAAAGTGTTTTCTTATGGTCTTATTTTATAAAGTCATGTTTTCAGCCTTATTGTACTTTTCATGTCTTTTTACATCGGTGGCCGTTTGGGTGCACTTAGGATTATGTTTCTTTTACTTGTAGAATAGTTGCATTGTGATATGCCTTATGGCCCTGACACGATAAATAAATCCTGGCTAATAACTTGTAACTTGTAACCTTAATAACTAGATAACTTGATAGTGGCTCGTGGCGGCGCACTTCCAGCTTGTAACATGACATGACTTGGCATGATAATTTGACAACTTGAGCTGCTGAGGCAGGCTCACTTGACTAGTATAGCTTGTCTTGACACCGTGGGTGTACCTTCTTGTGTTTGGTCAATTCACCAGTCTTGTCTTGCATCATGTCTAGGACATGAATTCTTGATTTCCCACGGTCAGGAATTCATATTGGAAATGAACTAAGATTAACAACTAACTTAATTCACTAGTCATGACGAGATGTTCCTCAGCTACAGGCGATCCCGTTACCCCGGCAACAATCGTTTGGACTTGTAGCCTGCCGACGAGTAGGGCGCATTTCCAGCTCACTGCCAAGTGGTGTTTCCTCAAGCTACTTGTAATGATAACAAGAATGTAGTCCCTCTCTCTCTAATTGTCACTATACTAATAATCGCCTGGGTAACCTGGATAGCTGCAGGGCTTGTGGCAGAGATACATCTCACCGCATTGTTAGTAATTAGGCTTGGGATAACCCTAGTTAGTTAATGTAGCAAGCCGTAGGCTACGATTGGCCGTTTATTATTGGATGGTGTCCAGCCTTGTCTGATCTGGTCTAGGACCAGCCCTGATGGGTCCAGCTCTTGATTGTTCCAGTCTCTAGAACTTGAATGCTTGACTTGCACTGGATGTGATTGCAAGATTTCTTCTCTGACACTGTAGTGTAACTCTCTTGTATGACTGTCCTCTAAGCAATAACTGGTCAGTGACTATGTACTGTTCAGGTGAAGGGTTACAGTGGTAACCTGGCTACCTGGTACGGTACATTTGTCCTTACCGTGTTTATTGTGTAGATGGCACTTATCTATGTTATAGCTTCCTGTATATGATTGTTATCTTCAAGCAATAGACTGGTTAGTGACTATGTACTGTTCAGATTTCCTGGTAAGGTACATTTGTCCTTCCTTGTTTATTGCCCGGATAGCATTTATTTCTTATTTTTCATGCATCTTATCTGCCATGTTCTCCGGTATTATTATTATTTTCTAATCAAGTTACTTGTTTCCTTTTTCTGTGATCGGGATACGTGCATTGGTACCGCACAAATCTCGATAGGCTTTTACTTATTTCGCTGCTTTTGTTTGCTAATGATTTGCTGGTTTCAGTCCTTAAGTGGAGCCTCCTTTGTGGTACTTGCTCTTTCTGGGGTCTGACCCAGCTGGTTTTGTATGGCCAGATACCGGAGCAGCAGCAAGGGATCTACCTGTCTTCCGGCCAGATGGTGACCGCCAGGCGTGACCAAGGCTTCTAGTGGATTTCTTTTGTTCGCCCACTTTACTGTAAACTAATATTCTTTTGAGGCGTTTAGCCGACGAGCACGTGTTAGCTCGATTGCAACTTGTATTTATTATCTGCCTACGGGCTGTAACGTGATTGACATGCCCCGGGGGTTGATCATGTATGACTTAACTCTGAGCTAGTCTTTACATTTTATTACGACTAGTTTTCATGATCATCTTATATGTAATGTTTGGGACGCCTTACAATTGTATATTTGGTGATCTGTTATCTTGTAACTTATTTTACTTGTTGAGATTGAGACAATAGGCCATTTGGACCGTAAGAGGCTGTTGGTTTGTAGAATACCCTCACATGCTAGACAGCCGTGATCGTATAGTGGGATGGTTGCCGTGCCAATATACGTAGCTGGCTGTTCACGTTCTCGTTCGTCCGTATTCCGGGACCGGGGCGTGACAGTTTTAGTGGTGGCCCATGCAGGTCTTGTCAAACAAGAAATGTGAGGGTTTACCGGTAGATGTCTCAATCTGTACTCTCCTTTGATCTCCACTTGTATCTTTATATCTCCTTGAACTCTTGACTTGATAACATGCTTGTATCATTGAATCATCCTGGTCCTTTCCTTATTGTTCCTGATGTCATTGCTTCAGTGACATCGATCCTGTTGACCAGCCAGAGAGAGTTCAGCCAGTAGTCCAGCAGCAGTCAGAAGACGAAGCTCAGTCGTCAGCAGCAGCTTCCCAAGCCATGCCTCCTGTAGAGCCAGAATTCCCAGTCCAGCCAGATCAGCTAGCAGGGTCAGAAGATGGAGTCTTGGTAGGACTCATCCGTGAGTTGCTTGCATCTCAGAACCGCCAAGATGATGCCTTGCAGCAGGCAGTACAAGATACTCTGAGTGGAAGTGGTCGGAATAGTGCAGTCAACAGATTCAAGCGCCTGAACCCTCCCTTCTTCAACGGTACTGAAGATGCAATGGCTGCCGATGCTTGGCTACAGGATATAGAGATTATTCTTGAAGCAGCAAAGACTCCAGAAGACGAGAAGGTAGCAGTGGTGCGCCTTCAGTTATTGGATCTAGCCCGCAATTGGTGGGCTGCACAAGCAGTGGGATTGGCAACACCTGTTCCTTGGGCAGTGTTCAGCGAGAAGTTCCAGATCAAGTATTATGATGCAGTGGCTCGATATGACTTGCAGACCAAGTTTTGCAACCTGAAACAAGGAGGAAGGACGGTCGACGGATATGCGGCCGAGTTTTCGAGACTTAGTCGGTTTGCTCCCACTTTGGTGGCGACCGAGTTCGACAGAGCACAGAGGTTCCAGCAGGGACTTCACTTGGAGATCATATTGGCCGTGGAGCAGTTCGAACATCAGACCTATGATGCTGTTTTGCGAGCAGCGAGGAGGTACGAGTACACTTCCCAGAGGATAGCAGACAGAACCGGAGGACGAAGGCGGTCCCACAGTCAGATGAACCGATTTTCAGCTCCAGCCCCAGCAGCCAGGGCCTTGACCATTGAAACCCCGAGGCGAGCAGCTTCAGTTACGTCGGATCAGTACTCAACCCCGACGTACCCTCAGCAGGAACAGAAGCAAGACCAGTCTTCCTCAGTGGGCTGTTCTTATTGTGGTAAGCCTGGGCATATAGTAGCAGAGTGTCGCAAGGCTCTGGGATTGTGTTTGTTGTGTGGAGCACCAGACCATAGAGTGGGGTCCTGCCCATTCAGAGTCGATTCAGCTTCAACAGTGACTAGTCCCTCGGTTATGGGACCAGTACCAGTTCACCAACCACAGCAGTTCCCGTTTCCAGGACCATTGCCGACTCAGGCTCAAGCATTCCAGCAACAGAACCCGCGGCAGTTTGCCCTAGCCCAAGCTCAGATTCAGAATCGTCAGAGAGGTAGCTGTATCTTTATCTTGCTTTCCCGCCGTCGTTACCAAGGGCACATGACTTATTTCATATAACCTAATTACGACGGCATGTCCCGGACCCGAGTTGTACCCTGATCATTCGAAAAGGTTATTTGGTTATTGGTACCAACCTTTAATCTTTTCGGATGTGGAGAGGCCCGTGTTCGTATTTGATCAGGGAGTAAGACCTCAATGCGCCAGACTATCAGTTAGTCCGTGTTGCTTGAGTTCATCACTCCTTGGGGAGTCAAACGTGGGAGTGTAAGGATGGCATCCGAACACGTATCCCAATCGGTTTTGGCTCGTAAGGTGTGAAATTTTCTCATGCCTTGCACTTCGAATCCTTGCTTGCATGAATGATTGCTTGATTGATTGCTAGCTCTAGATAGCTTGTGCTAGTGTAGCTTGTCCCGACATCTCTAGCCTCTTGAATAAATTCCGAGGACAAAATTCTTTTAAGGTGAGTAGGATGTAATATCTCGAAATTCGTGATACGTATTTTATTGCGTATTCGTATTTCTGACCCGTATTTTATTTTTCTTGTCTAGTTAATTGTAGTTTATTTCGTAATCTTGTGGTAGTTTAATTGTCATTTATCATTATGGGTTAATCTGGTTAATGACTTCTGGATTTTGATTGGACCTTGGCCTGCATTGTATTTTGCTCAACTTGCAGTATTCTCGGCTTTCGTATTTTGGCTCGAATTTATGTGGAGGAGCTTGGCTTGGTTTAACTTGGTTTGATTTGGAGACTTGGTTCGATTTTATTTGGTTTGAGATTGCATTGGAACCCTTTAACCTATACTCTCCCTCACCTCCATCACACCCCACCATCATTTAATCCCCTCTCTCTCTCTCTCCCCTCTCATTTTCCCACTTCACAGCCGGCCACCCCCTCTCCCTTCCTTCTTCTTCTTCCCCAAGAGAGAATCACCCCCATTAGGCAAGTGCACCTTGCTCACACTTGAGGGCCGGATTTTATGTGCCCATTAGCTAGTTTAGCACCCTATGAGCAACATTAGATCTTGGGTTTTCTTGATTTGGAGCTTGGAATCTTGTAGATCTAGGTTTGGAGTGTTTTCGGATTTTTGGAGATTTGATCTCCCAAACTTGTTCTTTTGTTGGATTTAATGTTTCCATGTTGTAGAGCTTTCAATTTTATACAAGTTAGAGCCTTAAAAATCCGGATTTGGGTTTGTATTGATGGATTTATGATGTTCCAAGGTTTTGAGTTCCATGGGTTCTCTTTTCGGATTTTTGGAGAAGATGACTTGCTGTTCTGGCCGATGGCGCCTACTTCCTCGGACACGCCTCTTTAGGCGCTGTTCGTTCAACTGTGCCTTCTTAGGCACGGTTCGCAGACTGCGCCTCCTTTTCGAGCGCGCCTCTTTAGGCGCGGCTCGCTCGAACGCGCCTCCTTAGGCGCGGTTCGTCTCGATCGCGCCTCCTTGGGTGCTGTTCGCCTCCGCCCCTCGATGGCGCCTCCTTGGCGTCATTTTAGGCACGGTTGGCAGACTGTGCCTACTTTCCCAGATTGGCAGATAGCGCCCATTTCCTCCTGTTAGGCAGATAGCGCCTACTTTCCCTTGGCTTGCCCGACTGCGCCTATATTTATCATTTTAGGCGCAGTTTACTGTTCCATTGACCTAGGCGCCATTCGATTTCATAGATTAGGCGCGATCTGATCTACCAGATCAGGCGCGGTTGACTTCATGAAATTAGGCGCGGTTTAACCCTTGGGCCTAGGCGCCATCTGACTTGACTTGACTTAGGCGCTTTTTGACCTACGGGTTTTAGGCGCGGTTTGGCTCACTGGTCCTAGGCGCCATTTGATCCAATGGATCTAGGCACGGTTTGCCCCATTGGCTCTAGGCGCGGATTGACCTGTCCAGACTAGGCGCACTTTAGTGTGCAGCTAGTAAGCGCACTCTAGTGTGCTGCCTCCCTGGCACACTCTAGTGTGCTGCCTCTAGGCGCACTCCAGTATGCCTGGCCTGCCCTAGTGCCCCCTGTACCCCTGCACCCCTAGTGCCTGTATTGCTTTCTCTGGGCTTTGGTTTTCTTTTCATAATTTGGAGCTTCCTGAGATTTTGGTGCTCACAACACGACTTGACTAGACTCGACACGTCTTGACACGATTTCCTGTATTTGTGTACTGCTTTCTTGAATCTTGACACTAATTTGGGAACACTTTACCCCTGGTTTATATCCTTACGCCTTTTTACCCGAGCTCGACCCGAACACGATGTGGGCACGATTTGATTTAATGCTAGTATGGCGTTGTCCCTGGTTTTGTTATCTCTTGTTACATCAGAAAAGTGTTTTCTTATGGTCTTATTTTATAAAGTCATGTTTTCAGCCTTATTGTACTTTTCATGTCTTTTTACATCGGTGGCCGTTTGGGTGCACTTAGGATTATGTTTCTTTTACTTGTAGAATAGTTGCATTGTGATATGCCTTATGGCCCTGACACGATAAATAAATCCTGGCTAATAACTTGTAACTTGTAACCTTAATAACTAGATAACTTGATAGTGGCTCGTGGCGGCGCACTTCCAGCTTGTAACATGACATGACTTGGCATGATAATTTGACAACTTGAGCTGCTGAGGCAGGCTCACTTGACTAGTATAGCTTGTCTTGACACCGTGGGTGTACCTTCTTGTGTTTGGTCAATTCACCAGTCTTGTCTTGCATCATGTCTAGGACATGAATTCTTGATTTCCCACGGTCAGGAATTCATATTGGAAATGAACTAAGATTAACAACTAACTTAATTCACTAGTCATGACGAGATGTTCCTCAGCTACAGGCGATCCCGTTACCCCGGCAACAATCGTTTGGACTTGTAGCCTGCCGACGAGTAGGGCGCATTTCCAGCTCACTGCCAAGTGGTGCATCCTCAAGCTACTTGTAATGATAACAAGAATGTAGTCCCTCTCTCTCTAATTGTCACTATACTAATAATCGCCTGGGTAACCTGGATAGCTGCAGGGCTTGTGGCAGAGATACATCTCACCGCATTGTTAGTAATTAGGCTTGGGATAACCCTAGTTAGTTAATGTAGCAAGCCGTAGGCTACGATTGGCCGTGTATTATTGGATGGTGTCCAGCCTTGTCTGATCTGGTCTAGGACCAGCCCTGATGGGTCCAGCTCTTGATTGTTCCAGTCTCTAGAACTTGAATGCTTGACTTGCACTGGATGTGATTGCAAGATTTCTTCTCTGACACTGTAGTGTAACTCTCTTGTATGACTGTCCTCTAAGCAATAACTGGTCAGTGACTATGTACTGTTCAGGTGAAGGGTTACAGTGGTAACCTGGCTACCTGGTACGGTACATTTGTCCTTACCGTGTTTATTGTGTAGATGGCACTTATCTATGTTATAGCTTCCTGTATATGATTGTTATCTTCAAGCAATAGACTGGTTAGTGACTATGTACTGTTCAGATTTCCTGGTAAGGTACATTTGTCCTTCCTTGTTTATTGCCCGGATAGCATTTATTTCTTATTTTTCATGCATCTTATCTGCCATGTTCTCCGGTATTATTATTATTTTCTAATCAAGTTACTTGTTTCCTTTTTCTGTGATCGGGATACGTGCATTGGTACCGCACAAATCTCGATAGGCTTTTACTTATTTCGCTGCTTTTGTTTGCTAATGATTTGCTGGTTTTAGTCCTTAAGTGGAGCCTCCTTTGTGGTACTTGCTCTTTCTGGGGTCTGACCCAGCTGGTTTTGTATGGCCAGATACCGGAGCAGCAGCAAGGGATCTACCTGTCTTCCGGCCAGATGGTGACCGCCAGACGTGACCAAGGCTTCTAGTGGATTTCTTTTGTTCGCCCACTTTACTGTAAACTAATATTCTTTTGAGGTGTTTAGCCGACGAGCACGTGTTAGCTCGATTGCAACTTGTATTTATTATCTGCCTACGGGCTGTAACGTGATTGACATGCCCCGGGGGTTGATCATGTATGACTTAACTCTGAGCTAGTCTTTACATTTTGTTACGACTAGTTTTCATGATCATCTTATATGTAATGTTTGGGACGCCTTACAATTGTATATTTGGTGATCTGTTATCTTGTAACTTATTTTACTTGTTGAGATTGAGACAATAGGCCATTTGGACCGTAAGAGACTGTTGGTTTGTAGAATACCCTCACATGCTAGACAGCCGTGATCGTATAGTGGGATGGTTGCCGTCCCAATATACGTAGCTGGCTGTTCACGTTCTCGTTCGTCCGTATTCCGGGACCGGGGCGTGACAGCCGATCACATAATGTACTAATAATTCATGGCACATTTTATATATTTACTTTATTACATCATATATCCTACTCAGTTCTACATTCAGTACTTTTCTCACCATGTTATGATATTCAGTACTCACATCCTATTATATATTTCCTGTTGATTTTGTCTTATATTTTATTATGATTGTCTCTTATAGAATTTGTCAATTCATATAGAACTGTTGTTAATGTTTTGTACTTGCTCATTTTTCTGACAGGATACCATTGATATATTACAGATGATTCTGAGGCAGACTGCTCGACCTACTATGGGGTCGGGGCTGATGGAGACTTAGGCCAGGACGGTGACCTGGTTGTTGAGCCAGTAGACTTTGCACACCTGGACTAGTATAGCTTAGTTAGGTTTGCCTGGACTGCAATCCAGCTAGTGTTTTCAGACTGTAGTTTTTATATTATATTTTGAGTTTCTGTGATGTTTTTATATCTCTGAGCTTGTGTTGGATCTTGAACTCTTTTTCAGTTTTCCCTTCTATCATATTTTTATTTCATGCTATCTATCCTAGTTTGTCTTGTGATTGAGTTATTCCATATTATACCTCCGTGCGGAGAAGACAGATTCCCTTATATTTGTCTAGTTATATTATTTATAGACGACCTATACAACGTTCTACTGCCGATTCTGTAGTGTAGGCTGGACATAACCACGTTCTCGTACCCTTTCTCTGGGTGCGGGTCGTGACAGCTGGACAGACCACTACCGTGCCACCATAAGGGAATGTACCACTGCCTCCACCACTACCATTTTTTCAGCAGTTTCTACCACAGTCGGGACCTCAGATGTCTCCACCACCGACTGATGGGAGCCCTACTTCCCAGTTCATGTATGCCATGATGCAGGCTCAGTGGCAGCAGATTGAGCTGATACGACAGATTATAATGGTAGCATTAGCTAGACCCCCACCTGTATCCCCGACACTAGCACCAGCACCAGCACCGGCTCTACATCCTTATGAAGGCTCAATCAAGAAATTCACAGACATGAACCCCAAGGCCTTCAGAGGAACGGAAAAGCCACTAGAGGTGTCTCAACGGCTTATTGGCACAGAGAAGTTACTGAAGGAATCCCAGTTACCAGCTCGAGATTTGATGACAGCAGTAGACCAACTATTATAGGATAATACCCACTACTGGTAGAAGGCAAAAGAAAGTCGACTAGGTACTGGGATCACCTGGAAGCAGTTCTATGATCTATTCTATTAGAGATTTTTCTCCATCCATGTTCGAGATGGTCTATACGACCAGTTCCTTCATCTGAAGCAAGAAAATATGACAGTTGATGAGTATGACTCATAGTTCAATCGTCTGAGTAGATTTGGTGCGAGACTAATCCCGATCGAGTTAGAGAAGGCGAGGAGATTCAATCAGGGGCTTGCACCAGAGCTCAAGTCTTATACGACTAAACAGTCTCGAGTCTCCAATTCAGTTGTCTTGGAGGAAGCTCGTGCTCAGGAGATTCTTCGCAAGGAGCAGCAACAGACATCGAAACGTCATATACCAGCAGTGCCCGAGGTACTTAGGGTGGAACTATCATGAGGCCCCCAGGACAGTTCCAGCAAAGGCCCACACCTTATCTGAAGCCCACCTACAATGATTGCGGGAAGCAGGGACACCTCATGAAGGACTATCGAACTCGACTTGGAGCATGCTTGAGATGCGGGTGTCACGCCCCAGAACCAGAATACCGGAGAGCGGGGGCAGACATAGCCATCTACGCAATCCCAAAGTACGTTAATACTCTAAAATCACGTATAAGCTGTCAAGACATGGGGGTTACTCTACATGCCATCAGTCAATCCTATGATTTAACAATCCTAGGTATCTCAATCACAGGCAATTATACAAGAGCAAGAGTACGATCATCATACATACAATAGTAAGGCGTCCCGAACCATATATACATGACTGATCATGAAGCCAGTACCACAGAACTGATGACTAGCTAGAATATTAGTCGTACATGATAAGGACTAGCTATAGTCTAGAATACACATATCATGTTTATGCCCGTAGGCTACAATATCAAGGAAAATACCAAAACACGAGCTAAACACGTGCTCGGGGCTAAACGTTACAAGAAGAGAATTTACATATCAGTGGGAGAATGAAAAAGAGCCCACTGAGGCACTCTGGTGCTCCGGCTGGTCACCGTCGAGTGAATGGTGCGGTAGATCCTTCGGTCTCTTCTATCAGAACCTGGCCATGCAAAACCAGTGGGGTCAGACCCCAAATAGCAAGTACCACAAAGGAGGTCGAACTATGAACTTAAAACCAGCAATCATAGGCAATTAACAGGGAGCGAAAGCAATATGTAAGGGAGGATCGAGATTCGTGCAGTACCAATGCACTTAACCCGAACATAAGAAGGCAGTAAGTAAAACATTTAGTAAACACAATTAAAAGTAGACTTGTTAAGCAAACGATCCTTTAAGAGTTATGCAAAGCAAGTAGTTATATGAACAGGTGAGATAAAGTAACTAGAGAACATATTAAATAACTAGAGCTAGGCAATATACGAAGAGAGGACAAAAATACTATTCCGGAAGCCAGGTTAGAACCCCTAAACCAAACAAGGACCGAGGTTGTAACCCTTCGCCTGAACAGAACTTGGTCTCTGATCATTTATTGCTAAAGGTGACAATCATTAAGTGACACTCAGAGAGTGACAAACAGGGAGTGACAATACAGAGTACAATACATTAGAATGACAATTATTGCAATCATTATCCTGGAAATAATTAGGAACTAGATCTAAACAATACTTAGACTGGGAAGGTGATATACGATGAGATAACCATGGGACTATTCAGATAACCAGGTTACAACCCGTAAACCAAACAAGGACCGGGGTTGTAACCCTTCGTCTGAACAGAATTTGGTTTCTCCTACCATTTATCGGCAAGATAAAGTAAGAAATCAGGACATGTAACAATCAAGTACAAGATCAAGACAAGACTAGACTGATCGAACTCCATCCAACACTCACAGCCAAGCAATAAGTACGGCTTGATACTTTAACTAACTAGGGTTATCACAGGCCTAGTTACTAACAAGATGCAAAGAGATTTCCAAGTCTGGTTACCCGTTTGCTGCTACCTGTGTGACCCCAGCAAAGAAAAGGAAAAGATAGCATGATATAGAAGACACACTGTAGTAAGATACATGTGTCCTAAGGTACCACGCTCGACGGCGGGCTGGAAGTGCGCTCATCTTGACGGATAGCAACAAATCCCATGTATATATATATATATAAGGCCAGGATCAAAGGGGCAACAGGTAACTGGGAAAGTCTCTTCATGAACTACTGTAGTATTCTAGTTATTAGCCTTAGCCATTTACAGTAGGTACTCCTGACCGTGGTACTCAGGAGTCCCATCCTAGACATGATGCAAGACAAGATAGGTTCATTTGTACAAGCACAATCGTCCACGGTGTCCAAATTATTCAATCTTATCAAGTCGTGTTAGCCGTCGCAACAGCATTTCGAGAAATATCATGTCAGGTTTATCATGTCAAGAGTGCGCCATGGCGGGCCACAATCATGTCATGTATATCATGTCAAGAGTGCGCCACGGCGGGCCACAATCATGTCAAGTTCACTGTCAAGTTATCCGGTCAAGTTATCATGTCGGGAGTGCACCACGGCGGGTCACTATCAGGTTATTATCATGTCAAGTTTACTGGTCAAGAGTGCGCCACGACGGGCCACTATCAGGTCATTATCATGTCAAGTTTACTGGTCAAGAGTGCGCCACGACGGGCCACTATCGTGTTTAGGGTACATGTGCCGGACAGTATAGTGCAAGCATTCAATCAGAAGACTCAAGTTATGCTGAGGTTATAAGACACAAGTCATCAGTAAAGATCAAATAACAATAGAGAAATAATAATAATAACAATAATTAAATAGCTGGACAAGGCACAGAAAGGAGCCCTGCGGCTCAGGGTCACTATCAAGTCATGCTAGTTCCTTGTCACACCATGTCATGTACAATTGTCATTTCAATCATGTCAATCAAATCGGGATTATCAAGTTCAGGACAAAAGGCGTAAGGATATAAAATGGGCATAAAATATACAACAGGGATAAATGTGTACTCAAGTTATACTGAAGTTACAAGATAAATAAAATATTAATAATCTAATACAAATAATAAGACAAAGCTCGGGAAAGACTCCATGCGGCTCAGGAATCCGAGTCCATGCGGCTCAGGGAATGAGCAGGGTCCTATGCGGTTCAGGGAGTCCTAGCCTTATGTGGCTGAAGGGGGAATCGGGCTTATGCGGCTGAGACAGCACATCTCATGCGGCTCAGGGAGACGGGTCTCATGCGGCTCAGAGAACGAGCCTCATGCGGCTGGGTCCAAGCAAGGGTCATGCGGCTCAGGACGGGTCAGGGTGCATGCGGCCTGAGATGATACGGGTTCATGCGGCTCAGGAATGTGGTGCATATGCGGCCAGCGGAAGATGGGTCATATGCGGCTGGGAGAGACTAGTCCTCATGCGGCTGAGAACGAGTAGTCCCATGCGGCTCAGGGAATGAAGGAACTCATGCGGCTGGGAACTCAGAAGTCCATGCTGTTCAGGATAACAGGGACTCATACGGCTTAGTCTGAGCAAGGCTATGCGGCTAGATCCGAGTCAAGTCTCATACGGCTGGAAAAGACTTGCCGCATGATTGTTCATGCGGTCAAGTACTCAAGAAGTCTTATGCGGCTGGGAAATTCCATGCGGCCAGTAGAACTCGCCACATAGAGTTATGCGGCTGAGTCCATGCGGCCAGACTGTTCTTCTTCTCCAAGTTTTCCGAGAAGAAGAGCTAAGCAACCATGGCTTCCAAGCAACGTAAAACTTCCATCCAGAGCCCAAATCCGAACTTCTTAGGTCAAAATGGGGTAGAACGAGTTACTCTACAACATAAAACCATCAAAACTTGAAAATAACAATTTTTAATAGATCAAAACCCATAAAAACCGGATTTACTTCAAAGATAGATCTACAACAATCTAGCCATCAAATTAGAAAACTCCAAGTTCTAAACATGCTTAGAATGTAACAATAAAGAGAATGGAACAAACAAAATAGAAATAGTCCCACATTCGGCAAGGTGTACTTGCCTCTCTCTCTCTCTAATGGCTAGGGTTTGGTGGAAAAGAAATGAATGAGGGTGAATGAGGAGGGAGAGAGAAAAAGTGGCTTATATAATAAGCTCAAGAGATCTCCACCATTCATTCCTCTCCACTCAATCTAAACCATACACCTCATCTCATAAAGAACCAAACTAAACCAAGCCAAGTCAAAGTCGAACCGAACCAAATAAAACCAAATCCAAGTTAAACCAAGTCATGAAATCCTATACTTAGGAAATTTTAAAATATCATGCAAATCGATAAATACGAAATACGGCTCAAATAAACATGTATCCGTATAAAATACCGATACAGTGAGACGGGTCTCACAACTCTCCACACCTTAGAAAAATTCTGTCCTCAGAATTTTCTGAGGCTAGTCGAGCAAAATAACAAAACAAAAGCTCCAGGAAACTCAACAATCTCAATAAATCAAGCATGGCATATAAGTAAAGTAAAACAATCAGTAATGTAATTAAATGCGTAAGCGGTAAATAAATGCACAAGAACAAATAAAATCATGATCAAGAAGGGACTGGAGGCATATGGATCAATATGTCTCCTGAGACAGTTGTGTAGAAATCAACGTCCTCGCTGGCCTAAGCTGACTCCCAAAAATGGATAAAAGTCAAGCCTCAAGGTAAGTCGGTACCAATGACTTAGTTCAAGACATGACTCTACCCATGACGTATCATCGTAGTTGAAACAGATGCATAAACTTATCACCTGTCTCAAGATACGAAGACAGAAGAGACTGGCTGATCGAGATGGACTGATATCTCTGCCTGCATGCTGAGACTGATCCTCTATAACTGGCCTGGCTAAAGAATACTGAGCTGCCCTCGGCAAAACACGAACAAGATAATCAGAGGGATCAAGAACAGTGCCCTTGAAAGTTGAAGGACACAAGATCAAATCATGGGAATGAATGACAAATATCAAAACATATATCAAATGAAGTATCAGAGATAGAGAATAATCCGAAGGAGGTCAATAAGGATAATCGTGATTGAGATATCTAAACATGGTAACCCCCACAAATCTAAAAATCGAAACCTGCGTGGGCCACCACTAAAACCATGTCACGCCCCAGAACCAGAATACCGGAGAGCGGGGGCAGATATAGCCAGCTACACAATCCCAAAGTACGTTAATACTCTGAAATCACGTATAAGCTGTCAAGACATGGGGGTTACTCTACATGCCATCAGTCAATCCTATGGTTTAACAATCCTAGGTATCTCAATCATAGGCAATTATACAAGAGCAAGAGTACGATCATCATACATACAATAGTAAGGCATCCCGAACCATATATACATGACTGATCATGAAGCCAGTACCACAGAACTGATGACTAGCTAGAATATTAGTCGTACATGATAAGGACTAGCTATAGTCTAGAATACACATATCATATTTATGCCCGTAGGCTACAATATCAAGAAAAATACCAAAACACGAGCTAAACACGTGCTCGGGGCTAAACGTTACAAGAAGAGAATTTATATATCAGTGGGAGAATGAAGAAGAGCCCACTGAGGCACTCTGGTGCTCCGGCTGGTCACCGTCGAGTGAATGGTATGGTAGATCCTTCGGGCTCTTCTATCAGAACCTGGCCATGCAAAACCAGTGGGGTCAGACCCCAAATAGCAAGTACCACAAAGGAGGCCGAACTATGAACTTAAAACCAGCAATCATAGGTAATTAACAGGGAGAGAAAGCAATAAGTAAGGGAGGATCGAGATTCGTGCAGTACCAATGCACTTAATCCGAACATAAGAAGGCAGTAAGTAAAACATTTAGTAAACACAATTAAAAGTAGACTTGTTAAGCAAACGATCCTTTAAGAGTTATGTAAAGCAAGTAGTTATATGAACAGGTGAGATAAAGTAACTAGAGAACATATTAAATAACTAGAGCTAGGCAATATACGAAGAGAGGAACGAAAGTACTATTCCGGAAGCCAGGTTACAACCCCTAAACCAAACAAGGACCGAGGTTGTAACCCTTCGCCTGAACAGAACTTGGTCTCTGATCATTTATTGCTAAAGGTGACAATCATTAAGTGACACTCAGAGAGTGACAAGCAGGGAGTGACAATACAGAGTACAATACATTAGAGTGACAATTATTGCAATCATTATCCTGGAAATAATTAGGAACTGGATCTAAACAAGACTTAGACTGGAAGGTGATATACGATGAGATAACCATAGGACTATCAGATAACCAGGTTACAACCCGTAAACCAAACAAGGACCGGGGTTGTAACCCTTCGTCTGAACAGAACTTGGTTTCTCCCACCATTTATCGGCAAGATAAAGTAAGAAATCAGGACATGTAACAATCAAGTACAAGATCAAGACAAGACTAGACTGATCGAACTCCATCCAACACTCACGGCCAAGCAATAAGTACGGCTTGATACTTTAACTAACTAGGGTTATCACAGGCCTAGTTACTAACAAGATGCAAAGAGATTTCTATGTCCGGTTACCCAGTTTGCTGCTACCTGAGTTACCCCAGCAAAGAAAAGGAAAAGATAGCATGATATAGCAGACACACTGTAGTAAGATACATGTGTCCTAAGGTACCACGCTCGACGGCGGACTGGAAGTGCGCTCATCTCGACGGATAGCAACAAATCCCATGTATATATATATATATATAAGGCCGGGATCAAAGGGGCAACAGGTAACTGGAAAAGTCTCTTCATGAACTACTGTAGTATTCTAGTTATTAGCCTTAGCCATTTACAGTAGGTACTCCTAACCGTGGTACTCAGGAGTCCCATCCTAGACATGATGCAAGACAAGACAGGTTCATTTGTACAAGCACAATCGTCCACGGTGTCCAAATTATTCAATCTTATCAAGTCGTGTTAGCCGTTGCAACAGCATTTCGAGAAATATCATGTCAGGTTTATCATGTCAAGAGTGCGCCACGGCGGGCCACAATCATGCCAGGTATATCATGTCAAGAGTGCGCCACGGAGGGCCACAATCATGTCAGGTATATCATGTCAAGTTCACTGTCAAGTTATCAGGTCAAGTTATCATGTCGGGAGTGCACCACGGCGGGTCACTATCAGGTCATTATCATGTCAAGTTTACTGGTCAAGAGTGCGCCACGACGGGCCACTATCAGGTCATTATCATGTCAAGTTTACTGGTCAAGAGTGCGCCACGACGGGCCACTATCGTATTTAGGGTACATATACCGGACAGTATAGTGCAAGCATTCAATCAGAAGACTCAAGTTATGCTGAGGTTACAAGACACAAGTCATCAGTAAAGATCAAATAACAATAGAGAAATAATAATAATAACAATAATTAAATAGCTGGACAAGGCACAGAAAGGAGCCCTGCGGCTCAGGGTCACTATCAAGTCATGCTAGTTCCTTGTCACACCATGTCATGTGCAATTGTCATTTCAATCATGTCAATCAAATCGGGATTATCAAGTTCAGGACAAAAGGCGTAAGGATATAAAATGGGCATAAAATATACAACAGGGATAAATGTGTACTCAAGTTATACTGAAGTTACAAGATAAATAAAACTTTAATAATCGAATACAAATAATAAGACAAAGCTCGGGAAAGACTTCATGCGGCTCAGGAATCCGAGTCCATGCGGCTCAGGGAATGAGCAGGGTCCTATGCGGTTCAGGGAGTCCTAGCCTTATGCGGCTGAAGGGGGAATCGTGCTTATGCGGCTGAGACAGCACATCTCATGCGGCTCAGGGAGACGGGTCTCATGCGGCTCAGAGAACGAGCCTCATGCGGCTGTGTCTAAGCAAGGGTCATGCGGCTCAGGACGGGTCAGGGTGCATGCGGCCTGAGATGATACGGGTTCATGCGGCTCAGGAATGTGGTGACATATACGGCCAGCGGGAGATGGGTCATATGCGGCTGGGAGAGACTAGTCCTCATGCGGCTGAGAACGAGTAGTCCCATGCGGCTCAGGGAATGAAGGAACTCATGCGGCTGGAACTCAGAAGTCCATGCGGTTCAGGATAACAGGGACTCATGCGGCTCAGTCTGAGCAAGGCTATGCGGTTAGATCCGAGTCAAGTCTCATACGGCTGGAAAAGACTTGCCGCATGATTGTTCATGCGGTCAAGTACTCAAGAAGTCTTATGCGGCTTGGGAAATTCCATGCGGCCAGTAGAACTCGCCGCATAGAGTTATGCGGCTGAGTCCATGCGGCCAGACTGTTCTTCTTTTCCAAGTTTTTCGAGACGAAGAGCTAAGCAACCATGGCTTCCAAGCAACATAAAACTTCCATCCAGAGCCCAAATCCGAACTTCTTTAGGTCAAAATGGGGTAGAACGAGTTACTCTACAACATAAAACCATCAAAACTTGAAAATAACAATTTTTAATAGATCAAAACCCATAAAAACTTGGATTTACTTCAAAGATAGATCTACAACAATCTAGCCATCAAATTAGAAAACTCCAAGTTCTAAACATGCTTAGAATGTAACAATAAAGAGAATGGAACAAACAAAATGGAAATCGTCCCATATTCGACAAGGTGTACTTGCCTCTCTCTCTCTCTAATGGCTAGGGTTTGGTGGAAAAGAAATGAATGAGGGTGAATGAGGAGGGAGAGAGAAAAAGTGGCTTATATAATAAGCTTAAGTGATCTCCACCATTCATTCCTCTCCACTCAATCTAAACCATACACCTCATCTCATAAAGAACCAAACTAAACCAAGCCAAGTCAAAGTCGAACCGAACCAAATAAAACCAAATCCAAGTTAAACCAAGTCATGAAATCCTATACTTAGGAAATTTTAAAATATCACGCAAATCGATAAATACGAAATACGGCTCAAATAAACATGTATTCATATAAAATACCGATATAGTGAGACGGGTCTCACAGCGGGTCAGGGCAACACAAGGTAAAGGATTGTCTGGAGCAGCACACATTAGTTCATGCCCAGCAGAACCCGAGATCGACAACCCCAGCACTTCCAGCTCCGCTGACTAGCAACAGGAGCACCTCGCCCACCATTACCACCCTAGTCAGTACAGTTTGAGAAGGCCAGAGCTCAGGGCCGTAGACAGAATTATAGGCATGCATTCTCTCTAGCTATTGAGGATACAAAGATAAAGGCAGAGGTCATAGCAGGTATGGTTTTAGTTGCTTCATTTCCTGCCATTACTTTGTTTGACACTTGAGCCACTCATTCATTCATAGCCACTAGTTTTGCCACTAGACACATAATTTCCATCATACCCTTATCTAAGAATATTAGAATCCTCACTAGAGGAGGAGTTGTACCTGTTAGTGGTGTTTGTAGACTTTGTCCTGTAGTGATATGTGGTAGAGAGATGAAAGCATAGCTTCTTGTATTTCCTAAGCCGACATTCAACGTGGTTCACAGAATGGACTGGTTAAACCAACATTTTGCCCTTATAGACTACTATAGGGGCAGTATCTTCTTTATACCACTGAATGCGACGAAGTTCAAGTTCACTAAGGAAGAAGGAAAGAGTTGTGATGCACCCACAATAGGGACTCATATGATGATGCAAGACACCCTTCAGCACCCTGTCATCTCTGAGTTCGAAGATGTATTCCTCGAGGAATTGCCAGGACTGCCACCCGACCGAGACATTGAGTTTTTTATTGAGCTTATTCTAGGAGCCGAGCCTATTTCATCTCAAGTTTATCTACTAGCACCCAAGGAGTTGGTAGAGATAAAGATGTAAATAGACGACTTATTAGAGAAAGGCTTTATTAGTGCCAGTGTGTCACCAAGGGGAGCACCCATTCTTTTTGTGCCTAAGAAAGACGGGACAGTGCGTATGTGTATCGACTATAGAGCTTTGAATGCAGTGACGGTGGAGAACAAGTACCCTTTGCCGTACATAAATGATCTATTCGATCAACTGAGAGGAGCACAAGTATTCTCCAAGATCAACTTACGATCGGGCTATCATCAATTGAAGGTTCAGAAGGAAGATATTCCAAAGATGGCATTCCAATCGAGGTATGGACACTGCGAGTTCTTGGTCATGCCTTTCGGTTTGACCAATGCTCCCGCGGTCTTCATGAACTTAATGAACAATATCTTTCACCAGTACTTGGACAACTTCGTAGTCGTCTTTGTAGATGATATCTTGATACACTCGAAGAGCCAACAGGAGCATGAGCATCATCTACGAATTATTTTAGGGACCTTGAGGGATGAGCTACTTTTCGCGAAGCTTAGCAAGTATGATTTATTTCTCAAGAAGATTTTAGTTTCTTAGGCACATTGTTACGTGTGATGGCATATCGGTAGATCCGGAGAAGATCACAGCAGTAAAGGCATACCCCGCTCCCATATCAGCTTCCGATGTGAGAAGTTTTTTTGGACTTGCGGGTTATTACCGAAGGTTCGTAGAAGATTTCTCTGAAATAACGAGGCCTATGACTCGACTAACTTGCAAGGATCAAAAATTTGTATCGATAGATGAGGGTCAACCCTGCTTTTGACGAGTTAAAGAAGCGCTTTACCACGACATTTATCTTGACACAACTATCAGGCCCGGGAGGATTCATGATCTACATCGATGCATCTGGGAAGGGATTATGATGCGTATTGATGCAGCATGGTCATGTAGTAGCATATGCGTCAAGACAGTTGAGGGTACACGAGAAGAATTACCCAACCCACGATCTAGAGCTCGTATCGGTTATCTTTGCTTTGAAGTTATGAA
>JANAVB010023996.1:11392393-11415635 GCA_029216955.1 Iris pallida
GAATCCACTATTGGCAAAACTGCAAGTTTTCTTACGAAGTCTTTGCAACTTCTACAACGCGAGCTTTGATACGAAGAACTCGTCCAAGTTCAAATGTGAAGAGGTATTTTCAATCAAGCCTTCTGATTACAATCTCTCAGAAACTTCTAGACCGTACCGCACTGGAAATCGACTAGAGGATTGTAATTGGCTTAGGATCTGAAATTTAAAGCTCAAGAAAACTCTTTAGAAGACTGAAAGCTTTAGATAGAGAGAAGATTGAAAGTGAATGAGTGAGTTGAAATGATCGAAATCCTTCTCTATTTATAGGAGTTCCAAAGACAGAATTCTCGCAGAATTCGGCAGAATTTGGGCAGAACTCTATAAGAAAATCTTGGTCAAATCCGCAACTGCAGGAGGACCAAGTTCAGAAGATTCAAAAATCAAACAGATACCAACCGAACTCTGGCTGAACTCTGGCCGAGTTCTGTCAGGGTTAGGTCAGGTTTTAAAACATAGTTTTTGATGATTTTTGAAAACCTTTTTGAAGCTTTTGTTTAAATGAATGTTTTTCAAAAAAAGGATATTTTAAAAGTATTTTGAAAACATTTTGGAATAGACTATTTGCCAGTACAACTCGGTGTAAAACGTGTTCCTAGACTCAATAAAATAAAAAAAATATTGCTCAAAGAAATACGGACTCGAACAGGCAAACATAGCTTCGGTCTTAAACTGTGTAGAGAGCTGTTCTTGTTCATGTCCAAGAGTCCGATACATCCTGACTAGCTTCATATATCGAGACAGAGTTTGATCAAATATTAAAATCAGGTTGACCATATGACCAATGGGCCAACAATCTCCATATTTTGATAATTGAAAACTATGAATGATATAACATTTAAGCTTGAAAAAAAATCAAAAATTGTTCATATCCTGCTTTTTCTCAAAAGAATGTTAGATCTTTATTTTTCTCTCCCGTTGTCACTTAGCAAAATAATTGCAAAAGAGAGAAACTCCCCCGCAATCAATGCATAAATAACAAACAGTGAAGAAACATAGAACATAATCATGATAAATGATAGAAATAGTAAAGAAAATTTAAAATATATCACAGACATGTATTTGTACTCGGGCAGTTTATAATAAACAAAGAATTATATCACAGGCAGTTTATAGTAGAGAAGCAGATAAGAAATGCTAAGTAAATAAACTGATGTGAATCATAAACTATGAATCTCATAAAGATAAAGATGTTCAGATGACATCAAATAAAATAAATCCAGTACAAGTCCTCAAAAAGAAATACTGATAATAAAGTCTGAAAATAGAAAAACTTAGAATGTCGGAGCATTTCCAAGTATATAGTAGATAATGTCTAAGTCTCAAACATCAATTAACATATCACAACTCCTCATCATCATCATCATTATCAGTATGATGACCAGCATGTCCAGAAGGACCAACTCCAGAGGTACCCGCGCCAGAAGGGTGAGGAGGAGCGCCATTGTAAAACTCACCGACATAGTCACGATGAGGAGGAAATAAGGAGTTATATCTCCCGAGAATTGGAGTATGTAGTAGAGAATGACGAACTCCGTATGAATCTAAAGTTTGGATTGATTTCACCACTTGGATTGGAAGAGAGGGAGTGGTGAAGAACTAGGGTTAGAGGGTCTCCTCGCACGGCTGCTGGTTCTGTTTGATGTGGTTTGGAAGCAATGAAGAAGAAAGGCTCTCGGGTTCTGGTTATATAACCTGATACCTTCAACCGAACTCGGGCCGAATTCGGGCCGAATTCTGGCTGAATTCGCCTGGGTTTGGTTTGGAACACTTTCTTTTTCATTGGCTCATTTCAAATATTTAATTCAAAGATTAGTAATTTCAACCTTCAATTAATATAATTAATATATTTTATAGATTAAATATCATTACACAGCGACTGTTTCAGATTAGCTATAGGAGTACTGTCCCATTTGGCGGAGGTTCACCGGGGAACATTTAAGTACCGCTTCGCTTCAACCGTAGTTGTGGTGACAGACAGACTCTTTATTGGCTTGTCTCTAACACAGTTTTTGCGTATTGAAATAGAATCATAAAATAACATTAATTAATATTATTAACGTCCAAAATTCATAATTCTCGACGTAAATAATTGAAACGATATTCTGCTAGAGGTTTTGTGAAAATGTCAGCTAATTGATTCTCAATATCTATGTATACAAGGTCAATATCTCCATTTTGATGATGATCTCTAAGAAAATGATGTCTAATCTCGATATGTTTAGTACGAGAATGACATACAGGATTCTTAGTCAAATTAATAGTGCTCGTGTTATCACAGAAAATGGGAATATGTGTATAAAATAAATCATAGTCTTCCAAGGTTTGTTTCATCCACAAAATCTGAGCACAACAACGTCCTGCGGCGATATACTCAACCTCTGTTGTTGATAGGGCTACAGAATTTTGCTTTTTACTAAACCATGAGACTAAAGCCTTGCCTAAGAAATGACATGTGCCACTGGTACTTTTTCTATGAACTTTGCATCCAGCAAAATCTGTATCCGAATAACCAGTAAGGTCAAAGGACTAGTTTTGGGATACCACAAGCCAACAGAAGAAGTGCCCTTAAGGTATCGAAAGATACGCTTAACTGCGCACAGATGTGATTCCTTTGGATTAGCTTGAAAACGTGCACACAGGCAAACACTAAACATAATATCTGAAGACTAGCAGTTAAATAAAGTAAACTACCGATCATACCTCGATACTTACGTGTGTCGACCGGCTTGCCTTGTTCATCAATATCAAGCTTTGTTGAAGTTGCCATCGGAGTGCCAATAGGTTTGACATTGTCCAGATCGAACTTCTTTAGCAAATCTTTGTGTACTTGGCTTGATTTATGAACGTCCCATTGTCAGTTTGTTTGATTTGCAGTCCGAGAAAGAATTTAGCTCTCCCATCATGCTCATCTCAAACTCATTCTGTATACACTTAGAAAATTCTTACACATAGATTCATCAGTAGATCCAAATATGATATCATCTACATAGACTTGTATTAAAAGAAGCATACCATTAAAGGACTTAATAAAAAGAGTAGTGTCAACCTTGTCTTTTAAAAAACCGTTGTCAAGTAGAAAAGAGCTTAGACGATCATACCAAGCACGAGGGGCTTGTTTCAAACCATACAAAGCTTTCTTCAACTTGAAAATATGATCAGGGTTTTTAAAATCTGTGAAACCTGGAGGTTGTGCTCTGATACCAATTGTAGGAACGAAATCGTAAAGCACAATACTCTAGAGGGAGGATGAATAGAGTTGGCAGCGAAATATTGCTAATTAAAAATTGTTAGCAGCTAGATCACAGAATAATAATCACAACTAAGTAATGTAAAGGCAGAGATAAGAAAGCAAACACAAAAACAGCGATGTATACTGGTTTCCCTCTGTTGAGGACTAATCCAGTCGGTAGAACTCTTGCTACCAGTTGAATCCACTATTGGCAAAACTGTTTAAAAATGCACTCTTGACATCCATTTAAAATAATTTAAAATTATGAAAACATGCAAATGCACATAACATGCGAATGGATTCTAATCTCGTAACTGGGGCATAAGCCTATCGTAGTCGATACCTTCTTCTTGATTGTATCTTGAGCTACGAGTCGAGCCTTATTACGAGTCACTAAACTATTCTCATTGAGTTTATTTCGGAATACCAACGGGTGCCAATGACCGGATGATCAATAGGCTTGGGAACAAGTTCCCAAACTTGATTCCGTTCAAATTGGTTTAATTCCTCTTGCATAGCATCTATCCAAAAATTATCACTACATGCTTCATCAATAGTTTTTGGTTCAAGCTGTGAAATAAATGCAACACTAGAAACAATATCTCTACTGGATGTACGAGTACTTACACCTTTGTAATATCACCAATTACCAAATCTTTTGGATGATCAGCCGTAAATTTTAATCTTTTCGCAGACTCTGAAGGTAGCTGGTTCCTAGATCTTCTCTAAGAGGATCAGCTAGTGCTGAGCTTGGTTGAGAATCAGCTGGTGTTGAGCTTGGTACAGATGGATCTTCGTCATTGTCATCGATAGTCATTTGATTCAATAAGGTGACATTGATTGATTCTTCGATGATCATGGTTCGTTTGTTGAAGACTCTGTATCCTTTGTTCTTGGCTGCATAACCTCCGAGGCTAGCAACTTTGAATGTGGATCTGGTAGCTTTGTTCTTTTCACATTGACTGCATACCGAATCCTTCTTGAATGTAATGTCGGTAAACCGCGTACTAGCTCTGTGGATAATCTTGATATTGTGTCCATATTTGCGTGACCGAGTCTCATATGCCACAGATGACTCTCATCGCTTTTAGCCATTAAGCATCTACCTGAAATGTTAGTTTCTTCCAACAAATAGAAAACATATATGTTATTTTCCCTGATACCTTCAAGATAGTACTACCAGTTGAACTATCAACTATAGTACATTGTCTTTGCCAAAGTTGATGCCATAACCATGATCAGCTAAATGACTTATGCTGAGTAGATTATGTTTCAACTCGGTAACCAGACAGACTTAATTACAGGATA
The DNA here is from genome assembly GCA_029216955.1 of Iris pallida. Taxonomy (NCBI): domain Eukaryota; kingdom Viridiplantae; phylum Streptophyta; class Magnoliopsida; order Asparagales; family Iridaceae; genus Iris; species Iris pallida. The sequence continues at coordinate 11,396,973 of JANAVB010023996.1, forward strand.
GGGAGACTTACCAACATCACCGATACCAATAATATACCCTTTTAAATTATTACCGAAGGAAACATAACCTTCCTTCTTCTTCTTCGACGGTGTTGCAAATAATGTAGCGTCATCGGTCATATGCCGTGAACAACCGCTATCGAGGATCTATTTGCTTTTAGCATGTGAAGGGTGTTTCACCTACAAAATAATTTGTAGATGAAACTTTTGGTACCCATTTCTTATAGGGTCCTGAAATGTTAGCTTTTGGTATCCAAACATAAATATTTTAATCAACAAGCTTTCTGATTCTACATGCAGATGGAATATGACCAATGAGGCCACAATAATGACATTGTGCATGTCGAGTGTTGAAAGCTGAGTGGTGTGCATGGTTGGTAGGTTTAGGTTTTCAAGTATAGAAGAAAGCATACCTATAATCCTGTTTGGGCTTAACCTTTTGGGGTAAAGGTTTGATAGGGTTAGGTCTGACAGTGTTTGGCTTGGGAATGTTCCAATTTTTCGGTAAGTGACACGTGTTAGGGAAGGAAGCAGCAGTCTCAGGCTGTTTTTCTAACCTAATTTCCAATCTTTTGGAAGTGTCATACAACTTAGTATAATCAGAAGTGAGTGTTTCTATTCTGATTTGTGCACATCGAAGACTTTTCTTCTCAATAGAAAGTTCTTCTTTCAGTTGGTCGATAACTTTGTTTCTCTTCAGATGACTTGGTAGTCTCGTATAATAAGAGCTTTATTGAAGAAAGCTCACCAGACTCACTAACATTATTTCTGACCTCAGCTAGTAGGTCGGTAAGTCTACCTATTTCACCTTTGTACTCTTTGAGTACCTTCTTAGAGGTCTGATACTTGCTATGCAGTTTTTGTAATCACACATCAGTTCACTGAAGGCATCCTAATTGCTCAAAGGTGAAGATCATATGTATCAACTACAGGTTCAGTAGGTACCTGATCGGATGCCATAAAGCATACGTTTGCAGCGTCTTCTGATTGTTCGTCTTCTGAGTCGCTGGCTTCACTTTCATATGCTGGTATTGGCATACTTCCGTGATGTCGATCTCTTTAGGTTCCCTTTTTCATACCTGTTGCTCTTCTTGCTTGATGATGAGTTTGTAGGACAATCCTTCTTCATGTGTCCCTTCTTCTTACAGCCATAGCAGACAGCATCATCTTGATACCAGTTGTTACTGTTGTTGTTTTCTTTGGCTCTCTTCTCATGTCTCATGAATCTCTTGAATTTCCTTGCTAGGAGTGCTTGATCTTCAGCATCAGATTCACTGCTGTTTGAGTCACCTTCAGCAGCTTTTCTGTGCTGAGCCTTGAAAGCGATCATCTTCTCTTTGGTGCAGGCTCTTCAAAGACTTGTAGCTCCAGTTCATGAGTGAGTAGCTTACCCATGAGTACTTCGAGGGACATAGTTGTGAGGTCGTTCCCTTCAATGATTGCAGTAGCCTTTGGAATCCAGTTTTTTGTGAGTGCTCGCAGGAGTTTGCGAATCTTTTATTGTTACTGTACTCTTTGCCTAGGGAGGACAAAGGATTTATAATATCCAAGAATCTTTCGAACATCTGAGTAACTGTTTTGTCGGGCTTCATTTTGAATACCTCATACTCTTGAGTAAGTATGTTGACTTTAGATTCTTTGACTTGAGTCGTGCCTTCATGTGTGACTTCAAGTAGCTTCCACACTTCATTAGCCGTTGTGCAGATAGACCTTATTAAATTCAGTTCTGTCTAAAGCACAAAATAGCATTAATAGCACGTGCGTCAAGACTGGCATTTTTCTTTTCCTCCTTGTATATCTGATATGGGGTTTTTCAACTAAAACTCCATCAACATTTATACGAGGTGGCTTTTGATAGCCATCAATAACAATGGACCATAAATCAAAGTCAAGTGATTTCAAGGAGAAACTCATCCGTGTTTTCCAATAGGTATAGTTCGTACCATCAAACAGTGGAGGTCTGTTTGTGGCCTGGCCTTCACTTGTGAATTTCACAGTTGCCATGTGTGCTGTGATCTATGTAACAATTAATTAAATGAATAAATAATTGCAATGTTACCTTGCTTTACCAGTAACACCCCTCTGATACCAATTGTAGGAACGAAATCGTAAAGCACAATACTCTAGGGGGTGAATAGAGTTGGCAGCGAAAATATGCTAATTAAAAAATGTTAGCAGCAAGATCACAGAATAATAATCACAACTAAATAATTAAAAGGCAGAGATAAGAAAGCAAACGCAAAGACAGCGATGTATACTGGTTTCCCTCTGTTGAGGACTAATCCAGTCGGTAGAACTCTTGCCACCAGTTGAATCCACTTGGCAAAACCGTAAGTTTTCTTACGAAGTCCTTGCAACTTCTACAACGCGAGCTTTGATACAAAGTACTCATCCAACTTCAAATGTGAAGAGGTATTCTTCAATCAAGCCTTCTGATTACAATCTCTCAGAAACTTCTAGACCGTACCGCACTGGCAAATCGACTAGAGGATTGTAATTGGCTTGGGATCTGAAATTTAAAGCTCTAGAAAACTCTTTGGAAGACTGAAAGCTTTAGATAGAGAGAAGATTGAAAGTGAATAAGTGAGTTGAAATGATCGAAATCCTTCTCTATTTATAGGAGTTCCAAAGACAGAATTCTGGCAGAATTCGGGCAGAATTCGGGCAGAACTCTATGAGAAAATCTGGTCAAATCCGCAACTGCAGGAGGACCAAGTTTAGAAGATTCAAAAATCAAACGGCCACCAACCGAACTTTGGCTGAACTCTGGCCGAACTCTGGCCGAGTTCTGTCAGGGTTAGGTCAGGTTTTAAAATATAGTTTTTGATGATTTTTGAAAACCTTTTTGAAGCTTTTGTTTAAATGAATGTTTTTCAAAACAAAGGATATTTTAAAAGTATTTGAAAACATTTTAGAATAGCCTATTTGCCAGTACGACTTGGTGTACAATGTATTCCTAGACTCAATAAAATGAAAAATACATTATTCAAAGAAATACAGACTCGAACAGGCAAACATAGCTTCGATCTTGAACTGTGTAGAGAGCTGTTCTTGTTCATGTCTAAGAGTTTGATACATCCTATCTAGCTTCATATATCGAGATAGAGTTTGATCAAATATTAAAATCAGGTTAACCATATGACCAATGGGCCAACAGTTCACACTTTCAGTAGTTTGTTGAGATGGAGTCATAGGAGAAGACCTCCTCGGAGATATTATTCTAGTTCTTTAAAGGGAGGATTAATGGTTGGTATGAAAGCGAGTTCCAATTCATCTACTGCCATGATATCCAATTCTTGGTCGATTTCAGGAGAAGAATGATGCCTTTCAGCCATTTTTTGCTCATTATGAGCAATCTTCTTTCGACCTACTGTTTTGGTTCTTGATGTAGACGATTCCGTAATGACTTTTCTCTTCTTGATGAAGGGGAGGCTATAGGGACAGATTTTTGTTTCTTTTTCCTATACCTTATTGTTTCAGTCTTTTATCAGAAGAGCTCTCTGTTTTAGGCTCAACAATGGGTGCCTTCCCTATGATATCTATTCGAAAAGCTATTTCTCGAGCCTGTGTCAGGTCATGAGAAGATGGTTTCAGTCTGGTACCCAATATAAAACTTGACTCTCGATTATAATTGGCCGAAGGAGAATTTATGTTACAGTAGAATTTTCTAGCAGCATACATGATATGAGTGTTATCATCTTTCTTTGGCATAGTAAAAGAGGTATTGGTACCACCTGCATTATAGTATTGCTAGGTTGTAATTCCGTTAATTAAACCCCCTTTATATTGGGGAAAGGGGCTGGCATTTTCTAAGAACCACTACTATAGCCAAATTGGCGGGCAAGCGGCTAGGTAGATGTGGTTCCAAATAAATATCCTTTTGTCTCCGTAACATCAGATGTGAAGGGCAAATGGACCGAAGCCAGTGAAATGATGCTTCTAATAAAGTTGAGGCATTGTCTATTCCTGTATCTGTCAGTACATTGCCGTCCTCGCTACTTTGAAACTTTGGAGTATCTTGAAAAATCATAAGCATGCAAATATCCATGGACTCTTCTACAAGATACGATTTTGTTGAAATTCCAAGTCCTGCCTTTGTAGCGTCTAAGATTGCCATCTCCAGACAAAGTGTCTAATTCCAGCCCTAGGTGCATCAATTTGGGACAATGTAGAATCAACCAACACATTAAATAATGGAATGGTAGTTCCGATCTGACAAAATCTTTTTGTCTTGAACTGTATATTGCTTTATGCACAAAATTACGTAGTCCTTTTTGAATGCTTCATACCATGGCCGGGAGTAAGGCCAACTTCTAATCGCACTAGCATCAAGGTAAGAAGAATGAAGCTCCGGCTTAATTCCTCGATGGCTCCTACACCTGCAGAGACCAGAAAGTTTCTTAACCAGGACATCAAATAACCCGCTACATCTGCTTTATTAGATAAAGGGTGAAGTAGGTAGTAGAAATAACGATAGGCTGAAGAATTATTATCATCGCCTCTTAAATTCTTCTTCTCAATATCCTTCATTAATGCTTTGATTTTAGCCTCTATTATTGTTGGACAAATTGTAAATTCCTTTTGACCGAATTCTTTAGTAAGGCTTTAAAAAGTTGGTCTATCCAGTATTTGGTATGAGGGATTGGACCGTCGGCTCTTCCGGACCTATATATTCTGTAGCAAATATGGTGATGAAACACAAATTCTTTTTACACATCCAACATATCTGGATTAGTCTTCTCCATGGTGGCCAGTTCTGCATCAGTTGGGGTGTACTCTTCATATTGTTCGTTGCCCCATGGTAGTTTGGAGATCACTTGCATCTCGTAAAAGGCTAAACCCATTTCATCAACAAATGTAAAGAATACCAGTATCACAGTTGTACATTTTTATAAGTACAACAAACATATGGATGTTCGTCTGTAGTCAATGACAAGTGGCCTCGATAATAGAGTACAAGCCACACTCTTTCAAGATCTCTTCATAATTCGTCAAAACCTACTCTGAAATATTGCTCCATGAACTGTCAATATGAATCTAATTCAGCAACTTCAAAGCACCAATAGGATAAGGTAAATTTTTAGAAATTAATTTGTTGGTAAGGGTTTCAATAGCATATCCCAGAACATCGGGCCCAACTTCACTCTTAATGATTCCAGGCAGTAAACTAACTGAGTGAAAGAAACATCTCCCTTTTGACAATGAAAAGTATTTTGCTTGGCATCATTTAATCGATGAATGATTTGTCCAGCAGAACGCCAGCTTGTATTGAGTGATGAGTATTCTATCTTTCTCGGAGAGGCAACCGGAGCATAAGCAGTCAAGGGTAAATGACGCTCTAAAGATGGTACAAACATCTTCCAATTTCTTGAGACAAGTATCCAAACATGTTTGCCCTTTTTGATTTTGGTGCTGTCATCTCCCGTCAATGTCAAAACATCCCTAAATAGAAAAGCTAGTCTTAAAGGTTCTCATTATTCATTATGAAATCCCTGCTGTTCAATATGATGTGAAAAGCTTTAGATTTGACCAACGATCATTTCTTGTCTTAAAGGAGGTTGATCTTTGTTGATTTGGGCCATCATACATGAGATCAGATCAGAGTGGACCAACGATCATTTCTTGTCTTCCAAGTAGGATTCTCCAAGCTAAATTTGAAAGAGGGCAGATTCTTATAGAGTTTGAGGTAGAATGATGGGGTCGATTGTTACTCATAATATATATTATATATATATATATATAATAATATTAGAGGAACCTCGAATTTTATTGATGTATTAGGCACAAAATGCCGAAGCATGTACAAGTAAGCGCGTCCGGCGCAAAACACAACAAAAGAGGCTAGACGTGGAGAAAAAAGCCGCTCTTTGGCCCGAACCTGGGGCTAGGACAGCACCGTCAGGAAGAAGTCCATGGCATGAGAGCAATGCATGCTGATTTTGAGAGTTTGGCGGATGGTTCCCCTGATCAGTTGGTTATGATTGTGTTGGTGTCCTTCGTACCTGAATTTGTTTCGATTTTTCCAAAGGAACCAAATGCCGGTGGCTGCGATGATCTGATGCCCATGTGACTTGCCCCATTGTACGAGGAGATCGTTGAAGCCATCGGCTTGGAGCGTGGACCGACAGCATCGAGAGAGGTTGAGTCACCGAAGAGAGGCAAGGTCGCCGGGCGTAGGACGTGCTCGACGGTTTCTGATTGTGAGAAGTGCAGCCGTAGTATTTCAACGCCTGGCTGAAACCGATGGATGTGAGGGAGTCGTCAGTAGGGAGCTTCTTGCGGTGAGCTCTCCAGATTAGAATTGACCATTTTGGAAATATAAGACTACCAGAAAGGGACAAGAGTTGGGGATGGCACTCCGTTGCCGCTGACCACCTTCCTGGCGAGGCCAGCGAGAAAGCACCGTTTGACCCGGGGACCACCTCCAGGCATCGGGGTGGTCAACGATCTGCACATCGGATGAAAAGACGGTTTACGACCACCTGGCTAAGCCAAACAGTGACCCTGTCCCACCGCCATCCGGACTCGGTATTTTATAAGTCACGAATAGATCAATTCGGAAGGGTACGGTATTGGCTGGAGGAGAGCCTCTCCAAGCCACCGTTCGTAGCACGACGATTAGCTGTTCCTGAGCTGCAAGATTAAAGGTTCGGCGAGATGACGACCGATGAGGATGCGTCGCCAGGATGCCGAAGATTTGTTGTTAGCAACCGCTGTCGTAGGTTAGGAATATCGGAAGTATCTGGCCTTCATGAACCGGGTCCAGATCGAGTTATCCGTACGGAGCTTCCACCACAGCTTGTCCACCATAGTCGCTAGCCTACCGAAGCCCAACCCTCCCTCATTCGTAGGTCTGGCCATGGTGACCTAGCTGGCCCAGTGGTGCTTGTCCTTCCCCTCATTGTGACCCCATAAAAATTTGAGAAGAGGGATTCTAAAGAGGATAACACCTTCTTTGGTGGGGAGCACACCGCCTGGGTGTAGATGGGGATGGAGGAGAGGACATGCTTGATCATAATTAACTTCCCGCCGGAAGAGAGGGTCGCGTTATGCCAACCCTCGATCTTATGTCTGATTTTGCTCACTAGGCCTGCATAAATGTCCGAATTCGCTTTCCCGTATACCAGCGGGCACCACAAGTAGAGAACGACAGGTATGCGGTGGATAACTATATTAGGTTGCAGAGCGTCATCGAGTGAGTTCTGTCGGTTGTGTGGTGTGTTTGGATGACGCTTTTGTTGGTGTTAACTCGCTGGCCCGAGCATCTAGTTTATTTTTCGAGCATTCGGTGGACCACTTCTACCGAGCCGATGTCGCCTAATGAGAAAATGACGATGTTGTTCGCGTAGGCCAAGTGAGTGATAAACGGGCATCCATGCGGATGGCGATAATCCTGGAGATGATTTTATTGGTGAAGGTGCATAAGCTGATGGGACAAAGTCTTTGAATGTCTTGGGTTATCTTTTTTGGGGATGAGGATGAAGTTAGCATGGGAGATAGAATTGGGGTAACTTCCTCCTGGCAAGAAGGCGATCGCGGCCTCGTGGAAGTCAGGTTCAATGATGTCCCAGCAAGTTCGGAAGAAGACGCCGGAGAAACCGTCGGGCCTGGAGCGCTGTGTTCATCGAGGGTCCACACTACGACCTTTACTTCCTCCGCGGAGGGGGGGCAGCAGCAGTTCGTTCTCTCTCAGTGATCATGTTGGGAACCATGGCCAAGAATTCTTCATTTTTGACGATGACTTTCTTAGAGAATAATTTAGTGAACTCAGTGGCGGCCTCCTGAATACTCCTCTGGTCTTTGAGTAAGATACCATTTTTGTAGGCAATTTGGTGTAGGTTAAGCTGTTATCTGCAACCTTTGACACAGGAGTGGAAGAATCCGGAGTTCCTGTCCCCTTCGACATTCTAGGTGAGTCTGGCTTTCTGCTTCCAAAACTCGGTCTCGACCTTAAACCATGATTTGAGGAGGGCCCTGGCGAGGTTGAGCGTGGCCCGATTCTCTGGTGAACGGTTCGACACGAATTGGTGTTCGGCTCGGGTGATGTCGTCTTCCGTCGTCCAAATCTTCTGGAAGATGTTGTCGAAAGCTCTTCTGCCCAGGTCGAAAGCGCTCTCCGAGTAGCTTTGAGTTTGGCCGCCACTCGAGCGAGGGGATCTGGGTTACTAGCAGAACTCCAGGTGGAGGCCACTATACTGCAGAATTGGGGATGATGGGTCCAGAAGTCCAAAAATCAAAGGTTTTTGGATGAGGTTGGAATTGTTGCTAATCTCGAATAGGCGGAGGGAGTGGTCAGTTTCAATAGTTAGGGTAGGAGAGGTTGGATATGAGACCCAGGTCGGACCAGCGGTTGTAGACCAACGTACGGTCAAGCCAGGAGTATTGTCTACGGGCGCCTTCCTACATGTTACACCAAGTGAAAGAGCTCCCAGAAAAGGGAGAGTGGACACAAGTGATTGTTAAAGATGCAGATGTTGAAGTCATCCATGGCTTGCTGGGGGGGCAGCCTGCCCCCAGACTTTTCCTCCCTACTCGAAAGCAGGTTAAAGTCACCGATGCAGAGCCACGGGAGGTTGTTGTGGAGGATGTGGGTGTCCGACAACGTATCCAAGATCAACTTACGCTCGGAAACGTCACAGCTACCGTAGACGGCGGAGATGAGGTTCGGGATTGAAGGGTGGGATGTTCTATCCAGCAGTTGAGCGCATGTCTCGAATCATGAACGGTGCTGAATATGAATCCAGTGGCGAAGAGGATCCAGATGTGATTGCATCCAGCTACCGCGGCCGGGAAGTCAAGCTATAGCTGGATAGATTTGAGTTTTTTATGGAGTATTTTTGGTTCAGTGATGACCAAGATGTCTATTAGGTAGATTTCTTGAGGCTGAGTAATCTATTCAATGTGGGTTTATTGGCCAACCTTCGGATATTCTAGGAGAGGATGTTAAGCATTAGGTTGGTTGCCGGGGGGGTATGGTGGTTGTTGAGCTTAGCGGCAGACCTCGTGGTTATGAGCTTGGGCCGTCCCCTCGGCCGTCGAGTAGCTCTAGGGTCTATGTAACAAAATGAGGGTATTTTTGAAATTTGTATTTATAATTATTATTTATTACATTTAAATCATTTATGATTTTTGATAATTTTTAAATCAATTTAAAACTGTTTTAAGTCATGGCTTGTGATTTTGATACCTTGTTAGTGTAACCTAAGCGACTGTCTGACCTAGAGCCTAACCATGTCATTAGGATAATTTATTTTTACTTTTGAGCATGAGGGTATTTTGGTCATTTGGCCTCTTTGAATTATTTCATGATTTATTGCATTGTTGATTGTTAATTTGACTTTTGCTTAGCTGTGACTTAAGAGACTGTCCTAAATTTTGATCTTGACTTGGTGACCTAGTTAACATGGTATGGACCCTAGTCTAACTTAAGTCAACTCAAGTTAGGACACTTAGGATCAAGTTTGAAATAGGAGGATTGGTGGTTTGGTCCATAGACTTGAGACTTGGAAATTGGTTCTATGACTAGTACAATTAGGCCCATAGCCATTAGACTAAACCCTAACCCTAATTTTCCACTTTATGACCCCCCATTAGGGCTCTCCCTTCCCAATAAATAATCTCTTCCTTGTTCTTGCCTCTTTAATTATTTTCTATGTTTTGAAGGAGAGGTATAGAAATCTTCCTCAAGCCCTAGTTTCTTCATTTTAATTCCTTTTCCACTCTAGTCTTTTGCATTAGTTTCTAATCCAGCTCTATTTCATGTCCACGAAGAGAATCCCAGATTTTGAGCAATTTGGAGCAATGGGCTAGCAAGGAGGAACACTTCTTTTTGGGGGGCTTTTTTTGATATTTGCATCTATAGGTAAAACCCCTTAAATTGTATTAAAATTTCATTTTCTTTGTATTTAGGGCTAGACATGGGAGTCCCCTAGCTGTCCCTGAAGTTTGGGTCAATTTCGTGTCCGTTTGGTGTCTGTATCAGACACGTGTCATAAGTGTGTGTAGGTTTTTTATTAAATGCCTCTAAGGATTTTATTTTCGATTTTTGTAAAATTAATTATAGAATTTGTAGATCTAAATGTGTATACTAACTTTTGAAGACTGATGTGATTTTTGTGTCAGTTTTGTGTCGAAATGAGGTGCTGACATGCTGCACGACACGCGTGTGCGCTGTCCTGCTACCCGTGTCCTATTACTCGTTGGACACAGCGTTTCGACGCGTGAAACTTGGCATGGAGGTTGGGGCAGTGACTGACAAGCCACTCCCTAAGTTTTATGATACCTTGTTTCGTGTCGGACACGAAAATGAGCCCTATTGATTTCTGTACTGCACTGCACACGGGCGAGACACGTTCTGATACGTGTATCATGCACCCGAGCCACTTGGACACTTCATGTTGTATTCTATGTGTAGCCCTATGTGTGGCAAACACATGGACACAAGCACAAAGTGTCACTTGTCCTGTGTCACGTGTACGGCGACTCGTACTCACAGCACGATACTTCACAGTATAGATGTGCCTGGGTGTATTTTTCTTGATTTGGACACGTTCGTGTCCAGTGTTTGGACTCGATACAACTTGTGTAACACCCACTCATGTGCATGATTGTTTAACAACCTTTAAATTGAAGTATCCATGTAATTCGAATAATAAATTTGGGTTCGAACCTATATTTTTCTGATACTAAGAACTGTGACTTGATTTTCCTGAATTTTCCAATGTGTAAAATGTTTTGTATGATGTTTGATCTCATGATTTAATTGGTTTGTGATGATTTCAATTTTTTGTTTAGATTATAGATTATTTGATTTCAAAGTTGGCATTTTCATTTAGTTTCAAGGTTGGTTTTGAATTGGCATTGTTTGGTTTTCAAAAGGGATTTGTGTTCGAACCTAGGTTTCTAATGCATTCACTGATACTTGATATTCAATTTGGGTTGTGAATCATATTTTAACCTGAGTTTCCTGAATACTTGAACCTGAAAGTTCAGGTTTAAGTTTTGATGCCTTGGTTTGGTTTATGGAGATTTCGAATTTGGTTTTGGTTTTAAATGGGTTTTGGTGAATTCGAATTGGTTTGAAATTGAATTGTTACATTGGTTGGTAATTTATGTATGTACAGTTGTGTGTATGTTACATGTGTGGATATGTAGTAGGTTTGGGTTGAACTCAGTTTCAGAGCTCGGGTTGCAGGATAAATGTGTTAGTGGCAGGGATCATAGATGAGACTTGGTATGCATATAGGTATCATATTAGAGATACGTATTAGTGTGGATAGATGTCATAAAACGGGTCAAGTGTGTGTTTTTAGTGTCCTGTGGTAGAAATAGTTAAGTACCAGAGAGGTATCAGTCATAGGAAATATATGAGTTGAGTTCAGTTCAGTCAATGGTGAATGTCTGACTTGTGTATTAGGTTTATGTTATAGCATTTAAGTTGGGGTGTCAGGAATTGTGTATCCCAGTTGGAGTGGTTAGGAAGACTTGAACCCAGCCCCATTCAAAATAATTGTATCAGAATTTTGATAAGGAGGGAGTCCCTGTCCAGGTATGGGTTTGTATCATAGGCTTAGGCAGTAGCAGTAGTAGCTTGACAGAAGTGTTAGGCTTGTGATAGGCTTAGGAATTGTTATCCTATAGGACTTAGAGTTTGGTTTAGGATTATTAGCTTGAGGTTAGTGTAATGGCTAGTATAGTGATATGGTTTTAGGATTTTGTAGTTAGGCTTTAGGCCCTAGTGGGTTTAAGATTGTTGGTCGGGTATAGGCCTTATGAGATAAGGCTGGGGTTATACACAATATATAAATGATATATCTTAGGGTGTGATATGGTATGGGTTAGAATTTAGGAGATTAGTTTAATGTAGAATTGACTAGATAGTTGACCCTTTGACTATGTTGACTAGATTGATATAAATATACATAGTGAGGTAAGGTATTTGGGTTAAGTATTAGGGTTATGAGTAGTGTTGGTTTAGAGGAGTTCATTGACTTGAGTTTATGTTGAGGTGATATATATCTAAATATATGTATGGAAGATATGTATAGATGTCTTGTTATATGGGATTACCTAGATAGTTAACCCTTGATCAAGTGACCACATAGTCTAAGCTTAACCCTATTTGACAAATGGTTGACCAATTGACTCTTGACCTAGAAATATCCTAGCTGACCTTGTTTGACTAGATAGAATCCCAACCCTAAATGTTGACTTGGGTTGACCCAGAGCTGACCAAGTTTGACTTGGACCTAGTTTGACCTAGACAGTTGACATGGGTTGACTTAGATTGACTTTGACCTAGATTGGTCTAGAAATCATGTAGATTGCATCATAAACTTCATTTATCTTAATTTAAACTCATTATAACATGTATTACTCTGTTTAGAACATTGTGACTCGGTGCAGACATCTGATATTACACTATTCTTTTCAGAGTAGCAGGCGAGTACATTCTTTGATAGTTCTCTCATTTACTTGTCAATTACTGTACCTCAGTTCTAGTTAGTTCTATTTGATTCTTGTTTCAAACACGTATTTTATTACTGAATTCATGTATACGACACACATACTTTACTCGTCCTGCCTCTATTATTCGAATCACCATTCAAACTATTCGAACCGCCTATTCGTATCTTCATGTGCTGGTTGGACTTGTATTCGTCTTATGTGTTGGATTATAGATTTATTTGTATTAGACTGGGCGGGAAATACCGATTAGATGCTGACATATCCTCCTATTCGAATCACCCCTCTGTGAATATTCGAACGATAGCCATCCCTCACCTGATCAGTGTGTGGTGTGCTGTATTACCTACAGCCATTTACATGTCGATCTCGGTATTTTAAAACACACTTGGAGAATTAATTTGAATCATTGTTAGAATATCATGTGAATCAGTACCACCTTATTCGAATCACCTTATTAGAACAATGATTAGAATAACATTCGACTCTTCTTGTATTAGACTCACATTTGGATTATACTCGACTTATATTTACTGTCTGGACTTATACCATGTTACTCTAGTTCAGCTAGTTTCTATTTACAGTCTTTATTGGCATGATTCTTCTCTTGTTTAGTTACCTTACTTTTCTTGTACTTTATCTGTTCTCTATACCATCACCTGAATATAACTGCCATGTTCATTAATCTAACTGCCTATAACTACTTTGTAGTTCTCTGTCATTTACTTGAGTTTTCTAGATGAGATGTGCTCGTTCCTGTCCTGACTGGACATCTTGAAAATATTATACAATACTTGCGCTGAGGATACATGCCCTACATATTGTGGACCCGGAGACGGGACGGCTACCTTTGGCCCCGACACGCAGGAGTGATCAGGATTTAGTTTAGTAGACTTGCATCTGTTTTCATGTAGAACTTGTTGTATAGATTTGAGACTTGAGTTGTATTTGAGATTGTTCGAGATGTTGTTATTATTTCAGTAGTTATTGTGTCTTCTGTTCCTTAGTTATATTTCGGTGTTATCTTATCGTGCTTAGACTGTGATTGAGTTACACCGTATCTTATACTTGTCCTCCGTTCGGAGTTGATCATGATGAGTATATAATATACTACATGAGTTGATGGTTAGTTAGGGACTTAGAACAACATTCTACCGCCAACACTGCGTGTAACGCCCCAGTCCCAAATACTTGAGACTAGATACGTATCATGCCAGCTGTATACATACGAGAAAATATACGACTCGTATATATACATAAGCTGTAAGTGTAGAAGGCCAAGACACTAAATCTCATCCACAAAGATAAATAATGATATAAAGCAACTTTGAGTTTGTCATGTACACAATAGTTGGGCGGAGACAAAGTCCACTACCAACCAAATTAAATATGGAAAAAAATTACGACCACGACACATTCGCACTCGTCGAGCAATTACCAAAAATAAAATTTTCGTGCGCGACGTAAATTACGACCACGCGACGTACAAAAAAATATTTTTAAATCAGTACCAAAATAAAATAAAATTAGTAGAAATTTAGGGGCTTTACACTGCGGCATAGGCTGGGTGCTGTTACGTACTCGTATCCTCACAGTGGGTGCGGGTCGTGATACGTTTTTAGTGGTGGCCCATGTAGGTCGAGGGTCGCATTAGTACGATATCGTGGTAGTACGGCGAATTAGTTGTACTGTTGCCAGCTTGTGGAAGGATTGAGTGATAGGCTTTAACGGAGAGGTACTCAATCACTGTTAGGACTACTTGAGAAGATTCCCGGATGACCCTTGAGAATCTCATTATAAACTAACTCGAAATTCGATCCCGACATTTTATGTCTACTTCATTGTTCATCGTTGAATTTGATTATTGGCATTTCATTGACTTAATTTTCTACCAAGATAACATTATGGGCTATGTTGCCTCAGTCATGGAATCTAGAGTCTTCTACAGCCATATTAGTTGGTTGAGCGATGAGATAGAGTCTGATTTTGGATGTATTTCTCGGGTGTGGGAATTTAAAGTTTTGCAGCCAAGCTAGCGGCAATGCAAAAATTTTAAATACCATGATTCTAGAGGTATGTACATTAGTTATGGACTCTATGGATTATCGCCATACTTACTGGTGTGACGAGGATTCTGGTAACATGATTCTGGATAGACGGGTATGATTATCAGATTGCAGAATAGATACCATATAGACGTGCCCTAGCATAATTGAGTAATATCAGGGTGGATATTACTTGAGTGTTATCGATTAGATAGAGGGAGCTAGGCCACCTGTAGTACAGCACCATGCACTGCACCATCAGAGGGAACACCCCAGAAGGGCAGGGCTTTTGCGCTGACAGTCGAGTAGACCGACGCTACGGGTGACGGGTTAGCAGGTCTGTCCTTCCTGTTCTTCTTTCCATCTTGTTGTGTGATTCTATTAGTACCTGTCAGGATGTTTTGTGCTGTGATAGATAGTATAGTGACCCTGATCAAGACCGTGATTTCACGACCAGTAGGACTGTGTTGCATGTTATCTGTTGACCTTGATTTGCTGTGGGTTTGACCTAGAAGGGGTGCGATCATTTTAATTTTGAGGACAAAATTTTTCTAAGGGGGTAGACTTGTAACACCCAGTTTCTGAAATGAGGGTATTTTTGAAATTTTGTATTTATAATTATTATTTATTGCATTTAAATCACATTATGATTTTGATAATTTTTAAATCAATTTAAAACTGTTTTAAGTCATGGCTTGTGATTTTGATACCTTGCTAGTGTAACCTGAGCGACTGTCTGACCTAGAGCCTAACCATATCATTAGGATAATTTATTTTTAGTTTTGAGCATGAGGGTATTTTGGTCATTTGGCCTCTTTGAATTATTTTATGTTTTATTGCATTGGTGATTGTTAATTTTGACTTTTGCTAAGCTGTGACTTAAGAGACTGTCCTAAATTTTGACCTTGACTTGGTGACCTAGTTAACATGGTATGGACCCTAGTCTAACTTAAGTCAACTCAAGTTAGGACACTTAGGATCAAGTTTGAAATAGGAGGATTGGTGATTTGGTCCATAGACTTGAGACTTAGAAATTGGTTCCATGACTAGTGCAATTAGGCCCATATCCATTAGACTAAACCTTAACCCTAATTTTCCACTTCATGACCAGCCACTAGGGCTCCCCCTTCCCTATAAAATCTCTTCCTTGTTCTTGCCTCTTTAATTAATTTTCTACGTTTTGAATGAGAGGTATATAATCTTCCTCAAGCACTAGTTTCTTCATTTTAATTCCTTTTCCACTCTATCGTTTTGTATTAGTTCCTAATCCAGTTCTATTTCATGTCCATGGTGAGAAATCCTAGATTTTGAGCAATTTGGAGCAATGGGCTAGCAAGGAGGAACACTTCTTTTTTGGGCTTTTCTTGATATTTGCATCTATAGGTAAAACCCCTTAAATTGCATGAATATTTCGTTTTCTTTGCATTTAGGGCTAGATCTAGGAGTCCCCTAGCTGTCCCTGATGTTTGGGTCAATTTTGTGTCCGTTTGGTGTCCGTATCGGACACGTGTCATAAGTGTTGTGTAGGTGTTTGATTAAATGCCTCTAAGGATTTTATTTTCAATTTTTGTAAAACTAATTATATGAATTTGTAGATCTAAATGTGTATACTAACTTTTGTGAAGACTGATATGATTTCTGTGTCAATTTCGTGTCGAAATTGGGTGCAGACACGCTGCATGACACGCGTGTGTGCTGTCCTACTATCCGTGTCCTGTTACTCGCTGGACACAGCGTTTCAACGTGCAAACTTGGCATGGAGGTTGGGGCAGTGACTGACAAGTCACTCCCCAAGTTTCATGACACCTTGTTTCGTGTCGGATACGAAAACGAGCCCGTATTGATTTATGCACTACACTACACGCGGGCGAGACACGTTCTGATACGTGTCTCATCCACCTGACACGAGCCACTTGGGCACTTCATGTTGTGTTCTATGTATAGCCCTATGTGTGACGAACACACGGACACAAGCACAAAGTGTTACGTGTCCTGTTCGCATGTAGGACGACTCGTACTCACAGCACGACACTGCACAGTGTGGATGTGCCTGGGTGTATCTTTCTTGATTTGGACACGTTCGTGTCCAGTGTTTGGACTCGATACAACTTGTGTACACCCACTCATGTGCATGATTGTTTAACAACCTTTAAATTAAAGTTTCCATGTAATTCGAATAATGAATTTGGGTTCGAACCTATATTTTTCTGATACTAAGAACTGTGACTTGATTTTCCTAAATTTTCCAATGTGTAAACTGTTTTGTATGATGTTTGATCTCCTAATTTAATTGGTTTGTGATGATTTCAATTAGTTCAGGTTGTTTAGATTATAGATGATTTGATTTCAAAGTTGGCATTTTTATTTAGGTTCAAGCTTGGTTTCGAATTGGCATTGTTTGGTTTTCAAAAGGGATTTGTGTTCGAACCTAGGTTTCTGATGCATTCACTGATACTTGATATTCAATTTGGGTTTTGAATCAAATTTTAACCTGAGTTTCCTAAATACTTGAACCTGAAAGTTCAGGTTTAAGTTTTGATGCCTTGGTTTGGTTTATGGAGATTTCGAATTTGGTTTGGTTTTAAATGGGTTTTGGTGAATTCGAATTGGTTTGAAATTGAATTGTTACATTGGTTGGTAATTTATGTATGTACAGTTGTGTATGTTACATGTGTGGATATGTAGTAGGTTTGGGTTGAACTCAGTTTCAGAGCTCGGGTTGCAGGATAAATGTGTTAGTGGCAGGGATCATAGATGAGACTTGGTATGCATATAGGTATCATATTGGAGATACGTATTAGTGTGGATAGATGTCATAGAAGGTGTCAAAGTGTGTTTTTATCCTGTGGTAGAATATTTAAGTACCATAGAGGTATCAGTTATGGGAAATATATGAGTTGAGTCGAGTTCAGTTCAGTCAATGGTGAATGTCTGAGACTTGTGTATTAGGTTTATGTTATAGCATTTAAGTTGGGGTGTCAGGAATTGTGTATCCCAGTTGGAGTGGTTAGGAAGACTTGAACCCAGCCCCATTCATAATATGTATCAGAATTTTGATAAAGAGGGAGTCCCTGTCCAGGTATGGGTTTGTATCATAGGCTTAGGCAGCAGCAGTAGCTTGACAGAAGTGTTAGGCTTGTGATAGGCTTAGGAATTGTTAGCCTATAGTACTTAGAGTTTGGTTTAGGCTTATTAGCTTGAGGTTAGTGTAATGGCTAGTATAGTGATATGGTTTTGGATTTTGTTGTTAGGCTTTAGGCCCTAGTGGGTTTAAGATTGTTGGTAGGATATAGGCCTTATGAGATAAGGTTGGGTTAAACACAATATATAAAGTGATATATCTTAGGGGTGTATGGTATGGTTAGAATTTAGGAGATTAGTTTAATATAGAATTGACTAGATAGTTGACCCTTTGACTATGTTGACTAGATAGATTGTATAATATATATAGTGAGGTAAGGTATTAGGGTTAAGTATTAGGGTTATGAGTAGTGTTGGTTTAGAGGAGTTCATTGACTTGAGTTTATATTGAGGTGATATAATGTATATGTATGTATGTAGAGTATGTATAGATGTCTTGCTATATGGGATTACCTAGATAGTTAACCCTTGATCAAGTGACCACATAGTCTAAGCTTAACCCTATTGACAAATGGTTGACCAATTGACTCTTGGACTAGAAATATCCTAGTTGACCTTGTTTGACTAGATAGAAGTCCAACCCTAAATGTTGACTTGGGTTGGCCCAGAGCTGACCAAGTTTGAATTGGACCTAGTTTGACCTAGACAGTTGATCAGGGTTGACTTAGAGTTGACTTTGTCCTAGATTGGTCTAGAAATCATGTAGATTGCATCATAAATTTTATTTATCTTAATTTACTCATTATAACCTGTATTACTCTGTTTAGGACATTGTGACTCTCGTGCAGACATTTGATATATACTACTCTTTTCAGAGTAGCAGCGAGTACTTCTCTGATAGTTGTCTCATTTACTTGTCAATTATTGTACTTCAGTTCTAGTTAGTTCTATTTGATTCTTGTTACAAATTGTTATTACTGAATTCATGTATACGACACACATACTTTACTCGTCCTGCCTCTATTATTCGCATTACCATTCGAACTATTCGAACCACCTATTCGATCTTTAT
>JANAVB010023996.1:11565729-11805124 GCA_029216955.1 Iris pallida
ATTAATCAAACTGAGTCAATCTATCTATTTCTAAATTGCAAGAGTCCACTTCTAGGATATGGAAGCTATCCTAAATATCTAGTCTAAAATTAATTGGTTAGGATACTAGAGTGCTTACTATCTAGCAAACACTACCTTAGTCTAGTCACACTAGAATAATTACCTATAATTCCTATCATGTTCTACACTCACACATTACACCCCAAGCCGTCCTGCATGCTAATAGGCATGGTAGCATGCCTTTTCATTCCTCACTCTCTAAAGCATGTATACACATAATATGTATATCATAGTTAGATGTATAGATATATACATATATGAAGCACACAACTGATTATGCAGATGAAGAACTCGCACTGTCCTTGACACAGTGAAATATAACCATGAATCCAAACTCCATATCATTTACTAATCCAAACACACCACCAAATAATGGATAACACCCAATATGGATAACAATATTTAGCCAATATATAAACTCAGATGAATTTGATAAGAAAAGCCCCCTGCCCCACGACAAAGCCCGCGCCCCAAGCCGCCGCCCAGCCCCGACGCCCCCGCCTATGCAAGCCCGCGCCCTGCCACCGACGCCCCCGCCGCAAGCCGCTGCCCAGCCCCACGACCCCCACCCCAAGCCGCCGTCAGCCCCCGACACCCCCGTCCCAAGCCCGCCGCCCAGCCCGACGCCCCCGCACCAAGCCAGCGCCCAGCCCCCGCCCCGGCCCAAGCCCGCCGCCCTGCCCCCGATGCCCCCGCCCCAAGCCAGCCGTCCAGCCCCCGACGCCCCCCGCCCCAAGCCCGCCGCCAGCCCCGACGCCCCCGCCCCTAACTAGCAGCCCAGCCCCGAATGTCCCCAAGCCCGCCGCCCGCTGCCCTACGTCGATACTGGGAGAGAGAGAGAGAGATCGAGAGAGAGAGAGAAAAGAGAGAGGGGGGATTACCTTCGGGAGAGAGAGAGGAGAGGACGCCGACGCCGTCACCGAAGCCGCGGGGAGAGAGAGAGAGAGGGAGGAGGAAAGAGAGTAAATTTTGGGGGGAATACGAAAAGTTCCCCCGCGTTTCATTTTAAGTCTGGGACGTAAATTTAGCGACGGAAATGCGACTGCTAATTATCCGTCACCAAGTGGTCACTATATTGATACTTGCTGATGAATATCCGTCGCTACGTAGTCGAAGAAATGAAGAAATGTTCCGCCAATTCTCTACACAATTCTCGCCAAATAATCAACTACGTAGCGACGACTGAAGATCCGTCGCGATATCTCCGACATCCTAGCGACGGATGTGCGACCTTTCCTCTCCCTAAAATTAAAATAAAAAATATAAAGGCGTGTAGTCGGTAATCAGTCGGCGAGCGGCCCCGATGCAGTCGCTAACGCGACTGAAAATTTCTGTCGCTAATTTACTGTATTTTGGTAGTGCATGAGCAAATCCATTTTGTTTTGCGAGGCGGTAAGCACCATTGCAGAATACGGCCTCAATGATAAACGGCCCTTCCATTTTGGCTGGAATTTGCCGGCGGTTTTGTGAGTCATGACCATCGGCTTCGAACTGTCAGAACGAGATCGCCCACTTGGAATGTTCTAATTTTAACCTTCTTGTGAAGGCTCCAGAGATGCGTGCTTGGTATAGCTCGATTCGTTGCTGAGCCAAGAGGCATTTTCATCTAAGGCCTCCAACTTTGTAGCCGGCGATGGTAGTTATCGTCCGTCGCCAATTGGTTGTAAGGGCGACGCAGAGTGAGGGAATTTGAGTCTCCAATGGGGGGACTGCCTCATCCCATACACCAAGGGAAAATGGCATGTTCCAGTGGTCGTTCGGACTATAGTATGGTACGCCCATAAGTATTCACCAAGCTTCTTGTTTCAGTCGCGTTTGTTGGAAGATACAAACTTCTTGAGAAGTTTGATGATGATTTGTATAATGCCTCTGCCAAACCCATTGATGCCGGATTGTATGGTGTCGAAGAAAATTTTGGATGCGATATTGTCGCAGAACCGATAGAAGGTGTGGCTTGCAAACTGCGGACCATTATCGTGGATGATCCTTCTAGGCAGTCCAAAGCGATAGATGACATGATGCTTCAAGAAGCTGATCACGTTTGAAGTTTTACTTCTACAAGCGGAAAGCTTCTACCATTTGGAGAAGTAATCCGTGATCGCGAGTATGAAGCGATATCCTGGGAGGGGAAGGTGAGTAATCGGACCGATGATGTCCATTCTCCATGCTTTGAATGGCCAGGACGCCACTGTCGGATGTAGAAACTCAGATAGTTTGTAGATGAAGTCTGCATGGACTTGGCAGAGGCTTTGTATTTTATTGCATAGTCTATTACATCTGCTACCATCATGGGCCAGTAGTGTAGCCCATTCGGCGAGACGGTCTTGTAATTTGGGGTCAAGCTGATGGCCCGCAGACACCGTCGTGAGCTTCGTGCACGGCTTCTTTGGCTTCTGCGTTTGACAGACACCGAAGCAATAACCATCGTAGGATCGTCGATACAGCATTTTGTCTCTGTATCGTAGAAGAATCTGAGAGAACGCCTTTGATGGAGGTAGCTTCCTTTGGGTTCTCGGACAGGATGTAGTAGACTACGAAGTCTATGAATGGTTGTCTCCAGTCTGGTGCTACGCGATCGTTTGGGGGAATAACTCGCCATGGCTTGAACGTTGTCTTGGGACAGACCAGCGCGTGGCCTCACGTCAATCGAATGCTGAGTATGGTTTGGACTGCTAGGGAAGCGGCAAGGCCTGCTAGGGCATCGGCTTCGATGTTCTATAGTCTGGGAACATGTTCGATGAAGAATCCCTCAAATGACGAAATAATGATGATCACTATTTGGTGATATGGGATCATGTCTTCGTGGCGGATTCGTACGAGCCCCTGATCTGATTGACGATTAATGCGAATCACCGTATGCTTCAAGATATTCCCCCAACTCTTACAAGTTGGAGGCCAATGACCAAAGGTTGTACTCGGCCACATTGTTAGAGCACGGTTCCGTGAGGGGAGTAAGCGCGATTGATCACCAGTCCGGAAGGAGAAATCAACAGTACCCGACTCCAACAACAATGTTACCTTTGGGTCCAGTTCTCGAAGCACCGTCGAAGAACATTCACCATATATCGTGGGAGGTCAACATGTGAGTCAGTGACCTCATCTGGGATTCCTTCGTATACTCTGGACAACCCGAGCCTGGATGGGCTGCTAAAAAGTCTGCCAGAGCTGACCTTTAACAGCCTTTTGCGGGGCGAAGACCATATGATAAGGAGACAGCAATATGCCAATGTGGGAGGCGGGAGCTGAGTGCCCCTGGTTTAGTCATGAGGACCTTGAGAGGGTTGACCGCGAGATCACATGTATGGTTTGTCCTGTGACATAGTGCCCATCTTTTGAATGGCGAATACCAAGGCTAGGCATTCCTTCTCCACAGCAGTATATCTGTGCTCTGGCCCAATCATCATCGGATGAGGTAATATATAGCTGTTTATGGCCTGCATTATTGTTTTGTGCCAGCAGAGCACCGAAGGAATGTTCTATTGCTCGTACGTAGAGCAGGAATGGTTTTTCAGCAATCGGGGCCACCAAGACTGAGGGTTCGACAAATATTCTTTGATGCTGTCGAAAGAACGTTGACATTCTTCATCCCATACGAATGAGACACCTTCTCCATGAGGTGGGTGAATGGCCGACATCGCCGGAGAGGTTAGATATGAACCTCCTAATGTAAGCCAGCCTCCCTTGAAGGCCTCGGAGTTCGCAAAGATTTCTCGGGGGGACCATCTCCATAATCGCCTTCTTTTCTGGGTCTACATGAATTCCCTATGTAGTTATAATAAAAACCAGGAATTTTTTGTGGATACGCCCAAGAAGGATTGTGGGATTCACCTTTAGGTGTGTGCTGCATCAGGTAAATATGTCTTCAGATCATGTAGGTGGTCTCCCTTATAGCGACTCTTGTTGGCGATGTCATCAACATAGCACTCCACAGTCTTGTGCAAGTGATCTGAAGATGATGCTCATGGCTCTTTAGTATGTGGTGCCAGCATTCTTTAAACCAAAAGGCATGACTGTGTAGCAGTACGTACCAATCGGTGTTCGGAATGATGTGTGCTTTTCGTCGTCAGGAGACATCTTGATTTGGTTGTACCGAGAAACCATCCATGAATGACATGCGTTCGAAGCTGCATGTGGTGTCGATCATGATGTCTGTGATAGGGAGGGAGAATATTTGGGACATGTCTCGTTCAGATTGTGGAAGTCGATGCAGATTCGAATTTTCCTATTCTTTTTGAGGACCGGTACAATATTGGCGACCCAGTCTGGATGTTGTTCTTCACGAATGAAGCCGTGGCTATCAGCTTTTGACTTCGGCTTTCGATCGCCATGATGCGGGGCGAAAGCGTCGTTGCTGTTGTTTGACCGACTTCGCATCTGGCCGAATATTGGCTTGTGAAGGGCAACTTCGGGGTTTAGTCCGGCATGTCTTCACAGCTCCAGGCGAACACATCAATATATTCTTGACAAGTTCCAAGTAGCGATTCTTGCTCTTCGTCTGTTAGGTTTTACTGACGAAGATTGGTTTTGGAGAAGTTGCCCGAGATCGACCTGTATAACCTCATCTTCGGTAGGAGGTTCTCTTTGTTCGAACCGCTTTTCCCATTGTGCATCCAGCTGTTGGTCCTACGGCTCTAACTCGAGGATTTCGGAATGTCTTATCTTCTTTGTAAGTCTGCAATGCCATATTGACTGACAGGATTTGTCTGAATACGTCTATGATGCTGGTGTCTGAATCGGAAGTTGGTGACCCAGTTGAATGTGAATGCCAGTCGCATTCTATCTGCATTAGGGATCGTTACGGGCGTAACATACCCTAATCCACATCGAGTCTTGCTGTAGTAGTCCCGTGGTTTGCAGCTGGGACTGGTGGCCTCAAAGGTATCGTCGACCGGTGCCGTAGTTCAAGCCTGGCGTAGCCTCCAGATCATATCCCTGTTTTTGCATGAGGTATTTGGATTGGGGGTGTAAAGATACAGAGGCAGTCTTCCGACATCTGATTCGAGATCGACCTTCTCTAGGGGTGAAGGGCTGTGGGTCGTCCTTCGACCAAAGATGATTGGATGGTCCCTCCCTCGATTATACGGTAGACGTTTCACTGGAATAAGCTAGTTTTGCGGTGTAAACATTTGTCACCTGTGTGTGTAGGTGAGTGCCTATACCGTTCCATAGATACATTGTACAAAGCTATTAAGCCGAGGTAGTTCAAAGATAATCCTTTATTGTTGAAGTAAGGTATCTTTTCTAGCGAGATTACATCATCTGTGGAGGGAAACATCAGTGTGGGCAGCCACATACTTGGCCAGCTCCGATTCTTCTTCGGTCACTCCTGTATAAATGAAGACTGAGAGAAGACCTGGGCAGCTGATCATCAGGGGTTCTGTTGGTGGAACTGACCGTAGAGTTCTTGGCACACTAGCGACCCCCATTTGGTACTCGATGCTGGACGGGGAGTAGTGGTTCGCTAGCGACCCCAGCTTGGTACTCGATGCTGGACGGGAGTGTATTGGCTCGCTAGAAGCCCCAGACCTTATATCGGGGTGACGATTTTCTAGGAAGACGAATCATCATTGGCTTGTCAGAGGGGTTGAACTTCTCTGCTTGTGACTGGCCGACTCTCGGTAACCTGATTGTCTATGGCTCCGTTGTGGGTCTCGGCGCTTAGCCGGACCTTGGCAGCTGGATTATAATTTGCCCTTTGTGTCGAGAGGTGATCGTATCCTTACGCAGAGCGGCCGTAAGAGGGCAAATTTGCCAGGTTTACGGGCTTGAAGGTGGATCATCAGAGGTTCTTCTGATCCTGAGACGTCCAGTTGAGCTTGTATATCTCATCCAGAGCATCTTCGACTTCTATAGGCAGGAATCCGAGTACAGTAAGAGTAGTAAGTAGTAGTAGTAGGAGTAGTAAGTAGTAGGATTGACTCCTTTGAAGGGATCGATATCGGCAAATTCTGTCCTCACAAAGCCATGTTTGTCGACATACATGAAGCACTGGTGCAGTGTGGATGGCACGATCATGTAATCGTGTATCCAAGGGCGCCCCAAGAGGTTGTTGTAAGAAGTATCCGTATCTATGACGTAACAGGTCACTTCTGACTGGAGATCGCCGATTTGGCACTTCAAACGAATCTTCCCAATTGGGTAGCTCTGTCTGAATTGAAACCGCTGATGGCGGTGCTTGTTGGCGTCAGGCGATGCATCGGAATAGCGAAGATAATGTAGCAGACCCTTCGGAATGATGCTTATGGAAGATCCAGGGTCAATGCATCCGATCCACCTTTACGTCTCCGATGTATCCGATGTAGTATAGTGGACGATCGTGAAGATTGGTTTTGATGAGCATGTCCTGTGGAGTGAAGACGATATTGGGCATCGCTCCTGTACAAGCGCTGTCTTGGAGATCTGCAGGCGGGCTTTCTCCCGTGAGGTTGACCTGAGCCAGATACGCGTTAGCATTTTAGAGTGCATCGCTCAAAACTGCACGAACATCTTTTGAGAGCCTCAGGAGTTCATATAATGACAATTTGGCCAGTGTATTGGCCAGTTGTGCAAGATGTCGAAGTTGTAGGGC
The DNA here is from genome assembly GCA_029216955.1 of Iris pallida. NCBI lineage: Eukaryota > Viridiplantae > Streptophyta > Magnoliopsida > Asparagales > Iridaceae > Iris > Iris pallida. The sequence continues at coordinate 11,572,358 of JANAVB010023996.1, forward strand.
TTTTCCAGCCCTTGAGGTGTCTCTTTTCGGAGGGATTTGTCAAAGCGAGTCTCCTTCGGCCTAGGCTTATCGGTCGTCGGAGGCTGAGAAGGTCCTGGAGTGTTAGCAGAAGCTGGCTGATGGTCTTCAGTTGAGTTTTCAGCCACGGGTTGGGCTTGTGCCCCCGATGGTAACGACAACCGTGACTTCTTCGACATCTGCCGAGAATGTGTGGCAGGATCTGACTTTTCCATCCTTCTTCATGCTAGTGGGAGGTGGTGTAGACTGAGTCACTTCAAGTACTAGGTCCGGATGGACCCACATGATCTCCCTCCATGACGTGGTGAGGGGCACCAGACCAGCAACCTGATCCCGAGGCGGGAAAGATTAGCAATCTCTATTGTCGCCAGAGGGATGGGAACCACCCCGTCTTGAGTCTCGGTTGGAGGGAAGCTGCCGAATTATACAGACACCATGTTGGCCGCCACGATTACCTCCTCGAAATCGATGGCCAGAGCGTTCGAATCGAAGATGCTGGATGTATCGCTTCAGTTGGTAGCAGTCGTGCGTAGCATGGTGAACGTAGCGGTGATAATGATAGTAATTCGGGCTTTCCATTTCTGTCGGCCGAGGTTCCCGTCTTGGTGGAGGGAGCTGAATTCTTTCTCCTTGTATGAGCTTGTCCAAGATGGGCTTGACGTGGCCGTCCTCGAAGGAGTAGGTTATTGCGGCCATTGTTTGTCTGCCAGTTTTGTCTCAGGTTTCTGGGCTGTGTCAGCCACCATAGCCTGCTTACCCCTGTTGTCCCGATTGTTAGAGGGGCTACACCCATTGTCGTTGTTAGTATTAGGACGCTTGCCCTTGTTCTCTCGTCCGAGATGTGCAACCCCAGTTGGCGAGCCTTCTTCAACCGTTCTTCGGTACTAGTGGCACTGATGATGAATGTCATCCAGTCCTTAAATTGACTTTCGCCCATCCAGAGACTGATTGTTGGGAGCAATCTCTTTTGGCAAATTTCAATCAAGGAGAAATCTGGGTTACCAGACGGCAACTTATTGTGGTTTGGCGAAACCGCTCGATATAGTTCTTTGTCAGCTCTTTCTCCCCTTGGACGATATCCATGAGGGTAGACATTGTGAAATCCTGCCCTACTTTATAGAATCTCTCCAAGAACATACGTTTGAAGCTGGCGAAGGAGTGGATGCAGTTGTCTGGCAGGTTGCGATACCAGTCGAAGGCGACTCCTTCAATGCCCCAATGAATAATCGTGTGAGGAGGGCATCGTCATAGGGCAGATGGTTGGTGGTGACCTCGAAGTAAATGATGTATCGACTTGCAGAGGTCTTGCCATCATAAGGGTTGATATTGAACGGCTTATATCTTGGCGGAAAAGGGACATCCCTCCATGCAGCAGGGTATGGTTGCCGTATTCTGAGGTCTTGAGAGTTTTCTCGAGCGTGAAACATAGCCCGGAGCTCTTGGACTTCTCTTCTCACCTCTTGGACTTCATCCACAGTGGTGGGGGCCGTCATTTCAGGAGGATTATCGCCCGGATTCGGTGCCGTTGAATTCGAGTCCGCATTGACCGTGGGACCCGTGCTTGTTTGGCCAGGCGTCTCTCCTTGCAGAGTTGGAAGGGCTGCTTTGATCTCGTCTACAGACTTGACCAAGGTATGCAGTATGGCTTCCAGAGTGTCGATGCGTTAGCGATCACTGGAACCACCTTGGTTGCTGTCTGTCATGAATACCATTCTCACATGATGGAAGACGGAAGGAACAGTGGAGGACGTCTCCTCCGAGTCATACCCATTACCGAGAAGTCATCGGGATATGTGGGAATGTTCTCATCTGGCTCGGACTCAGAAGGAATTGTACCCCCAACTTCGGAGCTTGCTTCATCTTGAGAGTCGTGAACGTCTTCGGAGACGTCGGTATTTGCAATATCTGACGGGAGAGTTGTCTCATCGGCTCGTCTCCTTGGAACATTGGATTATCGTAGATGTTCTGAGGAGTGCTACCCCATGTTTCAGTAACCTCCAGCGGTACAGATGACGAATCTCCGATTGTAGCAGATTTTGTCTTCGAACGGGTACCTTGGAATACTCCGGTGGTGGACAGCCGTTTGGATGACAGTTTCATAGCCGTAGTGGTTGAAATTTTCGGACTGGAAATGTACATCTTCTTTCCTCTCCCATCAGCGATAATTTTCTGCGTGGAGTTGCAAGAGGCGATGGGAGGTGCTTCGTCCTCTGAGCTGAATCGTTGCAGCCTTTGGAAAATAGATTACCGGTCTTCTCTTGCTGTCGCGTTTTGCAACAGCAATTGACAACGATTTGGGTGCAATGACGTCCAGGGGTACTCTTTGCATGCCGTGGATTCTTCTCTTTCCTTGCGTTTGTGGAGGATAACCTCACGCAAGTCAGACGGGTCTGGAGCGACCATGTTTGCTTCCTGGGTTTTGGGAGACTTTTAGGAACCACTTCGTCCGTTTGCCGCCGGGGACTGGACTCGGGTGGTTCTGTACAACTTTCCATCAGAGGCCCGCATAACAGTATATGGAGCGCTCGGATGGTCAGAGGTTGGGACAGCAGACTGAGCTCGCCGAGCTCGCGCTGCCCTTGACTTCTTTACTTGAGCGCCGGAAGGCTTATAGTAAGAAGAGTCAGAGTGATGCTGCAAAGAGTCAGATATATTCTCTTGAGCACATGAGAGATCGGGACCATAGGAGAGGCGATCGAAGATTGAGCCTGAGCTGCGAGGAGCAGGCAGTATGCGGCTGGAGTCAGTAGTCTTCATGCGGCTGGCAGTTGTAGCCGCATAGGCTTTCTTCATGCGGCTAGAAGTCTCGGCCGCATGTGTTTTCTCCATGCGGCTGGCAGATCTGGCCGCATAGACATTCTTCATACGGCTGGCAGTTTCAGCCACATGAGCATCATACATGCGGCTTACAGTCTTGGCCGCATGAGTATTCGGCTTCTTCTTGGAGCCCATAGAATCACTCTTTGTCCCTACAAGTCCAGCATCGTAGTTTTCCTCTGCCGGACTTGGGGACAGCAGAGTCCTCTATAGCTCGAAGAGGGGCCATATGAGAATCGCTTTGCCGTTATGGGTAGCAGAGAGTACTCCGTCCAGGGCTTGGGGAGGAGCAAATGATTTTGGCCTCCACTCCCATGCGAGTCTTCTTTGTGCTGGTTTGCTTCTGGACCGGGCCAGCGCTCCCGTGGAAGAGCATTTCTTCAAATACATCTTGGTCGAAGCGGACGACCATCTTCTGTTGCGTGGAGCCAAGTTTGGCTGCATCCGATTGCGTCACCAACTCCTCAGCCGTGGAGAAGTTTGTCCCCAGCAGAGTCGCCATCGTGTTTGCCATGAAATATAAAAGAATAGAACAATTATCGGAGGACCGGACTTTTACTTAACAATACAAACTCGCTTGTACAAAGAAAGCCTAGGGACGAAAGCCTAGGTACAGCAATCTAAGTACAATTATTTATTTTAGATTCTGGGGGATGACGATAGAGGCTCAGAAAAGCGATGGCAGCTTTGCCTTACTCCTTGAACGATCGGGTGCAGCCTTGGCTCTGTAGAAGAACTGCTTGGCGTTGATGAAGAAATGCTCTCCTTTTGATCTCTGTGTATTCTCTCTCTGGCTCTCTAGATATCTATGTCTCTCTGTTTTTATCAGATAATCTCCTCCCTCGCAAAGGAATGGCACCTTGCTATTTATAAAAGTGGGGGGCATCATTAGGGTTTGCAATGATTGCCCCCTCTCAAAAGTCGGCGGCCTCTTGATTAATCAATCTGGGCCATTAATCCTGAATGTGTTGAATCTGGGTCATTAATGTAGATTGCGTCGAATCCAATGAGTAATTAATGATGATTGCAACAAATCTGCATCATGATGATTTGTTGACGTTTGCAAATTTGAATGAATAAATCTGAATTATTCTCTGCCACGTGTCCCCACTGTTTGTTATGACTATTGGGATTCCACCCAATCTAGAGATTACTTTAATTGCAGTAGATCTGAATTATTGAGATATGATCAGCTTTTGACACGTGTACAGCCACGTGTCCCAACTGTTGTACTCATGAGCCGCATGAAAGTCATCACACTCAAACCGCATGAGAGTCGTCGTCCCGAACCGTATGAGAGTCTCCATACTCGAACCGCATGAGAGTCGTCATGACCGAGCCACATGAGAGTCATCATGACCGAGCCGCATGAGAGTCTCCATCCCCGAACCGCATGAGAGTCGTCATGACCGAGCCGCACGAGAGTCTTCATACTCGAGCCGAATGAGCGTCGTCATGACCGAGTCGCATGAAGAGTCGTCACGACCGAGCCGCATGAGCCTCTCCTTACTCGAGCCGTATGAGAGTCTTCATACTCGAGCCGCATGAAGAGTCGTCATGACCGGAGTCATAACCGTATAGAGCTTATCCGAGCCGCAGGAGGCTCCAGAAGACTTTCGGTCCGCATGAGTTTTGAGCCGCGTGAGGCTCCTTCTGGTTGAGCCACATGGGCTTCCATGTTGATTTTGGGCCGCCTAAGGCCCCCTGCTGCTTTTGGGCCGCATGAAGCTTTCTGGATTTTGAGCCTGAAGCTCCATGTTGAATTCGAGCGGCATAGAGAATCCCCTTCTTTTCTTGCGCTTGTGAAGGATCCTATCTCGCAAGTCAAGGACATCTCGGTCAACCTTTGTACTCGTTTTGTGGGCCCGGGTATCCCGAACACACGAGTGCGTAGGTATCATGTTTACAACTTTCCATCAGAGGCCCGCTTTACCATTTAACAGGGCGCTCTGATGGTCAGAGGTTGGGACAGCTGACTGAGCTCGACGAGCCCAGGCTGCCCTAGACTTCTTCGACTAGCACCCGTAGGTGCGTAGTAGGAAGAGTCCAAGTTGGAAGGAGGGAAGAGAAGTTGGTGCCCTTTTCAAAGGAGGAAAGGGGGCTCTATTTATAGAATGGAGTGAGCCCTATCTTCTTCTCCTTTCCGATGTGGGACTAAAAGCAATTTTTCCATGCTTCTACAGGACCCCCTTCAAAGTTTCCAAATTGCAAATTTGGAACACATTTAATAAGAAGCATGGAAAGTAGAGTTGTTTGGTTGCGGCAATCCAATCAGAGGTAGCATGGACATGATAGGTTTGGGTACTTGCTGGGATTTTGTGTGGACTTATCATCCGTGGCGTACTTGGTTTTAGGTACGGATAATAAGTTGAGAGAGGGAACCATCATATTTACTCAGAGGTGGTATGGACGTGGTAAATATAAGGTTGATGGTAGAGCTTTCCTACTTAGAGGTGATATGGACATGGTAGGAGTGAACTCGAATGAGGATGCATAGAACAACTCAGAGGTGCTATCAACGTGGAAGTTCCATGCATTGGGTGAAAGAATGCTATGGAATAGCTGGGCTCCGAAAGCATGTGATGATGAGGAAAGATGTGGATTGTACTAGGGGACCTAGTACGACATTTGTGGTCAGCAGAGGACATTTTGTGGACCTATTATCCTTGGCATACCTTGGTTTTAGGTACGGATAATAAGTTTGATAGGGATACCTAGAACAACTCCGCGGTAAGGCGGATATGGAGGTTCTTGGTATCGGACGAAAGAATGTCATGGAGCAGCTGGGCTCCTGGGGCATGATGAGAGATAATGGGCCTGTACTAAGAAACTTAGCAAAGGACATTTGTCGGCCTATTATCCTTGGCGTACCCTGGCTTAGGATACGGATAATAGGATGAAAAGGAACCAACATACTTACTCGGAGGTAATGAGGACATGGCAAGCATGAGGTTTTTTTTCACGGCAGAATCTTCCTACTCAAAGGTAATGAGGACATGGAAGGAGTGGACTCAACGGAGGATATTTGTGGACCTACTATCCTTGGCGTACTCCGGTTGTGGGTACGGATAATAAGTCGAAATGGAATTAACATACTTACTCAGAGGTAATGAGGACATGGCAAGCATGAAGGTTTCTTCGACGGAGCCTTCCCACTCAGAGGTATTGAGGACATGGTAGGAGTAGGCTCAATGAAGGGGGTTACATAGGACGACTCAGAGGTAATGAGGACATGGAAGTTCAATGTAGAGGGGTGATTTGTTTTTGGCGGAATTGAGACGACTCAGAGGTAACATCGACATGGTCGTTTTTGAAATTTGTGGATCTGTTACCCTTTTTGTGTACTGGGAGTGCGGGTAGTGGATCATGAGGAAGGAGCTCCTTCAGGAAGAAACTTCAAAGGTATGGTCATACATAACTTTCTCCCGTAAGAGTGACCGGGATGTAAGTTCAGGGGTACCAGCGGGTACATAACTCGACAATCCATGAATTTTGGAATCAAAGTGTAAGTTCAGAGGTACCAGCGGGTACATGACTCAATAATCTAGAATATTGTGAGAGTGAGTTCAGCGGTACCAGCGGGGTACATGACTCGATGGTCTGGAATATTGTGTAAGTGAGTTCAGCGGTATCAGCGGGTACATGACTCGAAGATCTGGAATATTGTGAGAGTGAGTTCAGCGGTACCAGCGGGTACATGACTCGATGATCTGGAATATTGTGAGAGTTTGTTCAGCGGTACCAGCGGGTACAAGACTCGATGATCGGAATATGTCGTTTAGACATAGTATTTCTTCAGGAACTTGCCGTTGATGGGCAACATGAGCAAGTCTCCATTTTGTTTTGCGAGGCGGGTAAGCACCGTTGAAGAATACGGCCTCAATGATAAACGGCCCTTCGCATTTTGGCTAGAATTTGCCGGCGGTTTTGTGAGTCATGACCATCAGCCTCAATGATAAATGGCCCTTCCCGTTAAGGCTGTATTGGACTCTGACCGTTACGCACCTCCTAGGGGTAACCTAAAGAGATCTACGGTACCACGTGCCCTACACAGCCAAAGTGCTATGCCAACCACTATGTTGGATTCTGAATACTACGCACCCTTTCGGGGTAGTAGAACGAAATCCAAGGTAGCACGTGCCTTGTTCAACCAACGTACTATGCCAATAGCAGACCAAAGGCTCGCATTGTATGTTACAGGCACAGCCAATTGAAAGCTATAAAAAACTGGTCCGAATGCTTCGATGCCTCGACCGATAGAACCCCGCTGTCACTCTAGCACTCATGTGCACAAATAAAGCCAGGGGGTACACTCTACTAAGAAAGACTCACGCGAACAGTGTTCTTGTAAGCATGGAAGGAGTCTACCTTATCAATAATTTTTTATCAGGACCTAAGCGTCTTCCACATGCAGGAACTAAGAAAAGAGAAGCTATCTCCATATCGTCACTCCGGTGCACATCTTTCTTGCGCATGCAATGGGGGTACAGGAATGAAGAACTCAACGCTTTCCTACAAGGATAAAGCAGAAGAGGAGCCTACGGCGGAAGGTATGCCTAAATTAAGGCATACTTGCACCCAGATAACCATCAAATGTTGCTGTCACCAGGTAGCCACATCACCACCAAAGAGATAGTCCGTCTTCCAAAGACTGTAACCAATGGCGGCTATACATCAGAGACTCGACCGGGGGTCATCGAACGAGGAAGAAGAGAAACTCCGTATTTTTCTATGCAATACGGCACAGGTTCTCCATCTCTCAAGCAGCTGTCCAAAAACTCTTCCATCTCGGACAAGAAGCCCAAGAAGCGGCCTAAGAGTAGCAAGACGAATGTACCCAACACAGGTGTGTTCCAACACACGTACGCCAAGTCTAGCTCCTTGCCATAAAAAGATGCCACGTCAGATGCTAGTAGCCAGTCATCCACCATTCATGACAATCTCGCTTTCCAATCCAACGTAGGGTTGTATGACAGAGATACCTCTGCAGGCGCAAGTAGCCAAAAGCGGAGGGAAGCAATTACAATGATTCAGAGGATGAATGCAACCAGCCGATCTATCATCAAGACAATGGGACTCAGCCCTCTGAACTGCAGAGCAAAAGATCTAATGTCCCTTCAACCCACTCGCATATGGTGTCCGTGTTTATGGCCGAAGGTGACAACAATACGGAAAGCAGCGAAGGTTCTAGCAGCAAAAATGTAAAGAGGTTCTAGAGGAGAGCCTAAACACGTTGAACATTACTATGAAGTCCTTATCTTCTATTATCCTGGAGATCAAGGAGTGATTGATCCCCTCTGGCTCCACTCCTGCTCCAGACCCCGAGGCTAATGGTGGGTCCAATGTGCTTTCCATCGCGAGCCAAGTAGCGCCAGTATCATCTACTCCATCAACAACCGGGCCTACAGTGTCGAATGAAATGTAGCAAGCCATCAAAGAATTGTACACTCGCTATGATGCCAAAGAAAAGCGAGCAATACTCTAAAGGATGGGGATTCGATAGCCATATCCTGCCGAATAGGATAATGTGATCTATCATCCCAAACATAATTCGCAGATGCTCACGCCGTTCGATGCGAAGGAGTCTTCCCGCCGATACTTAAGATACTTTGCCTCAGTCACGGGGCATCTACCAAGGGATGATGCCTTCCTCACCAACATATTCGTAGGAGCCCTACAGGGGGTGGCCTACGAATTGTTTTGCAGGCTTCCGAACAACTGCATTTCGTCTTTCGAAGATTTGAAGAACCTATTTCTCAATCGATTCTAAGAAGTAGGAATGGACACGGCGATGTCGGCTCTCATGGACATCGTTTAGAAGAAGAAAGAGCCGGCACGTGCATACATTGAGCACTTCCATCAGGCCGTATTGAGGTTACCTCCTGGTATACCTGAGCCCATGCTTATGGACTCCTATCGTAAGAACATGCTTCCTGCGATCAAGTTGTGGTACAGTGCTCCATGTGTAGAGTGGATGTCATTCATCACAGAGGCAGATGTAGCTCAAAGAAAAGCACATAATGCACAATTGCTGGGACTGAACTTCCCCTCCCTCGTTGGTAAAAGGAAGTGATCATCCGACAGCGAAGATAAAAAAGGAAAGCAAGCCATGACCGTCAACATTTCCAAAGGTTCGGTATCAGCGAACCCAAAGCCTGCCGAAGCGTAGAGGCCGAAAGATACCTACTCTTTCAATGACGAAGACACACTAGAACTCTTCGATATGTTAAAAGAGTGGTGAACTTCAGCTCCCGCCACCTAAGCATCCCGATGGAAAAGGTGGACAATCCAAAATATTGCCACTACCACCAGTATGTCTATAATGCGACGCATGATTATTACGTATTGAAAAGACAAATTCAGCTCCTTATCGATGCTAAAGTTATCACACTCGACTACAAGGAGAAGACTGTTACCGCCAACCTAGTCACTCTCCAGTTCTAAAGCTTTCTGAGAATAGAGGCTCAAGACGGCATCGTCCCCATCCCGAGAGCAACGATGGATGTAGTTAATCTTCCACCGGCACGTGACAATGCCCAAGGCCTCATCCCATTTATGATGCCGCTAGATAAAGTAATGTGGATCCATCCCGATCTTACTCCAGACATGATGACCCCTGCAGTGTGCTCTGTCAAGGGAAAGAAGGTCAGGTCGTGTCGCATGATTTCTACGACAACTGATGACACCCTAGTTACCACTCGCTCGGCTCACCAGTGAGAAGAGAACCAAGATCTAGAGGAAAAAACACCTTCGCCCGTCGCGGCCAATGCCACCGATATATTGGAAGCAGGCCTATCTCAACCGCCTATTGCAGATAAGCAGAAGCAGAAGGAGGTTCACTTTGACAAGCCTCTGAGAAAAAACTCGGCAGTAGTGCTAATCAAGCCCTACAATTTTAACATATTGGCACAGCTGGCCAATACTTCGGTTCGACAATCACTCTTCAAGCTTGTCCGTCTCTCCAAAGAGACAAGAGATGCCCTCAGCGAAGCTTTGCAGAATGCTGACTCCTTCCTCACTCATGTACAACCACCCAAGGAGAACCCGGCTGAATGTCTACATTGTCACAGTGTGGTCGAGGTGGTCCCTAACATCACCTTCACTCAACAAGATATGCTACTGAAGAACAATCGACACAATCGACCCCTGTACTATACAGGATACGTTGGTGCCATTAAGGTCGATCGTATCCACATCGACCATGGCCCTTCTCTCAGCATCATCCCTCAGAGTTTACTCCAAGCATTGGGGATCCTAATGCATCATCTAACCCCGTCGACACTACAATCATCGGTTTTAACGCTAAAAAAAGTGAACCCCTGGACAAGATCCGCCTGAAATACCAAACAGCCGATCTCAAGACTAATGTTACTTGCTACGTCATTGATGCCGACATAAACAACAACATGTTGCTGGGACGACCATGGATTTATGAATATATGATCGTGCCCTCTACTCTCCATCAATACATGAAGTATGTGGCCAGCGATGGAACTATCAAGATCAAGTTCGCTGACATTGTTCTCTTTCGAGGACTCGAGGCGTACTGTACATATACTGATCTGTACAAATCAGTCCTATAGGACAACGACGCCAATGACGCCGACGACGAAGCAGAGAGTGTAACGCCCCAGTCCCAAAATATATGGGACTAAAAATGTAGACATGTCAACCGTATAATAAATATACGTAAGCTGTAACTGCAATAAAACGAAGGCTAACTAATCTCATCCACAATATAAAGATAAAAATTTTATAGAATTAAGTAAGAATTTGTCCTTTGTATATGATGTTGGGCGGACACAAATCCACTACCAACTAGTAAAAGAAGAAATACATGAACAAAAAATGATTTGGCAAAGAGCGACATGGACGATCTAAGAGCAATCATCTTCGAAGGAATAGAGAAAATCATGGTCTTGGCTAGAACAACTGCAAAGAGGCAAGAACACACAAGTGAAGAGATCACCAGGTCCTCAGAGGGACGTAACAAGATACATAATATCTTACGATACATAAAATCCTGCCATAAAACTGAATATAAATATGCTTAATAATAAGTCAAATCTGATTATAACATGGTCCAATACTCCATCATTGAATTAGCGTACCATCCCTCCAACCAAACAAGGATAGAAGATGGCATCCTAATCCATGATGAAATATCTTTCCATGCCATGAATCCAATATAGAATCTGGACCGCCACAAGGTTCTGTACCTTCTCATCGAAGTAGTGAGCCACACCTATAACAAAATAAGGACAAGATATGACAAACTAGTCTACAATAAGTTACTGTTCCAAGCCGCGATCAGATATAAGTAACCAAACCAAAAGTACCCATACCTAACGGATAAGGTAGCCTAACCATTCTAAGTGAATGTAATTTTTAAGAATACACCTCCAACGCATGGGCTCTCTGGCTAAAATAGGATCGTTATAGTCCCCCTTGGGTCACCAGGGGCCCTGTAATGATGTAAGATCATGACGTTTTGCAGAACGTCAGTGGTCGTCAGAAAAATAAAAGGTAATCTCACCCGCGTCTCCGACGGAGCTCACGGATTACAAAAGATAAAGTGTGTAGTAGCCCATATGCTAAGGAGTTGTCCTTCCCGCCCCATGCCTATTTGTTGTCTTCATAACACATAACCTCTATAACCGCTAAGTCAAACTATCAAGCAATACTATTAGCGGTTGACCCTATCGCACGACTTATACGTATTGGTGGCCAGCCAGTCACGTATGTTCGCGTTCTATATGCGACTCGTGACTTCCTGGCACAAACGTGTCAAGACCTAAGAATGCAACACAATAAAAGGGTTGTCCCTTAACTCTAAGGCTAATGCGTATAAAAATGATAAATAACAGGAAGTAGAGCTATACAGTATAATGTATCTAATTTATGACAGTATAGCACAGTTTAATTTACATAAAATGAAATAATAAATAAATATATGAAGTATGAGAAAAAATAAATAGGCAAATAGAAAGGTATCTTGCCTGGTAGTGACGCCTGGTGGGGTAAAATGATCAAGGTGGTACAGCACATGATTTCGGTGTTACAACTATGCGAGATGGCCTCTGACGATAGCACAGACTATTCCATCGAATCCAGAATTATCAATTTAGCTAGGGCTACTAGGAGGAGTACTGTGACCACCACTTTTCTAAATTGGGGTATTTTAGTAATTCTGTGATATTTTTGAATTTTTATTATTTTATTAGTTATTTTGATTGGTGTGTAGCTTTGAATGGTGATTTTTGTAGTAGAAGGTGGTATAACCTTAGTCAACCTTGATTAGAAGCCTAACCATGTGATTAGAATTATTTTTAGCTTTTTCGATTTTAATTTAGAGCTATTATCCATTTTAGGAAACATTTAAATCATTTTTTAAGTCATTTTACACATAGCCTTTATGCTTTTTGGTCAATGGGCCTTTAAACAAACTTAAGGAGTGCTTGGCCCTTGACCAAACCCTAAACCTAATCCCTATACCCCTGGCCGGCCATAAACAGCAGCCTCCCTTTTTATTGTGTTTAAACCTAGTAGCAGTCACAAGCTCAGAAACCCAATTTTTTTCTCTTCTCCTCCAAAGGTCCCATTTTCTCGTTTATAAACCAAATCCTTCCAAAAAGTGTGCTGCGATCTTTGGGAGGAGAGGAACCTGCTAGAGACTTGCTAGCGATGTATGGGAGGCGTTTGACCGAAGAAAATCGATATCGACGCGTTTGGAGGCACATTACATTGATATTTTGACTCTTAATAGGTACACCGCTATAAACACTTGTTATTCCTGATTTTTATTCCTAGATGCATCCAAATAGGTATCCCGAACCTGTGCACAAAGTTTGTTAGGTTTTTGTGTTCGTTTGGTTGCCGTATCGGACACGTGTCGGTCCATTTGAACACGTGTTCAACGAAATGCCACTTAGAACTGAAAGTTGATATTTTTTTATTCTATTTTCACGAATTTCTTGCTATTATTATTTGAAATAACTTTTGTTAATACAGATCTTGATTCGACACGATTTCAGTGTCCGAATATGACACGAACACGTGTGCTCGAGGCTCATTCACGCCCTTCGATCTGAGTGTCATAACTCGACGCATATGACTCTGTTTTGTGTGAAATTTCATGGACACGTTGGGGCAACCTCTGCTCATGTGCTCTTAAAATTTTACGACATTTTGCGAAGCGTGCACGGAGAAATCCAGCGCAAATGGGTCAGCCCGTACTGCGCACGCGGCTAAAAAGTGCCGTTGACACGGCCTTCGTACGCGAACATGACACGACAAGGACCTATTTCAGGAGCACAAGCATGAAGCCCTAGACCTAGGCTACCGAGGGACCCGATCTCGAGACACGACGTGGCTCGAATCGTGAGCCACGGGGCTCGACACGCGCCCACGAGGCCGCGTGCGCGCGCGCACAGCCGCGCGGGTTCACCTATCCTGTGTCACGTGGACGCAATGTGGTATCGTATCAATATGTCACAGAACTAGACCAGGACCCCACCTAGCTATATGTACGAGTACGAGGCTTCTTGTGTTGCATGTGGCGTTCAATCTAGCGAAAACGTATGTGCACGTGCACTTGTCAATGCACGTGTATCGGGTTTTCTCCGATACGCACTCCCTGGACACGATACGGACACGGGTTCGACCCAGTGAGTACCCAAGCATGTCACACACGTATACACCTTCGTGTTTGCCAAGTTTCACGGGTTCTAGTTGAGTGATGTGCGTTTTGGGCTTTGTGTTAGATTTTTGGGTATCTATTTATATATTTTTGAATTAATTTTGTTATAATTGATTTTCTGAGAATTAAACTCAGAATTTCTGAGTTTATATTATGCTAATTAGATTCTGGACTTGTTGGTATTAACCTCTATTTATACTTTCAAGTGATACTATCATATGTTATATATATAGCTCTTTATATCTCTATGTATATATATATATATATACATATAAGGTTATATATATAAGGATGTATATATAAAAAATATATAAGGTTGTGTGTATATATATATATATATATATATATATATATATATATATATATATATATATATATATCATCGCTCTCTCTCTTCCTTGAGAGAGCGCCGCGTCTAGAACCCTAATCTACCGATTCCGGCTTGGCCTCTGTCCGGGCCAGCGTCTCTCCCACGACCGGATCATTTGACCGTCGTGTCTCAGCCTTGACGGTTCATGGCATCGAAATCCTTTACGGAGGTGGTTGGGACTCCTCAGGCAGCCCATCGATCTCTATTAGAACTCCTTCCTTCTCGAAGGGGGTCCCTGTTGTCTCCTTTTCCGAAGAAGATGAACAGATCCTGATCCCGCCTTTCAGATTCGCATTGATTGGGAAGTTCTCCCATGCCCGACCACCCATCGATATAATTCAAAAGTCCTTTATGGGCTTCCAGTTCACCTGTGAGGTGTAGGTTGGGGTGATCGACCCTAAACATATTATTATTCGGCCGTCTCTTGAGATCGACTTTTTTTGCCTTAGGGCGGAAGAGATCTGGTATGTTGCTAAGGCTCCAATACCTGTTTTCCGTTGGTCTAAAGACTTCAGTGCTGCTCAAGAATCCCCTTTGGCTCCCACATGGGTATCTCTACCTAGCCTTTCTCATCAGCTCTTTGCGAAGAATGCTCTCTTTTCTATAGTAATAGGAATTGGTACTCCTCTCAAACTAGATAGAGCGACATAAGTATTTTTACGACCTAGTACAGCTCGTGTCTTTGTGGAGGTGGACGCGAGTAAACCTCTCCCTCCAGTGGTTCGTATTAATCTTCCTAATGGGCGTACCTTTATGCAGAAGATTGAATATGAAACCATTTCTAAATTCTGCTCTCTGTGCAAGCATCAAGGCCATACTAGAGATCAATGCAAAGTTAATACAACCAATGCGGTACATCCTCCTCAAAATAAGCATAAAGAAATAATTATTGACCCTGCTCCCAATACCACTTCGGTGGGGACCACGAATTTAGAACAAAGGGAACCATCCAATCATGAACTGCCATTGATTGACCCTGCCATTAATGTCCCACCGCCTCTGACAGATCAGTTTGTCACCTCTGTTCAGGGTGAGCCTACCACTGAGGTACCACCAACCGAAAATACCAACACTCCCGCAGCCATTTCTTTACCTGTCAATCTACTGCAACCGTCATCTCCTTATACTTCAAATCTTTCATCCCCACGCCTGAATCCTGATAATCCCCCTTCCCTAACTGTTGATCACTTTGAAGAAGTAAAAGAAGGAGAAATTTGGTCCTGGGCGGATGAAGTCGACGTGGCGGATGTGGTACAGGCAGACGTCCAACCCCCAGTAGCAACAGGGGAGCCTATTGCCAATTAGTCAGGAGATTCTGGAGTTGCCCCACCTGTTGACTCGGCCACTCGTGTGGCAACCGATGGCGACAGATCAAATCTTCCCCCAGTCATCCCAGGGACCTAGAAGAAAAAGAAAGCTCCACCACTTCCGGCCACTCGCCTCCTCCGCTCAGCAGCTAAGCTTGCACAAACTCCTCCCCCGTCCTCCTCTAATGCTTAAATTTTTATGTTGGAACATAAGGGACATTGCTAACCCTATGGCTATTAAAAGACTTAAGTCTCTGTGTAGGACGAATAAAGTCCCTCTTGTGATTATCATTGAACCAAAAGTGCATATTGACAAGCTGCTCTCTTATCAACTTAAACTGGGGTTTCCGTGTTCCTACTCTAATCAATGTGGGAATATATGGATTATGGCCAGATATGACATAGAGTTATCGGTGATCGACTCCTTTGATCAATGCCTTATTGTTTCACTTACTTCTCCTCTTTTTCCTTCAGTTGCTATTTTATCTGCTGTTCACGGTAACAATACTAAGGAAGGCAGACATTTCCTATGGGATCATCTACTTATGATTCATTCTAGATGGCGTCTTCCCTGGTTGGCTGCGGGTGATTTCAATGCTATTACTAATCTGAAGGAGAAATTTGGTGGTCTTCCTCCTTGCTTTGTCTCAATGAAGGATTTTTTGATTTTCAAACTGCGACAGGTCTTTCTGAAGTTCCTTACTCGGGCAGTTGCTTCACTTAGGTGGATAGACAATATGGGTCTCCCAAGCAAGGATCTCGTTTGGATCGAGTATTGATGGATTCCAAATGGCTTGAATGGGTTCCATGCTCGTTAGTTTCTCACCAAAACAGATCGGAGTCGGATCATGCTCATGTATTACTGTCGTTAGAGGGCAAAAAACCTAACTCTCCTCGTCTATTCCGCTTTCTTCATTTTTAGAAGGACCATGATACTTTTCTACCCATCATAGATGTGGTATGGCGCTCGGTTGATCATGTCAACAGTTTAGTTAGGGTTGGCCTTCGGCTTGCGGCTACCAGGAAGGCATTATCTGCGTGGAGTAGATCTACATTTGGAGATATTTATCAGGAAGTCAAGAAGGCCGAGGGCGCAGTTACTGCTTTGGAAGCTGCTTGTGAGGTTGATCAGTCTCTTTGTTCGCAATGGCTCCTTGCTCGGGCTCACTTGAAATAGCGTTTGAGGATTAAGGATTCTTATTGGAAACAAATAGCCAAGGTGAAGTGGGACGGGGAGGGCGACAGGAATACGAAGATTTATCATTCGTGTGTTTCTTCTAAGCTTAATCGACTTCATATTCACCATCTTCAGGCTTCGGATGGTCGGGCTCTCTCTAATTTACCAGAGATTCAACAATAGGCGAATGATTATTATTGTAAGATTTTTACTCCCCCTCATTTAGTATTGAACGATGCTTACTTTCAGCATATTCCTAACATTATTACTAAAGAGGACAATGATGGGTTGATTGCCAAACCATCCATGGATGAACTATTATCTACTATTAAGAGCATGGATCATAACAGTACTTCGGGCCCAGATGGGTTTTCTGATTCATTCTTTTGGCATGCTGGCATATCATAGGGATGGATATTCTTGATGCGGTTTGCTTATTCATGGATGGATTTGCTTTGGCTAGATCATTCACCAGTACTGATTTATTACCTATCCTTAAGCAGAAGCAGCCCAAGTCTCTCACTGATTACCGACCTATCAGTCTATGCAATTTTGTAAACAAAATTATTTCTAAACTCTTGGCGAGAAGGCTTATAGAGATTTTTCCCCGCATTATTTCTCAAGAACAATGTGGCTTTATTAGGGGTCGAAAAATAGTAGACAATATTGTCTTGGCCCAGGAACTGATTGCAGTGTTAGACCACAAGCATTATGGAGGTAATATGGCAATCAAAGTAGATATGAACAAAGCTTATGATCTTGTAAGTTGGGCTTTTCTGCTTTAGGTTATGAAACAGTTCGGTTTTTGTAATGAGTTGTGCACTCTGATCCTTCATTTGGTGGATAACATTTGGTTCTCTACACTCATTAATGGTCGATCATCGAGTTTCTTTCATGGGCAGTATTGGATTCGGCAAGGAGATCCTATCTCTCCAGCTCTATTTATCATTGCAGCTGAAGCACTGAGTCAAAATCTTACTCATTTGAATACTACTACTGGGTTTACAGGCTACTATTCTCCTAGAGGGTGTCCCAGAATCTCTCATCTTGCTTATGCGGATGATCTTCTTATATTTTTTGGTACGGACAAGCGTACTATTCGGCTTCTTATGGAGGTCATCCATGCCTATGAATCTAATTCGGGGCAACAAGTTAATGCTTCCAAAAATTTTACTAATTATATGCTGAGTAAATCGATTACGAAAATTTAGAAAAAATAGTTTTTCAAAACCCAAATTTTAATAATTTTAACCGATACATCGTGCACCCCGACAAACCGGGCGATGTGGTCGTGCACTATACACATCGAAAGGCACATATGGATGTTTTCGACATATGGGAACTGACGGAACTCGATTTCGTTGCAAATGCGCGACGAAATCAGTACGTATCCGTCAAGATACCCCCGTATCGACACTTTGCAAACTAGTCTATAACTTTGTGCACGTCCATCGTATCGAGATGAAACTTACGCCAATAGGACCGAATCATTTTTTTGGTCCTTTGTGCCAAATTTGGTCAGAATCTGAGAAGGTCGACGGGAACGCCATTTTGGCGGGCCCACGACCTGCTCAAACAGGCGAATTTGTGCTCGGCCTGTCGGAATCCAACTTTGGACATACGGTTGGGTTTGACTCCTCAATCCGGATCCGTAGAAATATAGTTTGATGACTTTAGAGACCGTAGATACTGGCACGTATTTCGATATAAAATGGGTACTACGGCGGACATCGTTTTGACCCAAAATTATGATTTTGTCCATGTTCCAGAATTGGACTTTTTGTCCTAGACATATGTTTTATATGAAACACGTTCATGATGTTTATTTTAGCATCCGGAGCTCTTGGTGGATTTTGACTTTCGTTCTGACAATTCTGACTGTTGGATTTTGCTACAACTCGTACCACCCCCAGGCAAGATACCTTGCCACCTTAATCTGTGATTACTTTACTTTACTTTTTAGTTATTTATTTTCAGTTTCATATATTTGTTCTAGGTTTTTATATTACTGTGCGTCCAAGTCACACTTGGGTGCAAGCGACTATATCGATCGTTTTATTTGCTTTTAAATTACTTTCTTTCATTGACTTAGCTTAGTTACAACCCATTTGATGATGCGGTATTGGTATGCCTCATACGGCCTTGACACATACTTTATCACATATTGTTAGTGACATATACGACATGTACTCGCATAGTCAGCTGGCCACCAAAACGTATGAGACGTGTGACAGTTAGGAGCAACTGCCAATAGAATTACATGCTAGTGAACTTGGCAGTTGCTAGAGGTTCATAGAAGTCACGGATGTAACTCTACTAGGCATTGGATGGAAGAAACAGTTTCTTGATGTATGGGCCACTTATACATTGCTATTGTACCTGAAGCTCCATTGGAGACGTAGGTTTACCTTACTTACTGATTTCCTCTGACGTTCATGGAGCATTATGGATATTTTCTTAATGATCCCTCTGACGTTCATCGAGCGTTATGGACGGAGGCAACTGGTTCCCAAAGGCCACTGCTATACCGCCTGAGTGCCCATATATAAAGGTTGTTCTTATTTTCATATTCAATATAGTACGGTTAGGCACCTTATTGCATGTATCCCTTTATTTTCTATTATATATCACAGTTTATATGGCATGATATTATGTATCTTGTTACGTCCCTCTGAGGACTTGATGATTTCTCCAGGTGTGTGGTTCATAACTTTTTGCAGGTATTCGAGCCATGGCCGTGATCTTCTCTATTTCTTTATAGATGACGTTCTCTTGGATCGTTATTCGCTTCGCTTGACATTTTCTCTCATTTGTATTTATTTCTGTTCATATAAACAATTGGTAGTAGATTTGTCTCCGCCAAACATCTTGTAAAATGATAACTCAAAGTTGGTTTAAGACATATCTTATATTCTTTTATTTTGTGGATGAGATTAGATTACTCTTAGTTTACTGTATTTTACAGCTTATGTATACATACAAGCTTTCCATATATTAGAGTATACTTCATATATATGCAGCTAGCATGTCTGCGTACTTAGTTCTTCGTATGTTGGGACTAGAGCATTACAAGACATACCCTGCACCGCAGACTATTCCTTTTCTTTATGCTTATGGGGAGTTGCCGAGGTCTCCATTCCTATATTCCTTTTGTGCGCGCAGAGAAGGTGCGCACAAAAGTGACGATGTGGAGATAGCTTCCTTCTTCTTAGTTCCTGCACGTACGATATGCTTAGGCCAGGATCAGAGAGTTGCTATTGAGATAGACTCCTTCCATGCTTATAGGAATACTGTTCGTACGAGTCTATCTCCATATTAGATACCCCTTGACTTGAATCATGCGTATGAGCACTCAAGTGATAGTGGGTTTTTACCAGTCGAGGCTTTGAAGCACTCGGACCAGTTTTGTATAGCTTTTTATTGACTGCACGCATGACTGTTAACGCGGGCCTTCGGTCAGCTGTTGGCATAGCACATTGATTGCGCAAGGTGCGTGCTGCCTTAGACTTCTTCCTTCTATCCCTAGAAGGTACATAGTATTGAGAATCCAACAGAGTGGTTGGCATAGCACTTTGGCCGTGTAAGGCACGTGATGTCTTGGATCTCTTCATGTTATCCCTAGAAGGTGCGTAACGTTCAGAATCCAACATAGCCTTTCCGGATGGGTAGGCAATTATGTCAAAGACAGAAGTTCTCGTCTGTGCAGCTTCCTCCGTCAGCGGGTGGGTTATTGTGCACCTCTTCCGGTGTTGTGCCATTGTCAAGCCCGCCATAGGGGAGACACACTCCTTGCTACACTTTCTCGAAGTAGGAACTGAGCGAGGCGGCTTGGCTGCTGTTTGCCATGAAATATAAAAGAGCAGAACAATTATCGGAGGACTGGACTTTTACTTTATGTTACAAACTCGCTTGTACAAAGAAAGCCTAGGGACGAAAACCTAGGTACAACAGTCTAAGTACAATTATTTATTTTAGATTCTGGAGGGTAACGATAGAGTCTCGAAAAAGCTACGGCAGCTCTGCCTTACTCCTTGGACGATCGGTATGCAGCATTGGCTCCAAAAGATTGCTAGGCGTTGAAGAAATGCTCTCTTTGCTCTCTCTCTGCTTTTTCTCTCCAAGTATTCTGGTGCTCTTCCTGATCTCGAAAAAAGGGTCTTTCTGCAAGGGAATGGCACCTTGATATTTATAAGGAGGGAATGCAATCATTAGGGTTTACAATGATTGCCCCTCGAAGTGGCGGCGGCTTGTTGATTGATCAATCCGGGCCATTAATCTTGAGCGTGATGAATCTGGTCCATTTAGTGTAGATTGCACCAAATCCTATCAGTAATTAATGCTGATTGAAATAAATCTCTGCGAATCTGAATGAACAAGTTTAATTCATTCTCCTGCCACGTGTCCCAGATTATTAGGATTTGACCCAATCTTTGATTGCAGTAAATCTGGGAAATTGATTGGCTTTATGACACGAGTCCTGGGAGTTACTGAGCCGCATAAGGATTGAGCCGCATAAGATTGGAGCTGTATAAAACTAGCCACGTGTCAGAGCCGCATGGAGATGATCCTTGCGAGCCGCATGGGGAGGCCACTGCTTGAGCCGCATAGGGGTGATTCGATCTGGGCCGCATAGGACGACCTCGGCCTGAGCCGCATGGGGAGCCCCTGCTCGAGCCGCATATGACTCTCGACGTGTCTGGGCTACGTGGTATTTTCTGGATCTCGGGAGATTGTGTCAGAGATCTCCTTTGATTTCCTAGGAGTCTGTCATTATGACAGAGTCATAATTGCCTCTTTGTGTCAGGCCTGTCGCTTCGTCAGAGCGGTCAGCCACCAAAGTAATTAATGCAGTGTAGGGCGGAGGGGAGAACTATTTGCAAGCTACGTGTCTTCTGAGCCGCATGGACTGTCTTGAGCAGCATAGTCCCTTGTGCCGTGTGACTCTCTAAGCCGTATACTTTCTGAGCCGCGTGGGGTTCCCTGGCCGCATGGATCTTTCTTTATTATTTTCCATGCTTCTACAAGACCCCCTTCAAAGTTTTCAATTTGCAAAATTAAAATACTTTGAATAAGAAGCATGGTTGTGTGCAAGCTCCTCTAGCCGCATATGAGGTCCTAGCCGCATAAATGTCTTGGCCGCATGGATATTTACGAGCCACAGGAACTTTCGAGCCACAGAGTTGTTTCAGCCGCAGAGACTTTTGAGCCGCATAGGCTCTTTGCCACGTCATCATTGCCACGTAAGGCAATCTTTTGCATTAAATGCTGTTGATTTGCTGTCAGTCTTTAAAGGCCACTTTTTGGTGCGGGATCCCAGGAGTTTTGGCTTTCATTTTCGGCGGCTCCCCTCGATAACCGAAGAGTCGATTTTCGAGAATCAAAACGCCTTGCTTTCGTTTATAAATATGGACGAGTTTGGTCGGAGGGGTTTCTTTACTTTCTCCTTCGTTCAACTTTTGCTGTCTCCTCTTCCTTATCTTCTTTTTTCCGACCGTCGAAGAAAATGGCTCGTAAGTCCTCCAAGGTCGTCTCTGCCGCTGCGAAGGGTAAGAAGGCGGCTTCCTCGCCAGTCGTCGTGCCCGAAGTGCCCGAAGTACCCTCTGATGTCCTCCCCGCTTTCAATGGTAAGGGTTGCATTTGGATACTTTGAATCTCAAGAACCCCTGGCTCTGTTGCATATTTATGCACAAGCCTTCATCCTTCGTCTGAACCACCCAAGCTCGACCATGATGGAGTCACATATGTTGTATGGGCCGCATGACCCTCTCATATCCGAGTCGCATAAGAGATGCCCCATGTTTGAACCACATGAGGAGGATTTGAGTCTCTGAATATGAACCGCATGAAGTCTCCTTTGAACGGAGCCGCATATGTTTCTGACAGACTGAACCGCATAGCATTTAGCGCCGCATAAGCTCTTCTGTTTGGAACCGCATATGTTCAACTGATCCGCATAAGCTATCGAACCAATATCACATGGAACTCCTATCTGATTTTGGGCCGTATGAGGTTGTGTGGACTCGAACCACATAGGCTTCTTTGAAGTCGTGCCACCCAATGCCCAGTTGAAATTGAGCCGCATAAGGCTTGGTTGATCCGAGTCGCATAGGCTTGTGAGAACTTTTTGATTTTGTTCAGTGATTTCGATTTAACCATCTTTTAATTGTGTTTCTTTTTGTCCTTTTCCAGTGAACCTCCCAACCAACCCAGCAGGAGAGCTTCTTGTGGGTTCAACTCAGTTTGCCGTGGGCGTGCAGCTCGACGGTTTAATTCAACACATAACGGATCAGCTTCCCACTAATGAACCTAGGGATAGGGTGGCTGTCATCAACAACCAGCCTTTCCACTTCCTTTGTTCTATGATGAATTCGGGGAAGCTGGACGGAGAATATCTGAAACCGGCTTTTCTTTTTGGAGATGCTTTTTTTATAAAGAACTCCCGGTTGCTGGATGTTTCTGAAAATTGGGACTTTTCTGTAGACGGGGTGGAGATCCATATCCCCGAGATGGAGCGGCATTATCCCCTCTCGTGGTTTAACATGGTACCGTTAGGCAGGACAATGGTGGGCTTGTGCTAAGAAACTTAGCAGAGGATTTTTGTGGGCCTATTATCCTTGGCGTACCCTGGCTTAGGATACGGATAATAGGATGAAAGGGAACCAACATATTTGCTCAGAGGTAATGAGGACATGGCAAGCATGAGGGTTTTACCGTGCAATCTTCCTACTCAGAGGTAATGAGGACATGGCAGGAGTGAATTCATGGAGGATATTTGTGGTCAACATAGGACATTTATGGACCTATTATCCTTGTCGTACTCCGGTTGTGGGTACAGATAATAGGTTGAAAGGGAATCGACATACTTACTCAGAGGTAATGAGGACGTGGCAAGTATGAAGGTTTCTTCGACGGAGCCTTCCCACTCAGATGTAGTGAGGACATGTCAAGAGTGGGCTCAATGAAGAGGGGGTACATAGAACGACTCAGAGGTAATATGGACATGGAAGTTCTATGTAGGGGTGATTTGTTTTTGGCGGAAGTGAAAGGACTCAGAGGTAATGAGGACATGGCCGTTTTGGCAATTTGTGGATCGATTACCCTTTTTGTGCACTGGGAGTACGGGTAGTGTATCATGAGGGAGAATCTCTTCCAGGAAGAAAGTTCAGGGGTATGATCATACATGACTTACTATCTGAAAGAGTGACCGGAATGTGAGTTCAGAGGTACCAGCGAGTACGTGACTCGATATTGTGAAAGTGTGAGTTCAGCGGCACCAGCGGGTATATGACTCGATAATCTGAAAAATGGTGAGTATGAGTTCAGTGGTACCAGTAGGTACGTGACTCAATGGTCTGGAACATTGTGAGGGTGAGTTCAGTGGTACCAGCGGGTACGTGACTCGAGGATCTGGAATATTGCGAGTGTGAGTTCAGCGGTACCAGCGGGCACGTGACTCAAAAATCTAGAAAATTGTAAGAGTGAGTTTAGCGGCACCAGCGGGTATATGACTCGATAATTGGGAGGATGTCGTTTAGACATAATATTTCTTCAGGAACTTGCCGTTGACAGGCAACATGAGCAAGTCTTCGTTTTGTTTCGCGAGGCGGTAGGCTCCGTTGGAGAATACGGCCTTAATGATAAATAGGCCTTCCCATTTCGGCTGGAACTTGTCGGCGGCCTTATGATTCATAACCATCGGCCTCCGAACTGCCAGAACGAGCTCGCCCACTTGGAATGTTCTGATTTTAACCTTCTTGTTGAAGGCTCCAGAGATGCGTGCTTGGTATAGCTCGATTCATTACTAAGCCAAGAGGCGCTTTTCATCTAAGACCTCCAACTCTTGTAGCCGACGACGGTAATCATCTGTCGTCAGCTGGTAAGTAAGGGCGACACGGAGTGAGGGTATCTGAGTCTCCAATGGGAGGACTGCTTCACTCCCGTAAACCAGGGAGAATGGTGTGTTTCCAGTAGCTGTTCGGACTGTAGTACGGTACGCCTATAAACATTTACCGAGCTTCTCGTTCCAGTCGCGTTTATTGGAAGAGACAAACTTCTTGAGGAGTTTGATGATTGTTTTGTTGAATACCTCTGCCAACCCGTTTGCTGCCGGATTGTATGGTGTTGAAGCAATATTATGGATGCGATGCTTGTCGCAGAATCGATAGAAGGCGTGGCTTGTAAACTGCGGACTATTATCATGGATGATCCTTCGGGGCAGTCCAAAGCGGTAGATGACATGATGCTTGAGGAAGCTGATCACGTATGAAGTCTTTACTTCTGCGAGTGGAACAGCTTCCGCCCATTTGCTGAAGTAATCCGTGATCGCGAGTATGAAGCGATGTCTACGGGAGGAAGGTGGAGTAATTGGACCGATGATGTCTATTCCCCATGCTTCAAATAGCCAAGATGCCACTGTCGGATATAGAAACTCGGACGGAAGCAATCCGTGATCGCGAGTATGAAGCGATGTCTACGGGAGGAAGGTGGAGTAATTGGACCGATGATGTCTATTCCCCATGCTTCAAATAGCCAAGATGCCACTGTCGGATATAGAAACTCGGATGTTTGGTGAATGAAGTCCGCGTGTACTTGACAGGCTTTGCATTTTCTTGCATAGTCTATTTCATCTGCTACCATCGTGGGCCAGTAGTAGCCCATCCGACGGAGACGATCATGTAATTTAGGGCCGGGCTGATGGGCCCCGCAGACACCGTCGTGGGCTTCGCGTATAGCTTCTTTGGCTTCTGTATTTGATAGACACCGAAGTAGTAACCCGTCGTAGGATCGCCGATATAGCATTTTTGTCTCTGTATCGTAGAAGAATCTGAAGGAGCGTCTTCTGATGGAACTGGCTTCCTTAGGGTTCTCGGGCAGGATGTCGTAGACTATGAAGTCTATGAATGGTAGTCTCCAGTCCGGTGCTATATCGATCGTTTGGGCGGAATAACTTGCCATGACTTGTATGTTGTTCTTGGGACAGACCAGCTCGTGACCTATCACGTCTATCGAATGCTGAGTATGGTTCGGAAATGCTAGAGAAGCGGCAAGGCCTGCCAGGGCATCGGCTTCGATGTTCTGGAGTCTGGGAACGTGCTCGATGTAGAACCCTTCAAATGACGAGATAATGCTGATCGCAATTTGGTAATAGGGGATCATGTCTTCGTGGCGGACTTCGTATGAACCCCGGATCTAATTGACGATTAGCTGCAAATCGTCGTATGCTTCAAGATATTCTACCTCTAGTTCTCTTACAAGTTAAAGGCCGATGACCAAGGCGTTGTACTCAGCCATATTGTTAAAGCAGGGTTCCGTGAGGGAGTAATCGCGATTGATCACCAGTCCGAAGGGAGAAACCAACACTACCCCGACTCCAACAACAATGTTGCCCTTGGGTCCCGTTCTCGAAGCACCGTCGAAGAACATGTAGGAATGATATAGTAAAGCGTAATACTCTAGAGGGGGGGTGAATAGAGTTGGCAGCGGAATAATGCTAATTAAAAAATGTTAGCAACACAATCACAGTATATAATCACAGTAGAAATAATGTAAAGGCAGAGTTCAGAAAGCAAACGCAAAGACAGCGATGTATACTGGTATCCCTCTGTTGAGGACTAATCCAGTCGGTAGAACTCTTGCTACCAGTTGAATCCACTATAGGAAAAACTGCAAGTTTTCTTACGAAGTCCTTGCAACTTCTACAACGCGAGCTTTGATACGAAGAACTTGTCCAACTTCAAATGTGAAGAGGTATTCTTCAATCAAGCCTTCTGATTACAATCTCTCAGAAACTTCTAGACCGTACCGCACTGGCAAATCGACTAGAGGATTGTAACTGGCTTGGGATCTGAAAATGAAAGCTCTAGAAAACTCTTTGGAAGGCAGAAAGCTTTTTAGATAGAGAGAAGATTGAAAGTGAATGAGTGAATTGAAATGATCGAAATCCATCTCTATTTATAGGAATTCTAAAGGGAGAACTCTGTCAGAATTCGGGCAGAATTCGGGCAGAACTCGATGAGCAAATCTCGGTCAAATCCGCAACTGCAGGAGGACCATGTTTCAGAGAATTCAAAAATCAAACGGCCACCAACCGAACTCTGGCCGAACTCTGGCCGAACTCTGGCCGAGTTCTGTCAGGGTTAGGTTAGGGTTTTAAAAATAGATTTTGGTAATTTTTGAAAACTTTTTTGAAAGCCTTTTTGTAAACATTTTGATAGGTCATTTTAAAACATTTTGAACTATTTTGGGGATAGCCTATTTGCCAGTACGACTCGGTGAACAACGTATTCCTAGACTCAAATAAAATGAAAATTATATTGCATAGGAAGTACAGACTCAAGTAGGCAAACAGATCTTCAGTCTTGAACGGAGTGAATATCCAATCTTGCTTATGTCCAAGAAGCTGAGATGTCCCAACAAGCTTCGTATATCCAGACAGAGTTTTGATCAATTATTAAAATCAGGTTGACCATATGACCAATGGGCCAACAATCTCCCCCATTTTGATAATTGACAAACTATGAATGATATAACATTAAGCTAGTTCAAGCTTGTTCAAAAATATCAAAAAGTAGAAATTGTTCATAACCTGTATTTAACTCAAAAAAAATGTTAGATCATTTTTAATTTTCTCCCCCTTTGTCACTTAGCAAAATAATTGCACAAGAGAAGGCTCCCCCGCAGTAAATGCAGAAGACTCCCCCGCAATCAATGCATAAGTAACAAATAGCGAGAAAACAAATAAAAGAAATATAGTATAAGAATTAGAGATATAGCATCACAGGCATGTAATGTTTCAAGAACATAAAAAAAATCTCAGACATGCTATTTCACAGGCAGTTTAAAAAGGAGAAACAGTATAAAGAGATAGTGCTTAAACAAAATGTTGAAATAAACTGAGATGTCATAAATGAAACATCAAAAACATGTCCATGAAGATAAAAAGTACTGATAGCAAACTACAAAGTACTGATAAAAAGTAAATGATAAAAACTTGGAATGTCGGAGCATTTCCAAGTATACAATAGAATATCACTAATAATCAAATCAGATCTCATCATCACTATCCTCATCAATATCATCAGCAGCGTGGCCAGCATGACCGGAAGTACCAGAACCAGAAGTACCAGCGCCAGTAGGATTAGTAGGGGCGCCAGTATAGAACTCACCAACGTAATCTCGAGGTGCACGATACCAGTTATAGGCGTTACCTGGCTGGAAGTAGGCATGAACAGCCTCATCCTCACAGCGGTAACCCGAAAAAGCTGGATCACGAGGGATGGAAGCAGCAGAGTGACCAGTCTGGGCAAAACGCAGATCGGCCAAGGAGTTTGCCATCTTCTGGTAACGGGTGACATCGCGGAACTCTCGTGAGCGAGCCATGTCTGTCATCGAGACGTGCAAAGCTGATAAATGCTGATGTATGCCCTCAAAAGTCATGGCATATGGTTGATGTGGTGAAGATGGTGCAGTAGGAGGAGCAGGAGGTGGAGCTGAAGCAGTCCGGCTGCGACGAGAAAGCTGGAGTAACTTGGGCTCAGAGTCCTGAGTACAAGTCGATAGATCAATCTCGAATCGCTGAAAGATACGAGGGAGAATCATCGCGTAAGAGAGATTTCGATCTCTAGCACGACAACGTCCCATCATCTGAATGATAGTCTTAGGGGCGGAAAAAAGAATCCCTTTAAGAATATGGTACATGGCGGACAGCTCAAGCGAAGTCACATCATCCTTGGAAGTAGATTTTGGAAGAAGAGTAGAGTAGATGATGCGATGCAATTCATAGTTAAACAAGTTCAGGTTGTTAGCCTTGAACTTTCCAGAACGTACTCTGTCAGGTGCACAGAGTTCCGTTTTGAAACTCGTGAGTGTAGTGCCTTCGGGGAAATCGAATTCCGTGATATCAACTAGCGGTTCACCTTCATTGGGAATACCAAGAATTTCCACTAGGAGGACATCATTGAACTCAATATCTATGCCTCCAATACGTGTGCTCACGTCAAAAGTGTTAACAACGAGATTGCAATAGAACAATCTAATGGCATTAGTAGCAATTGGGAAGCACAGTTTAACAAGTAAGTGTAATCCTAATGCCTCAAATAAGTGACGATGATCAGGGAATACCGTCCATTTAACCAGAGCGCCGCTACATATGGATCGGGTGGAAAAGTCACCGTACCATAATAAAGCTTGATCGATGGTTTGAAAGAAGAACCCATCGAAAGCGCCGTCGTTCTTTTGGACCGGCGAAAATAAAGAATCCGTGTGAGGATTCGAAGAGGATCCTTCCCCAATAGGAGTGGTCTTCTTCCTCTTAGACGGATTAAATCTAGGTGCCATTGAAATAAAAAGCACTAATTTGAAAGTTGGAGAGAGAGGGAGTTATACCTCACGAAAATTGGATATGTTGTAGAGAAGAACGATCTCCGCACGATTCCAAATTTTGGAAGGATTTCACCAAGTAGATTGGAAGCAATAGATTGGTAAAGAACTAGGGTTTGGAGGTCGGGGTCGGCTGCTGTTGTTGTAATTAGTTTGGAAGCAATGAAAGAGAAGAAGCTCTCGGGTTCTGGATATATACACAGATACCTACAACCGAACTCGGGCCGAATTCGGTCAGAGCTCTGGCTGAATTCGCCTAGGGTTCTTTCAGGTTGATTTTTGCTACTTCTTTTTCATTGACTCGTTGCAAATATTTAATTCAAAGATTAGTTATTTTAGCCGTCAAATAACATAATTAATAATATTTTATGAATTAAATGTCGTTACACAGCGACTGTCTCAGATTAGCTGTAGGAGTACTGTCCCAGCTGGCGGAGGTTCACCGGGGAACTCTTAAGTACCGCTTCGCTTCAACCGTAGTTGTGGTGACAGACAGACTCTTTATTAGCTTGTCTCTAACACAATTTTTGCATAATGATATATAATCATAAAATAAAATTAATTAATATTATTGACGTCCAAAATTCCTAATTCTCGACGTAAATAATTGAAACGATCTTCCGCTAGAGGTTTAGTGAAGATGTCAGCTAATTAATTTTCAGTATCTATGTACACAAGGTTTATATCTCCATTTTGATGATGATCTCTAAGAAAATAATGTCTAATCTCGATATGTTTAGTACGAGAATGACATACAGGATTCTTAGTCAAATTAATGGTGCTCGTGTTATCACAAAAAATGGGA
The DNA here is from genome assembly GCA_029216955.1 of Iris pallida. Classification (NCBI taxonomy): domain Eukaryota; kingdom Viridiplantae; phylum Streptophyta; class Magnoliopsida; order Asparagales; family Iridaceae; genus Iris; species Iris pallida. The sequence continues at coordinate 11,601,929 of JANAVB010023996.1, forward strand.
ATATGTGTGAAAAATAAATCAAAGTCTTCTAGGGTTTGTTTCATCCACAAAATCTGAGCGCAACAACGTCCTGCGACGATATACTCAGCCTCTGTTGTTGATAAGGCTACAGAATTTTGCTTTTTACTAAACCAAGAGACTAGAGCCTTGCCTAAGAAATGACATGTACCGCTAGTACTTTTTCTATCAACCTTGCATCCAGCAAAATCTGTATTCGAATAACCAATAAGGTCAAAGAATTTAGTTTTGGGATACCACAAGCCGACAGAAGAAGTGCCCTTAAGATATCGGAAGATACGCTTAACTGCGGTCAGATGTGATTCCTTTGGGTTAGCTTGAAAACGTGCACACAGGCAAACACTAAACATGATATCTGGACGACTAGCAGTTAAGTAAAGTAAACTGCCAATCATACCTCGATACTTACGTGTGTCGATTGGCTTGCCTTGTTCGTCAGAATCAAGCTTTGTTGAAGTTGCCATCGGAGTGCCAATAGGTTTGACATTGTCCAGATCGAACTTATTTAGCAAATCTTTTGTGTACTTGGCTTGATTAATTAACATCCCATTGTCGGTTTGTTTGATTTACAATCCGAGAAAGAACTTCAGCTCTCCCATCATGCTCATCTCAAACTCATTCTGCATACACTTAGAAAATTCTTGACAAAGAGATTCATCAGTGGATCCAAATATGATATCATCAACATAGATTTTAATTAAAAGCAGCTTGCCATTAAAAGATTTAATAAAAAGTGTAGTGTCAACCTTTCCTTTTGAAAAACCATTGTCAAGTAGAAAAGAGCTTAGACGGTCATACCAAGCACGAGGGGCTTGTTTCAAACCATATAAGGCTTTCTTCAACTTGAAAACATGGTCAGGATTTTTGAAATCCGTGAAACCCGGAGGTTGTGCTACAAAAAAACTTCTTCTTTTATAAAGCCATTTAGAAAAGCACTTTTTACATCCATTTGAAAAAGTTTGAAATCATGAAAACATGCAAATGCACATAACATTCGAATGGATTCTAATCTCGCAACTGGGGCATAAGTCTCATCGTACTCGATACCCTCTTCTTGATTGTATCCTTGAGCTACGAGTCGAGCCTTGTTACGAGTTACTAAACCATCCTCATTCAGTTTGTTTCGGAATACCCAACGGGTGCCAATGACCGGATGATCAATAGGCTTGGGAACAAGTTCCCAAACTTGATTCCGTTCGAATTGGTTCAATTCCTCTTGCATGGCATCTATCCAGAAACTATCACTACATGCTTCATCAATAGATTTAGGTTCTAGCTGTGAAATAAATGCAACACTAGAAACAATATCTCTACTGGATGATCGAGTACTTACTCCTTTGGTAATGTCACCAATTACCAAATCTTGTGGATGATCAGCTACGAATTTTAACCTCTTCGGTAGACTCTGTAGGTAGCTGGTTCCTGGATCTCCTCTAGGGGGTTCAGCTAGTGCAGAGCTTGGTTCAGGTTCAGCTGATGTTGAGCTTGATGTAGGTAGATCTTCATCACGGTCATCGAGAGTCATTTGGTTCATTTCATCAAAAGTGACGTTGATTGATTCTTCGATGATCATGGTACGTTTGTTGAAGACTCGATCTGTACCCTTTGCTCTTGGCCGCATAACCTAGAAATATACCTTCATCGGCCTTTTCGTCAAACTTTCCCAAGTTGTCTTTAGTATTAAAAATAAAGCACTTACAGCCAAAAATCTTAAAGTATGAAACTGAAGGAATTCTATCAAACCATAACTCAAATGGAGTCTTCTTCGATTTGGGTCGAATTAGAACTCTATTGAGCACAAAGCAAGCTGTATTGACAGCTTCAGCCCAGAAGTATTTGGGTAGGCTAAATTGATTTAACATCACTCTGGCCATTTTGGTTAGAGTTCTGTTCTTACGTTCCACAACTCCATTTTGTTGTGGAGTTCTAGGGCAGGAGAACTCATGTATGAAACCGTGTGTGTCATAAAATTGTTCGAAATCAGCATTCTCGAATTCGCCTCCATGATCACTTCTAATTCGAGTGATCATGTAACCTTTTTCATTTTGTACTTTCTTGCAAAAGGCGACAAATTCGGATAATGCGTCATTCTTGCGTGTCAAGAAATATACCCACGTGTATCTAGAAAAATCATCTACAATAACAAATGCATAGAATTTACCTCCGAGGCTAGCAACTCTGCTAGGACCGAATAAATCCATGTGTAGCAATTGTAGAGGTCTAGTAGTACATACTGCATTTACAGACTTGAATGTGGATCTGGTAGCCTTGTTCTTTTCACATTGGCTGCATACCAAATCCTTCTTGAATGTTATGTCTGGTAAACCGCGTACTATCTTCTTTGTGGATAATCTTGAAATTGTGTCCATGTTTGCATGACCGAGTCTCATGTGCCATAGATGACTCTCATCACTTTTGGCCATTAAGCATCTACCTGAAATGTTAGCTTCTTCCAACAGATAGAAAACATATATATTATCTTCCCTGATTCCTTCAAAGATAGTACTACCAGTTGAGCTATCAACTATAGTACATTTGTCTTTGCCAAAGTTGATACCATAACCATGATCAGCTAGATGACTTATGCTGAGCAGATTATGTTTCAACTCGGTAACCAGACAGACATCTTTAATCACGGGATAGGGAGACTTACCAACATCACCGATACCAATAATATGCCCTTTCAAATTATTACCGAAGGAAACATAACCTTCCTTCTTCTTCTTCGACAGTGTTGCAAATAGGGTAGCGTCACCGGTCATATGCCGTGAGCAACCGCTGTCGAGGATCCATTTGCTTCTAGCATGTGAAGGGTGTTCCACCTACAAAACAGTTTGCAGATGAAACCTTTGGTACCCATTTCTTGTAGGGTCCTGAATTGTTAGCTTTAGGTATCCAAGCATAAACATTTAAATCTACAAGCTTTCTCATTCTACATGCAGATGATATATGACCAATGAGGCCACAATAATGACATTGTGCATGTCAAGTGTTGAAAGCTGAGTGGTGTGCATGGTTGGTAGGTTTGGGTTTTCTAGTATAGAAGAATGCATACCTATGATCATGTTTGGGCTTAACCTTTTGGGGTAAAGGTTTTATATGGTTTGGTCTGACAGTGTTTGGCTTGGGAATGTTCCGAATTCTCGGTAAGTGACACGTGTTAGGATAGGAAACAGCAGGCTCAGGCTGTTTTCCTAATCTAATTTCCAACCTTTTGGAAGTGTCATATAACTTAGTATAATCAGAAGTGAGTGATTCCATTCTGATTTTTGCAGATTGAAGACTTTTCTTTTCTTTAGAAAGATCTTCTCTCAATTGGTCTATAATCTTGTCTTTTTCTTCGGATGACTGTTTAGTCTCGTGTAATAAGAGCTTTATAGAGGAAAGCTCACTAGACTCACTAACATTAGCTCTAACCTCAGCTAGTAGGTCGGTAAGTCTTCCTATTTCTCCTTTGTACTCTTTGAGTACCTTTTTAGCGGTCTGATATTTACTACGCAGTTTCCTATAGTCAAGCATCAGGTCACTGAAGGCATCTCCTAATTGCTCAAAGGTGAAGTCATCATATGTTTCTACAGGTTCAGTAGGTACCTGATTGATTGCCATGAAGCAGATGTTTGCAGCGTCCTTTGAATGTTCATCTTCTGAGTCGCTAGCTTCACTCTCATGCCAAATGCTGGTGTTGGCATATTTTCGAGATGTTGATCTTTTCAGGTTGCCTTTTTCATACCTGTTGTTCTTCTTGCTCGATGATGAGTTGATGGGACAGTCCTTCTTCATATGTCCCTTCTTCTTACAGCCATAGCAGACAGCATCTTCTTGATACCAGTTGTTGCTGTTGTTCTCTTTGACTCTCTTCTCATGTCTCATGAATCTTTTGAACTTCCTTGCTAGGAGAGCTTGATCTTCAGCGTCAGATCCACTGCTGTCTGAGTCATCTTCAGCAGCTTTTCTGTGCTGAGCCTTGAGGGCGATAGTCTTCTCCTTTGGTGCAGGTTCTTCAAAATCTTGTAGCTCCAGTTCATGAGTGAGTAGCTTACCCATGAGTACTTCAAGTGACATTGTGGTGAGGTCGTTTCCTTCAATGATAGCTGTAGCCTTCGGAATCCAGTTCTTGGTGAGAGCTCGCAGGAGTTTGCGAATCTTTTCGTGGTTACTGTAATCTTTGCCTAAGGAGGACAAAGGGTTTACAATATCCAAGAACCTCTCGAACATTTGTGTGACTGTTTCATTTGGCTTCATTTTGAACGCCTCGTACTCTTGAGTAAGTCGGCTGACTTTTGACTTCTTGACTTGAGTCGTGCCTTCATGTGTAACTTCGAGAAGCTTCCATACACCATTTACCGTTGTGCATGTAGATGTAGGATCGTTGAGCACCTCTAGAGGGGGGGTGAATAGAGTGCGTGTGTGCAGCGGAAATATAATCACCAATTAAAAATTAAACTATGGCAGATATGTAAGAGACAGTAAATAAAGATAGGAGAATCAAACTCAGTGACACAGCGATGTATACTGGTATCCCTCTGAGAGGACTAATCCAGTCTCGAGTACTCTTGCTCGATGTTAATCCACTATGGCACAAGCTTTAACTGAGTGCTTGCAATCTCTTACAACACCGTGCTTGATGACAAGCGCACGACCGGCTTCACAACACCGTGCTTGGTGGCGAGCGCACGACCAGCTCCACAACAGAAAAGTTATTGAAACTTGAACGACCTCTTACAACTCTTGAGTAACCAAAAGACTCTAAATCAACCCTGATAGTACTGGCTTTTGGCTAAGAGATGTGTAGGTGAGATTTGAAAATCTTAGATCGTTTAGAAAACACTTGAATAGTAGAGAAGAGAAGATGAAGAAGAATTGATGATTTGAAATGAAAAAGTTCTTCTCTATTTATAGGTGTTTTCACCAACCGAACTCGGGCAGAACTCGGACAGAGTTCGGGTGCAAATATCTCGCTAAATAGACGTTGCTCGGAGATTTGGAGGCAACTGAAGTTTGAATACAAACTGACCGAACTCGGTCAGAGTTCGGACCGAACTCGGGCCGAACTCGGCTGGAAGTTCTGTCAGGAGATATTTTAAAATTCTTTTGTAAAAACAGTTTGCAAACTGGTTTTTGGTTATTTGTAAAATCATTTGAAAAGAATATTTTCGAAATATGTTTTTGAAATATTTGTAACCGAAAATACGAAAGGGTAAAAATAGGTTTTTAGAAAGGAGGACAATTTTAACCCTAAGCCAGTATTACCATAATTGATTTTACAAAGTAATTCCTAGACTCAATAAAATGTAAAATACAGAATAAAAGTAGAAAAGAGTCTTCAGAAGATTTTGATGACTTTGACGCTTTGATATATGCAGTACATCGTCCGTTGAATATGATTTCATGCATCCTGAAATAGTTAGCAGCATTTTCTATATTTTGTGTATTGACTAAAGTATATGTTGATTATCGAAATCGGGTGTGACCGTGGAATGGGCCAACAATCTCCCCCATTTTGATAATTGACAAACTTGAGTCTATACCAAAATATATTTATATCAAATAGAACAAAATACCAAAAATATACCTGAAGAAATGAGATGTTTTTGTTTTGGATATATCTTACGTTTTTGGTATACTCTTTTTCTCCCCCTTTGTCAAGTAGTAAAATGAATAGGCTCCCCCGTAAATCATGAAGCCAACAATAGAATAAACAAGGCAAAGTGAAGTAAAAAGAAGTAATCACAGCATAGACAACTGGAATAAAATGAACTATGTCATAATAAACTGAAATATCATAGAGGTTCCACTAATAATCCAAAAAGTACAACTGATAAAGTCTAACTGAAATAGTTTAGACATGAAAGAAAATAAAAGTACTACATAAACTGCATCAACTAATCAAAACTAAATCTACTATCCCATGGCTGAATCCACATCACATCGCTGGGTCGTCCGCACTGGGAGGATCATGAGGGAAATAAGCAGTGGTCGGGTCGAAATACTGAAAAGTGACCTCATCAGTAAAACGAGGACCAGGAAAAGCCGGGTGTGGAAGGATAGTGAGTGGACGGACTGGATCCTGAACCAGACTGTAGTGGAGATCGGCAATACTGTTTCTCAGCACCTGGGCCTGAGAAATGTGCCGGAACTCGGAGTCCTGATGACGTTGCGTGGAAACGGCAACGAAATCATCAAACTGCTGGTAGAATGCCTGATCGAGTCCTGGGGCAGGGGCCGGAGCAGGATGAGCATCAGCTGGAGGGATCTCAGCATCAGCTGCTGGGACAGCAGGAGCAGTACCAGGAGGTTGAGGAAACCGACGAGAGCGGGTCAACTCAACAGGTGGAGAAGAAATGACACACGTTTCAAGATCAATCTCAAAACGTCGAAATATACTAGCAAGGTGCATAGGAAAGACTAGGTTCCTACCTGCATTCTTGCAGTTGAGCATCCAAGATATCATAGTTTTTAGAACGGATAAAGGAATTCCAAAATGAATGTGATAAAGAGCAGAAAGTTCCAAAAATGTAACTTCATCGGTAGAGCCTTTCTTCGGAAGAAGGGCCGAGAAAATCATACGATGAAGCTCGTAAAAAGTTTGGTTTAGATGTCTAGAAAATATTCTCCGGGGAGGAGGAGTAGGGTGACAAATCAATTCCCTAAAGGAAGCTAAAGTGACATCGGCAGGGAATTGAACATGGTGGATGTCAACAAGTGCATCACTAAGATCAGGAACGTGAAAGTATTCACTGATATCGGTGGCGCTAAATTCTAATTCCTGTCCAGCAATGCAGGAATAGAAATTCCCGTTTTGTTTTACTTGCAAATTACAGTAAAACATACGGACTGCATTGTCGTAAATACTATCTTGGACCTCGAAAAAGTCACGGAATCCAAGTTGATCAAAAACAGGAGCATATTCAAAGAAAGTTGTAAAATTGACGAAGGCTCCAGCACAAATACGACGAAAAAAGAAAGAATCAAACCAGGGATCGGAGAAGTCTTTGTCGGGAAATAAAGTACTATCATATTCCTCGTGATCTCTAGGTTTGGCTGGACTAAAGAGACTTGCCGGAGTGTAGTCGGATGAGGAGGAAGGACCTTGAGAAGAATTTCCTCGTTGACATTTCGGAGCCATGAGGAAGAAGATCGCCCACTTGAACTTATCGATTCCTTGCAAAGAAGGAGGAGGAAGGACTTCTAGTAGGAGATGGAAGTATTCCACGTTTTGGTGTAGAGAAAATGTGGAAGAAAGGATGAATTAAATAGGTGCTAGGGCCGGCTGTTCGGTTCTGGAACCATCATAGCGCCGACCGAACTCGGTCCGAATTCGGTCCGAACTCGGTCAGAGTTCGGGCCGAGTTCGGCCACTTGCATTCCCGAGACAGTCAAAGCAGTCAGGTAAATAAAGACTGTAATAAATAACATTTGACTGGTTTATTAAATAACTGCTATTATTTTCGGGTTAACTATAGGGGTTATCCCAGCTAACGGTGGTTCACCGGGGAACTCTTAAGTACCGCTTCGCTTCGACCGTAGCCGTGGTGACAGACATACCCTTTGTAAGTTTGTCCCCAAAAAATAATTTTTATTAGATAATAAATTGTCAAGGCATAAATGCAGTTTTAATTACGATATGTTTTAAGAATCCGAGAATTCAAGAATGCCGAGCTCACGCCTCAAGATGTTAAAACGGTATTCAGCCAATGGTTTAGTGAAAATATCAGCTAGTTGATGTTCAGTATCAATAAATTCTAAGCAAATATCCCCGTGTTGTTGATGATCACATAAAAAATGATGTCTAACTTCTATGTGCTTTGTACGTGAATGACAGATAGGGTTCTTAGTCAAATTAATTGCACTAGTATTATCATAAATAGGAACATTTGTATAGTGCAGATTATAGTCCTCTAAGGTTTGCTTCATCCACAAAATTTGAGCACAACAGCATCCTGCGGCGATATACTCAGCCTCAGTTGTTGATAATGCTACTGAATTTTGTTTCTTGCTAAACCAAGAGACTAAGGCCTTTCCTAAGAAATGACATGTGCCACTGGTACTTTTACGGTCCACTTTGCATCCAGCAAAATCCGCATCCGAGTAACCTATAAGGTCAAAGGATTTGGTTTTGGGATACCATAAGCCAACTGTAGAAGTTCCTTTAAGGTATCGGAAGATACGCTTAACGGCACTATGATGTGATTCCTTAGGGTTTGCCTGATATCGTGCACATATGCAAACACTAAACATAATATCAGGGCGACTAGCAGTTAAATATAATAAACTACCAATCATACATCGATACTTACGCTGATCAACAGGTTTGCCACTTTTATCAGTATCAAGCTTTGTAGATGTAGCCATAGGAGTCCCAATTGGCTTTACATTCTCGAAGTCGTACTTCTTCAGTATGTCCTTCGTGTACTTGGCCTTGTTGATGAATGTTCCGTTTGAGTGTTGTTTGATTTACAATCCTAGGAAGAAGTTCAGCTCTCCCATCATGCTCATCTCAAATTCACTCTGCATACACTTGGCAAATTCTTGACAGAGTTGTTCATTAGTAGAACCAAAGATAATGTCATCTACATAAATTTGTACTAGAAGTATATCATTATTCATGGATTTAATAAAAATAGTAGTATCAATCTTGCCTTTTGAAAATCCATTATCAAGTAAGAAGGCGCTTAGGCGTTCATACCAAGCACGAGGTGCTTGTTTGAGTCCATAAAGTGCTTTCTTAAGCTTGAAAACATGATCAGGTTTTTGAAAATCTTCAAAACCAGGGGATTGTTTCACAAAAACCTCTTCTTTCAAATAACCATTTAAAAATGCGCTTTTCACGTCCATTTGAAAAAGTTTGAAATCATTAAAACAAGCAAAAGCGCAAAACGTACGGATGGCTTCTAGTCTAGCAACAGGAGCATAGGTCTCATCATAATCAATTCCTTCTTCTTGATTATAACCTTGTGCAACTAGACGTGCTTTGTTGCATAGAACTTGTCCATCTTCACTAAGTTTATTTTGGAACACCCATTTGGTACCAATTATTGATTGACCAATAGGTTTAGGAACGAGTTCCCAAACTTGGTTTCTCTCAGATTGATTAAGTTCCTCTTGCATGACAGAAATCCAAAATTCATCAGAAAAAGCCTCATCAACATTCTTAGGTTCTATTTGTGAAATAAATGCTACATTAGCTTCTACTCCAGAATCTCTAAGAGATGAATGAGTACTTACACCTTTGGATACATCACCTATTATGAGAGTTTCTGGATGATCTGGTTTGAATCTCAATGATTCGAATCTTTGGGCCATACCTTTCACAAGGCTCTTCTCAGTTCCTGCATCTTCGGAACTTTTATCAGTTCTTGCCTCTTGGGTAGGATCTTTCTCAGAACTCTTCTTTGTCTTTTTAGGTGCATCTTCATCATCACTGTCGCTAGATCTATGACTATTCAACTCATCAAAGGTAACATTAATACTTTCTTCAACAATCAAAGATCTTTTATTAAAAATTCTATATCCCTTACTCTTAGCAGCATATCCGAGAAATATCCCGTCATCTGCTTTGGAGTCGAACTTACCCAAGTTATCCTTGGTGTTCAGGATGAAACAGCGACAACCAAAAACTTTAAAATAAGAAATATTTGAAATTCTTCCAAACCAAAGCTCATATGGTGTTTTCTTCGAGATTGGTCGAATTAACACCTATTTAAAATATGACAGGCTGTACTAACAGCTTCTGCCCAAAAATATTTAGGAAGATTATGCTGATTAAGCATGACTCTAGCCATTTCGCTTAGAGTACGGTTCTTCCGCTCCACAACACCATTCTGTTGGGGAGTTCTAGGACAAAAAAATTCGTGGTAATATCTACTATCATCACAAAACTTTTTGAAATCAGAATTTTCGAATTCGCCACCATGATCACTTCGGATACGAGTAATCATGAAGCCTTTTTCGTTTTGTACCTTTTTACAAAATATCTGAAATTCAAAAATAGCATCACTTTTGTTTGATAAAAAGTAAACCCATGTAAAACGAGAAAAATTATCAACAATGACAAAAGCATAGAGTTTACCGCCAAGACTAGCGACTCTACTTGGACCAAATAAATCCATATGAATCAATTGCAAAGGTCTCGAAGTACTTACAGCGTTGATGGATTTAAAAGAAGACCTATGTGCTTTGTTCTTTTCACAGTCAGCACATACCATGTCTCTCTTGAATGGAATTTCTGGGAGTCCTTTTACCAACTTTTTTGTGTTCAGACGTGAGATAGTATCCATGTTTGCATGTCATAGTCTCATGTGCCATAGCCAGCTTTCATCTTGATTGGCTACTAGGCACCTTCCTGCATTATTAGTATTCTCCAAAAAGAAAACATAAATATTGTCTTCTCTAATCCCTTTATATACGGGATCACCAGATGACATATCATATATGGTACATTTATCTTTCACAAAATTGATACCATAACCATTATCTGCCAAATGACTTATGCACAATAGGTTATGTTTCAATTCAGTTACTAGACAAACATCCTTTATTATTGGGTAAAGAGAAATACCTACAGTACCATTACCTATAATATCACCTCTCAAGTTATTTCCAAAGGAGACGTATCCTTCTTTCTTCATCGATAGCATAGCGAATAAAGATGCATCACCAGTCATGTGTCGTGAACATCCGCTATCGAGGATCCATTTGCTTCTAGTATGAGAGGGTTGAGGGTCCACCTACAAAACAAGTAGATGAATCCTTTGGTACCCATTTTCTGAAGGGTCCATGCTAATTAGCTTTAGGTCTCCAGACTAAAGTATGGTTATTAACAAGCTTTCTTGCAAGACAATACTGTGATATGTGTCCGTGTGTACCACAATAAGTGCAAGTCAGTTTAGAACCAGATGTGGTTGAAACTGTGTTCACATGCTTGTTTGGTTTCTTGGAGAACCATTAAGTGAATATGGTGCGTGTGTGCAGTAGAAATATAATCACCAATTAAAAAATTAAACTATGGCAGATATGTAAGAGACAGTAAATAAAGATAGGAGAATCAAACTCAGTGACACAGCGATGTATACTGGTATCCCTCTGAGAGGACTAATCCAGTCTCGAGTACTCTTGCTCGATGTTAATCCACTATGGCACAAGCTTTAACTGAGAGCTTGCAATCTCTTACAACACCGTGCTTGGTGACAAGCGCACGACCGGCTTCACAACACCGTTCTTGGTGGCGAGCACACGACCAGCTCCACAACAGAAAAGTTGTTGAAACTTGAATGACCTCTTACAACTCTTAAGTAACCAAAAGACTCTAAATCAACCCTGATAGTACTGGCTTTTGGCTAAGAGATGTGTGGGTGAGATTTGAAAATTTTAGATCGTTTAGAAAACACTTGAATAGTAGAGAAGAGAAGATGAAGAAGAATTGATGATTTGAAATGAAAAAGTTCTTCTCTATTTATAGGTGTTTTCACCAACCGAACTCGGGGAGAACTTGGACAGAGTTTGGGTGCAAATATCTCGCTAAATAGACGTTGCTCGCAGATTTGGAGGCAACTGAAGTTTGAATACAAACTGACCGAACTCGGTCAGAGTTCGGACCGAACTCGGGCCGAACTCGGCTGGGAGTTCTGTCAGGAGATATTTTAAAATTCTTTTGTAAAAACAGTTTGCAAACTGGTTTTTGGTTATTTGTAAAATCATTTGAAAAGAATAGTTTCGAAATATGTTTTTGAAATATTTGTAACCGAAAATACGAAAGGGTAAAAATAGGTTTTTAGAAAGGAGGACAATTTTAACCCTAAGCCAGTATTACCATAATTGATTTTACAAAGTAATTCCTAAACTCAATAAAATGTAAAATACAGAATAAAAGTAGAAAAGAGTCTTCAGAAGATTTTGATGACTTTGACGCTTTGATATATGCAGTACATCGTCCGTTGAATATGATTTCATGCATCCTGAAATAGTTAGCAGCATTTTCTATATTTTGTGTATTGACTAAAGTATATGTTGATTATCGAAATCGGGTGTGACCGTGGAATGGGCCAACAGTAGATACCCTGTTAAATTTTGTTCTGTCTAAGGCACAAAAAAGAGCATTAATGGCACGTGCGTCAAGACTGGCCTTTTTCTTTTCTTCCTCTGTATAACTGCTTTGGGGTTTTTCAACCAAAACTCCCTCGACATTTATACGAGGTGGCTTCTGATAGCCATCAAGAACAATAGCCCATAAGTCAAAATCAAGAGATTTTAAGAAGAAACTCATCCGTGTTTTCCAATAAGTGTAGTTAGTACCATCAAACAGAGGGGGTCTGTTTGTGGCCTGACCTTCACTTGTGAATTTCATAGTAGCCATGTGATGTGCTGTGATCTAATAAATAATAAATAAATAATAGCACTGTTACCTCGCTTTACCTGTAACACCCGCTTTGATACCAATTGTAGGAACGATATAGTAAAGCGTAATACTCTAGAGGGGGTGAATAGAGTTGGCAGCGGAATAATGCTAATTAAAAAATGTTAGCAACACAATCACAGTATATAATCACAGTAGAAATAATGTAAAGGCAGAGTTCAGAAAGCAAACGCAAAGACAGCGATGTATACTGGTATCCCTCTGTTGAGGACTAATCCAGTCGGTAGAACTCTTGCTACCAGTTGAATCCACTATAGGAAAAACCGCAAGTTTTCTTACGAAGTCCTTGCAACTTCTACAACGTGAGCTTTCATACGAAGAACTCGTCCAACTTCAAATGTGAAGAGGTATTCTTCAATCAAGCCTTCTGATTACAATCTCTCAGAAACTTCTAGACTGTACCACACTGGCAAATCGACTAGAGGATTGTAACTGGCTTGGGATCTGAAAATGAAAGCTCTAGAAAACTCTTTGGAAGGTAGAAAGCTTTTTAGATAGAGAGAAGATTGAAAGTGAATGAGTGAATTAAAATGATCGAAATCCATCTCTATTTATAGGAATTCCAAATGGAGAACTCTGTCAGAATTTGGGCAGAATTCGGGCAGAACTCGATGAGCAAATCTCGGTCAAATCCGCAACTGCAGGAGGACCAAGTTCCAGAGAATTCAAAAATCAAACGGCTACCAACCGAACTCTGGCCGAACTCTGGCCGAACTCTGGCCGAGTTCTGTCAGGGTTAGGTTAGGGTTTTAAAAATAAATTTTGGTGATTTTTGAAAACCTTTTTGAAAGCCTTTTTGTAAACATTTTGATAGGTTATTTTAAAACATTTTGAACTATTTTGGGGATAGCCTATTTGCCAGTACGACTCGGTGTACAACGTATTCCTAGACTCAAATAAAATAAAAATTACATTGCATAGGAAGTACAGACTCAAGTAGGCAAAAAGATCTTCAGTCTTGAACGGAGTGAATATCCAATCTTGCTTATGTCCAAGAAGCTGAGATGTCCCAACAAGCTTCGTATATCCAGACAGAGTTTTGATCAATTATTAAAATCAGGTTGACCATATGACCAATGGGCCAACAGAACATTCGCCATATATCATCGTGGTAGGCCACATGCGAGTCGACGACCTCATCTGGAATTCTTTCATATATTGTGGATAACTCCGAACCTAGGTGGGCTGCTAGAAAGTCGATCAGAGCTTGACCTTTGACAGCCTTTTACGGGACAAAGACCATATGGTAAGGAGATAGAAGTATTGCCCATGTAGCGAGGCGGGAGCTGAGTGCCCCTGGTCTAGTCATGAGGACTCTGAGAGGGTTGACTCGTGATATCACATGTATAGTTTGTCCTGCGACATAGTGTCGCATCTTTTGAATGGCGAACACCAGGGCGAGGCATTCCTTCTCTACAGCAGTATATCTGTGCTCTGGCCCAATCATCATTCGGCTGAGGTAATATATTACTTGTTTGTGGCCTGCGTTGTTGTTTTGTGCTAGCAAAGCGCCCCAGGAAATGCTCCATTGCTCGTACATATAGCAAAAATGGTTTTCCGGCAACCGGGGCCACCAGGACCGGAGGGTTCGACAAATATTCTTTGATGTTGTCGAAGGCACGTTGGCACTCTTCATCCCGTACGAACGAGACACCTTTCTTCATGAGATGGGTGAATGACCGACATCGCCCGGAGACGTTAGAGATGAACCTCCGGATGTAAGCTAGCCTCCCTTGAAGGCCTCTGAGTTTGCAGAGATTTCTCGGGGGACCCATCTCCATAATTGCCTTCATCTTCTCAGGGTCTATATGGATGCCCTGGACGGTGATGATGAAACCCAAGAACTTCCCGCTGGATATGCTCAGGAAGGACTTCGTAGGGTTCATTTTCAAATTGTGCTATCGCATCAGGTCGAATACCGTCCTTAGATCCTACAAATGGTCTCCCTTGCAGCGACTCTTGACGGCAATGTCCTCAACATAGCACTCTACTGTCTTACGTAAGTGGTCTCTGAAGATGATGCTCATGGCTCTTTGATATGTGGCACCGGCATTCTTCAAACTGAAAGGCATGACTGTGTAGCAGTATGTGCCAATCGGTATTCAGAATGATGTGTGCTTTTCGTCGTCAGGAGACATCTTGATTTGGTTGTACCCCGAGAATCCATCCATGAATGACATGCGTTCGAAGCTGCAGGTGTTGTCAATCATGATGTCCGTGATAGGGAAAGAAAATTCATCTTTGGGGCATGCCTCGTTCAGATTGCGGAAGTCGATGCAGATTCGAATCATCCCATTCTTCTTGAGGACTGGTACTATGTTGGCGACCCAATCCGGATGCTGTTTCTCACGAATGAAGCCGCTGGCTATCAGCTTGTTGACTTCGGTCTCGATTGCGTCCATGATGCCCGGGCGGAAGCGTCGCTGTTGTTGTTTGATCGGCTTTGCATCTGGCCGAATGTTGAGTTTATGAAGAGCGATATCGGGATTTAACCCCGACATGTCTTCATAGCTCCAGGCGAACACCTCAATATATTCTTTGACAAGTTCCAGCAACGATTCTCGCTCTCCGTCTGTTAGACTTTTACTGACGAAGATCGGTTTTGGAGAAGATTCACTACCGAGATCCACTTGTATGACCTCATCTTCAGTAGAAGGTTCTCTTTGTTCGAACCGCTTTTCCTATTATATATCTAGCTGTTGGGCCCATGGCTCTAGCTCGAGGATTTCAGGGATGTCTTCATCTTCTTCATAAGCGTCGGCGAATGCCATGTTGACTGACAAGATCTGCCTGAATATGTCTTCGATGCTGATATCCGAATCAGAAGTTGGTGACCCGGTTGAACGTGACTGCCAGTCATATTCTTCATCTGAACTCTCAGAGGTGGTCGTAGGCGTTACATACCCTAACCCACATCGAGTTTTGCTATAGTAGTCCCGTGGTTTGCCAATCGGAACCGGTGGCTTCAAAGGTAATCGTCGTCCAGTGCCGTAGTTCAAGCCTGGCGTTGTATCCAGATCATACCCCTATTTCTGCATAAGATATTTAGATTGGGGGCTATAAAGATACAGAGGCAGTCTCTCGACATCTGACGCAAGGTCGGCTTCTTTGATGGTGAAGGGATGCGGATCGTCCTTCCGACCGAAGATGATTGGATGGTCCCCTCCCTCGATTATGTGATAAGCATCTTCTACTGGAGTAATCTGGATGGCGGTGTACACATTTGTCACCTGTGTGTGTAGGTGAGTGCCTATACCGTATTCCATAGCATATATTGTACAAAGCTTATTAAGCTCGAGGTAGTTCAAAGATAGCCCTTTATTGATGAAGAAAGGTATCTTTTTTAGGAGGATTACATCATCTGTGGAGGGAACATCAGTGTGGGCAGCCACGTACTTGGCTAGCTCTGGTTCCTCTTCGGCTACCCCCTGTATAAACGAAGACTGAGAGGACGACCTGGGTAGCTTGATCGTGAGAGGTTCAATTGGTGGAGCGAAGCGTGGAGTTGTTGGCAGACTAGCGACCCCCAGCTTGGTACTCGATGCTGGGCGGGGAGTGGTTGGTTCGCTAGAAACTCCAGACCTTGTATCGGGATGACGTCCTTTCTTGGGAAGGCGTATCGTCATCGGTTTATCTGAAGGATTGGGCTTCTCTGTATGCGGGTGGCCGACTCTTGGTAGCCTGATTGTTAGTGGCTCTGTTGTGGGTCTTGGCATTTGGCCAGTCCTTGGCAGCCGGATTATCATCTGCTCTTCCTGTGCCGAGAGGCTGATTGCATCCTTACGTAGAGTGGCGGTAAGGGGTGCAGACTTGCCACGTTTACGAGCTTGGAGGTGGATCGTCAGAGGTTCTTCTGATCCTGTGGCTGTCTCGGTATGAGTTTGTACATCTCCTTCATCAAGGTGCCTATTCAATTTTTTGTATAGGCAGAAGTCTTGGTAGTAGGATTCGACCCCTTTGAAGGGATCGATATCAGTAAATTCCGTCTTCACAAAGCCGTGTTTGTCGACATATTTGAAGCACTGGTGCAGTATAGAAGGCACGATCATATAATCGTGTATCCACGGGCGCCCCAAGAGGATGTTGTAAGAAGTATCTGCATCTATGACGTAGCAGGTGACTTCTGATTGGAGATCGCCAATTTGACATTTTAGACGAATCTTCCCAATAGGGTAGCTCCTGCCCGAATTGAAACCGCTGATGGCGATGCTTGTAGGCATCAGGCGATGCATCGGAATACGGAGATGATGTAACGAACCCTTCGGGATAATGCTTATGGAAGAGCCAAGATCAATGTGCATCCGATCTACTTTCACGTCGTCGATGTATTCGGTGTAGTATAACGGGCGATCGTGCAGGTTGGTTTTGATGAGCATATCCTGTGGGGTGAAGACAATATTGGGAATCGCTCCCGTACAGGCGCTTTGGAGATCTGCAGGCGGGTTCTCTCCCGTGAGGTTGACCTGAGCCAGGTATGCGTCGATATTTTGGAGTGCATCGCTCAAAGCCGTACGGACATCCTTTGAGAGTCTCAGGAGCTCGTATAATGATAACTTGGCCGGTGTGTTGGCCAATTGCGCTAAGATGTTGAAGTTGTAGGACTTCTCCAGCCCTTGTGGTGCCTCCTTTCGGAGGGATTAGTCAAAGCGAGTCTCCTTCGGCTTAGGCTTGTCGGTCGTCGAAGGTTGAGCCGGTCCCGGAGCGTCAGTTGTAGCGGGCTGATGATCTTCAGCCGGGTTGTCCGCCACGAGTTGGGATTGTGTCCCAGATCGCGTGATGACGGCTATAGCTTCTTCGATATCTGCCGAGATTCTGCGGCAAGACCTGACATTTCCACTCTTCTTTTTGCAGATGGAAGGTGGTGTGGGCTGAGTCACTTCTGATACCAAGTCTGGATGGACCCACATGACCTCACCCCGTGATATGGTGAGAGGCAGTAGACCAGTAGCCTGCTCTCGGGGAGGTAGAAGATTAGCAATCTCTATTATTGCCAGAGGGATGGGGACCACGCCGTCTTGAGTTTCCGTTGGAGGGAAGCTGCCAAATTATACTGACACCATATTGGCTGCAACTGTTACCTCTTCGAAATTGATGGCCAGAGCGTTCAAATCGATAAGATTTTGGATGTACCGTTTTAGTTGGTAACAGTCGTGTGTGGCATGGTGGACGTAGCGATGGTAATGGCAGTACTTTGGGTTCTACATGTCTGCCTGCTGCGGTTCCCATCTTGGTGGAGGAAGCTTAATTCTGTCTCCTTGTATGAGCATATCCAAGATAGGCTTGACGTGACCGTCTTCGAAGGCGTAGGTGATTTGCGGCCATTGTTTATTTGCTGGCTTTGGCTCAGGTTTCTGTGCTATATCGGCCACCATAGCCTGCTTAACCCTGTTGTCCCGATTGTTGGAGGGACTACCTCTATTGTCGTTATTAGGATGCTTGCCCTTGTTCTCTCCGTCCGTGATGTGCAGCACCAATTGGTGAGCTTCTTCAATCGTTCTTCGGCGCTTGTGGCACTGATGATGAACGTCTTCCAGTCCTTGAATTGACTTTCGCCCATCCAGAGACTGATTGTTGGGAGCAATCTCTTTTGACAAATTTCAATCAAGGAGGAATCCAGATTTCCAGATGGCAGCTTCATTGCGGTTTGGCAAAACCGCTCGATATAGTTTCTTGTCAGCTCTTTCTCCCCTTGGACGACGTCCATGAGGGTGGAAATTATGATGTCCTATCCTACTTCATAGAATCTCTCCAAGAACATGCGCTTGAAGCCAGCGAAGGAGTTGATGCAGTTGTCTGGCAGGTTATGATACCAGTCGAAGGCGACCCCTTCCAATGCTCCGATGAATAATCGTGTGAGGATAGCATCGTCATGGAGCAGATGGTCGGTAGTGACCTCGAAGTAAGTGATGTACCGACTTGCTGAGGACTTGCCATCATATGGATTAATATTGAATGGCTTATATCTTGGTTGGAATGGAACGTGCCTCCAGGCAGCAGGGTATGGTTGCCGTATTCTGAGGTCTTGAGAGTTTTTTCGAGCGTGAAACATGGCTCGGAGCTCCTGTACCTCTCTTCTCGCTTCACGGGCCTCATCCATGGCGGTGGAGGCCATTATTTCAGGAGGATTGTTGCCCGGGTTCGGTGCCGTCGAATTTGAGTTCGTATTGACCGCAGGTCCCATGCTTGTTTGGCCAGGCATCCCTCCTTGCAGAGCTGGAAGGGCCGCTTTGATTTCGTCCACAGACTTGACCAAGGCAAGCAATATGGCTTCGAGTGTGTCGATGCGTTGGCGATCGCTGGAACCACCTTGGCTGCTGTCTGTCATGAACACCGTCTTCACATGAGGAGAGACGGACGGAGCGGTGGAAGAAGCACTTTCCGAATCATACCCATGTAGTGAGAAGTCATCGGGGTATGTGGGAATGTTCTCCTCGGGTTCGGACTCGGAAGGAGCAGTACCCCCAGCTTCAGAGCTTGCTTTATCTTAAGAGTCGTGGACGTTCTCAGGGACGTCAGTATTTGCTGTGTCTGATAGGAAAGTTGCTTCCCTCGACTCGTCTCCTTGGAACATCAGATTATCGTGGATGTTCGGAGGAGTGCTACCCCCAGTTCCAGCGACCCCCTGTGTTATGGACGATGAATCTCCCACTGTGGCAAATTTTGTCTTAGAGCGAGTACCTTGGAAAACTCTGGTGGTGGGCGCCCGCTTGGACGATAGTCTTTTAGTCGAAGTGTTTGAGATCTTCGGGCTAGGAACATTTGTCTTCTTCCCTCTTGCATCAGCGGGGACTTTCCGAGCAGAGTTACAGGAGACGACGGGAAGTACCTCGTCCTCGGAAGGCGACTATTGCAGTCTTTGAAAGACGGACTGTCGGTCTTCTCGTACCGTTGCGTTGTTGCAGCAATAGTTGACGATGACTTGGGTGCAGTGACGACCGTGAGAGGACTCTTGGCATCCTGGGGCACCTTCTCTTTCCTTGCGTTTGTGGAGGATGGCCTCACGAAAGTCCGGATCGACAATATTTGCTCCCTGGATTTTGGAAGACTTTTGGGAACCTCTCTGTCCGTTTGCCGTCGGGGGCTGGACTCGAGTGGTCTTATACAACTTCCCATCAGAGGCTCGCATAACAGTACACGGGATGCTCGGATGGTCAGAGGTCGGATCAACGGACCGAGCTTGCCAAGCTCGTACTGCCTTAGACTTCATCGTTCTAGCGCGTAAGGGCACATAGTAGGAAGAGTCTAAGTGGTGATGGAGAGAATCAGACGTGTCTTCTTGGGAGCATAGGAGATCAGGACCATAGGTGGGGCGGTCGAAGACAGAGCCATGTAGGATAGGCGTCATGCGGCTAGAATCAGCAATCCTCATACGGCTGGAACCCTTGGCCGTATGAGTGTTCTTCATGCGGCTGGAAATCCTGGCCGCATGAGTACTATGCATTTGGCTAGCGGTTTCAGCCGCATGATCATCATTCATGCAGCTGGCAATCTGGGTCGCATGAAACTTCGCTCTGCGGTTGGTGCCCTTGTTAGGTTTCTTTTTGGAGCCCACAGAATCACTCTTTGCCCCTGTATGTCCAGCATCGTAGTGCTTTCCTCTGCCGGACTTGGGGACTGTCAAGTCTTATATGGCTTGAAGTAGGACCGCCCGAGAGTCGCCTTCGTCGTCTTGGGTAGCAGAGAGTACTCCATCGAGGACCTCGGAAGGAGCAAATGATTTTGGCCTCCACTCTTTGCGAGCCTTCGTTGTGCGGGTGCGGTTCTGGACCGGGCCAGCGCTTTCTTCGGAGAGCATTTCCTCGAACGCCTGCAGGTCGAAGCGGACGACCATCTTCTGTTGTGTGGAGCCAAGTTTGGCTGCATCCGACTGCGTCACCAACTCCTCAGCCTTGGAGAAGTTTGTCCCCACCAGAGTCGACATCGTGTTTTCCATGAAATATAAAAGAGCAGAATAATTATCGGAGGACTGGACTTTTACTTCACGTTACAAACTCGCTTGTACAAAGAAAGCCTAGGAACGAAAACCTAGGTACAGCAGTCTAAGTACAATTATTTATTTTAGATTCTGGAGGGTGAAGATAGAGGCTCGAAAAAGCTAAGGCAGCTCTGCCTTACTCCTTGGACGATCGGCATGCAGCCTTGGCTCCAGAAGATTGCTAGGCGTTGAAGAAATGCTCTTTTTGCTCTCTCTCTGCTTTTTCTCTCCAAGTATTCTAGTGCTCTCTCTGATCTCGAAAAAAGGGTCTTTCTGCAAGGGAATGGCACCTTACTATTTATAGGAGGGAATGCAATCATTAGGGTTTATAATGATTGTCCCTTGAAGTGGCGGCGGCCTGTTGATTGATCAATCCGAGCCATTAATCTTAAGCGTGATGAATCTGGGCCATTTAGTGTAGATTGCACCAAATCCTATCAGTAATTAATGCTGATTGGAATAAATCTCTACGAATCTGAATGAATAAGTTTAATTCATTCTCCTGCCACGTGTCCCAGATTATTGGGATTTGACCCAATCTTTGATTGCAGTAAATCTGAGAAATTGATTAGCTTTATGACACGTGTCCTGGGAGTCACTGAGCCGCATAAGGATTGAGCCGCATAAGGTTGGAGCCGCATAAAACTAGCCACGTGTCAGAGCCGCATAGAGATGATCCTTGCGAGCCGCATGGGGAGGCCACTGCTTGAGCCGTATAGGGGTGATTCGATCTGGGCCGCATAGGGCGACCTCGGCCTGAGCCGCATGGGGAGCACCTGCTCGAGCCGTATATGACTCTCCACGTGTCTGGGCTACGTGGTATTTTCTGGATCTCGGAGGATTGTGTCAGAGATCTCCTTTGATTTCCTAGGAGTCTGTCATTATGACAGAGTCATAATTGCCTCTTTGTGTCAGGCCTGTCGCTTCGTCAGAGCGGTCAGCCACCAAAGTAATTAATGCAGTGTAGGGTGGAGGGGAGAACTGTTTGCAAGCCATGTGTCTTCTGAGCCGCATGGACTGTCTTGAGCCACATAGTCCCTTGTGCTGCGTGACTCTCTAAGCCGCATGCTTTCTGAGCCGCATGGGGTTCCCTGGCCACATGGATCTTTCTTTATTATTTTCTTTGCTTCTACAGCTGCAACAGCCAAAATCTTCTTTGGGGCTTCTTTGTTCAGGAGGTTCTAGAGCGCAGTCTCCTCTGTCGTGTTGCTCGTCGCAGTAGCCTTCGATAACCAGGTACGTCGAGTCTTCTTCAGTTTTATGAACATCTTCGAAGGACTCGACTTTTCTTTAGAAAGGAGACCTTCAAAGGCTTGTTGGTCGAAACATACGACCAACGTCTTTTGAGAAGTTCCTAGAAAGTTGTCGTCAGATTGGGTCACCACCTTCTCGTTAGAGAAGAAGGAAGTCTCCAGCATAGTCGTCATCTTGTTTTCCATAACAAAAGGTTATATGAATTTTTTGTATATTAAACGTGTAAAGAGTACAATCGTTTCCAAAACAGAAGATCTAAGTACAAAATTTTTGGAGAAGTATGACGGTAGAGATCTAGCACTACAGCGGCTCCTTTACTCCGTTGATGATCTGACGACGAGTTAAACTTGCTCTGGCTTTCTAGTGCTTGTGACTGGAACTCTGGGTTGCCAATCGAGATGACGCCAAAGTTATGAAGATATCGAAGCCTTTTCATCGAAGTAAAACTCCTTCTATTTATAGGTGAGCACATATATGATGTGCATAAGGATTGTGTAGGAATGCTGCACGTAGAGATATGAGAGAATTTTGAGGCTGCACGGAGAGGGCTGCTAGAGAGATGACACATGGCGGATGCTGGGATTCTCTTTTATCAAGATCTTGGGGAGTTATCAACATAACTGAATAAACGACAAATGGCATACGTTTAGTGTTGATTGGATAAACCTGAGTAGATTTTGTTCCTTTCGCTGAAGTTAGATTTTGTCTTTATCTTAGGGGGCCATTGGTTTAAACAAACCGACTGGATATGGCCCACTTCCATAGGAACAAACTCCGTCCTTATCCTTTGTTTAAACAAACTGATATGATATGGCTCTTATCAACAGAATCAAACTCTGTTTTATCTTCAGAGTGGTGGTTTAAGCAAACCGATTAGATGATATCTGACAAGGTAAAACTACTCGTTTGTGGCCATATGGGACAATGCTACCTCACAGGACCGTGCATCTATGCGAGCTGTGCTTCTGGTAAGGCTTCGTTATCACTGTGCTTTTAGGTGATGAGTAGACTGTGTTTTTGAAGACGATGGGATCACTATGCTTATGGGCGGCGAGGAGACTGTACTTCAGGCGACGGTGTCACTACACTTTGGAGCGATGAGTAGACTGTGTTTCGAAGATGATGGAGTAACTGCACTTTTGGGCGACGAGAAGAATGTGTTTCAAAGACGATGGAGTCACTGTGCTTTAGAGCGACAAGTACACTGTATTTCAAAGACGACGGAGTTACTGCACTTTTGGTTGACGAGGAGACTGTGCTTCGAAGACTACAGAGTCACTCTACTTTGGAGCGACGAGTAGACTTGTGTTTGAGGCAACAAAGTGTCAACTGAAGGACCCATTGACCGGGATACACTTCTGGGTGGGATGGAAGAAGCTGCGCTTATGAGTCAAACCGAGGGAGCTGCGTTTCTGAGTCAAACTGAAGTGATTGTGCTTCTGAGTCGAACTGAAGTCGATGCGCTTCTGAGTCGAGCTGAAGTGGCTGCGCTTCTGAGTCGAGTTAAAGTAGCTGCATTTTTTAGTCAAAGGAGCTAGTTTTTGTCGAAGTCATAAAAGCAATTTAATGACTGCTCTTTCAACGGATGAGTCAATCATCCTCTTCTTTAATTATCGTCGTTATTTGGGGAATTCAAGAAGTTTGTGGCCTAGGATTCAGTCAATTGAACATATTAAATGAGATTCATTGTGCTGAGTGCTAGGTTCATCCCATTAATTTAGGGGTCTTTGACCGGTTGACACGTATCATTTGGGGTTAGACCACACTCAGCCTATATAAAGGGGAGCTTTTCTTAAGAGTTACGTCCACTATCTCTTAGCATTCCCACCATTATGCTCGATCCAGACTTTGTTTTGAACGATCGTTGGACTTGCACAAGTCGACTTTTGGTTGTGGATCCCTTTGTTTAGAGAAGCTATGTCCTTGTAGAAGAACTGCTACTGGATTTTGAGTTGCACTTGAGCGTTTGGCGTGAGGAGTTCAAACCTATACAACATCTTGGAGGTCCTCGAGATCCAAGCTTCCGGGTTTGGATTGATTGCTTATCCAAGAGGCATATGTTGTGTCTTGTCCTGCTCAAGAGCCGCAGTAGTGTGACGAACAGGATCTGTATTCTGGCTCGGGCCAATGGTTGCTTCATTACCCATATTGGAGTTGCTCTGCGTCTGGCTAAAAAGTGGTTTGCTCTGGCGAGGAAGTGATTCGCTCTAACAAACGGCACGTATGATGGGCTACGTACTTCTAAAGATTGCCTACTTGTAGACTTTAGGTGTTTTAGTCTTTATATGTAATCATGAATAATCTGTAATAGATCTTTGTAGACATGATTTTAATAAAGAACTTTTTATGCACCATCTTTGTCTGTTGTGGCTTTTTATTATTTTCTGCGCTTTTGGATAACTGCGCTATTATGAAGTTTGTATGCAACAACTTCTTATCACCTGCACTTTTGTCACAGCTGCACTTTTTCATGCTTGTACATTACGCCTTAAATTCTACACAATAGCTGTAGTTCCTTCCACTTTTTATTAAAGGCCATGTGTCCGCCTAGTTTTGGTGTGTGTATATTGGGTGTCTACAAGCTTACCCTCAAGAGACGACATGCATCTCTTACCATGAACTCTAGGTGAGTTTTTTTAAAGAGTCATGGTATGAAGCCTTGTACTTCCTTGTGGTTCTACACCGCTTTGACATAGCCCAAAGCCGAGGCTACTCCTCATCGTAGTGTAATACCATTGTAGCTTAAGGTCCCAACCTCTTTATAGTGCCAAACTACCTAGCATTAAGCCTTACACTTCCTTATGGTGTTACGTCGCTGTGATATGGTTCGCGTAACCGAATCATTACCCTCTCTAGGTACCTCTTAGTGGTGTCACACTACTATAACATGAGGTCACCAATCCTTTTATAGTGTTACCTAATACTCTTTATTTTATAGCATTAGGCTACCTGCCTATGTGTGGTGCTACCTCGCTGTGACATGGCCCAAAGTCTAGGCTTTACCCTCTCGATCAATGTACCTCATGTGGCGTCACCCTACTGTAGCATGCAGTACTATGATCCTTTGTTGTGTTGTGCTACCCGTGCTTTCTGTGAAGCACGACGAACATTCAAAATGCTCGAGAACTTATTAAGGCGTCTAAGCATCCTCCCATGGGACATGTTCTACACAAATAACAAATAGTAGACAAGAGTGGTTCTGGTCCGTAATTCCTCATTATCTCAAAGGACAAACCATTCGTTCTCATTTTCTCCCTGTCAATGGTCCTCCCTTGAACCAAAAGGTAGATGCCTAGTAGAATTTGTTTTGAATTAATAGTATCACGACCCGCACCCGCTTTTCGGGATAGGAGTAAATAGCCAAGTCCAGCCTATGTCGCAGCATCGACGGTTGTACGCTATCTGGTCTCAATGTCAAACCAAATACAACAAAATCATATCTAATTGCTCATTCACAATAATTATTCAAACTATAAATCCAATAGTACATCAAAATGACATTCGGGAACAAATCCACTAAATATTTTTAAAAAGAACTATCTAATCTATTTAGAATCTAAGTTCGACCTCCAAAATCTCTATGTAACACCCAGTTTTCTAAAAATGAGGGTAATTTTAAAATTTTGTAATTATAATCATTTAATAATGATATTTAAATCATATTGTGATTTTTGGCGATTTTAATCAATTTAAAACTATTTAAAACATTGAATTATGATTTTGATGGTTAACTAGTTAACCCTAGTTTTGCTAAGCCTAGAGACTAACCATGACCAAGGGAGCCTAGCCATGTGATTAGGATGACTAATTATAAGTTTTTAGCCTAAGGGTATTTTGGTCATTTTTGACTTATTAATGAAAATTGTTTTGATTAATTAGTATTGTGCTAATTGAATTGTTAGGGACTAAACTAGTTTTGACTAAACCTAGATGTTAATGATGCTCATGGATGTTTAGTTAGAAGGTTTTAGACTTAATGGTTAAGTTAGACTAACAATATCTAGATATTTCATAGTAGGATATTTACCCCTTAGGATATTTGTGAAAAAGAAAGCTTTATGACTAGTTGAACCAATAGGAAGGCTTAGAATTGGGTGGACAACTCCTAGCCACTCATCTACATAAAAAACTAACCCTAATTCATCGAATGACCAGCCATCAAGTGCCCCCTCCCTTCCTATAAAGAATCCTTAAGAAAACCCTTGCCTCTTTTTACCACTACATAGAACCCTAAGTGTTCTTCCCCAAATTAGAGAGCTTCCCTCTTTGATTTGATTTTCTTTCCCTCACATTCCTCCATCCAAACTTCTCCTAATCCATCCTACACCATCAAGGAAGGATTCTATACAAGAATTTGGGAAGGTGCAAAGGGAGATGTCCTTTTGGATAGATCTTCGTATCGGAGCCGTGTCAAAAAGATTTTCATTGGGATTCCACTCCCAATAGGTAAAACCAATCCTCTAACTTGATTTCCTTTATATATTAATTAGTTTTGAATCCAAAGGATCCACCCCCATGCATGTGTCCCCTTTAGATTCAATTTTGAGACCATTTGGAGTCCATTTGAGGATGTTATAGGTGTGTCTTGTGTCCTACTTGATAGATCCCAAATTAGGACACCCCATGTGTATGTATGTATGATAATAGTTTAAATAGATATTTAAATTCGGTTTTAGAATGGTTAGAGAGTGGATTGATATTAGTTAGGATGGTTAGAATGAGTTTCATTTGGATACCTATGTTGGTATCCAAGTATCTTGGCCAACCCAAATTCGTCATAATTTTCATCCACGTTTTTATTAACCAAAGCAACTTAGAAATATCATAACTTTTAGCTTAGAACTCTGATTTATCTCCCATTTTTTAAAAGAACCGTATCGAAGTTAGCTTTCCAAATATATATTTTAATAAGCCAAATTCTTTCTGAAACATTCTGTAAAATTATTTGAGTGTCAGCTGTACGAAAGACGAACATATTTCGGTTTTTTCTCGATTTCGGGAGCTTTCGGACACCAAAATGCGATCCGTTTGAAGTTTCGGAAACCTAACACGAAGGGCTACAACATAATGTAATCCTGTATTTTATTTAAGGTCCAATTGATATAGTATTGGTTTTAAGTAGAAGAGTGACTATACAATATATGCATTTTGTGTAACCTATGAGCCTATGTAGTATGGATATTAAATGAATATAGAGTATGTAATGCATGATATGTTAGATGAATGAAATGATATAAATATGATATATATCCTTTTTATATTAATGTATATATATGGTTGAGTGCAAGCATGTAGGAATGCAATTAATATAATGCATATAAGCAATGCATAAATGTATGAATAAAAGAATGACATACAATGTATGCATGAAAGTATATAATGAATGCTAGATATGAATGCAAGGTATATATATAATGATAGATATGATTGCATAATGTATAAATATTGTAATGCGATATATAATGATAACATGTATGGTAATGTAGAGTATATGATGCAAGCATGAATGAATGGAGGAAAATACATGTATATAGGTAACATAGAATGTAATATATGAATGCAAGCATGCAAGATAATGTATTGTATCCATATATGATGTATTCAACTTAAAGATAATGTAATATATGAAAGGAATGAATGATAATATATAACATAATATATAAGGTAATACAAGGTATAAAATATATGATGTGTGCATGTTTGTATGCGTCTATGTTAATGTATGAAATGATATGAATATACAATGTATGCGTATGTATAAAACATATAGGTAATGCAAAGATTCATGAATGAAATGAATGTATGCAATATGTTAATATAAATGCAAGTATCTAATATGCATGAATGTAAGTATAATGTAATGCAAGTATACATGTATGTATTATGTAATGTAATATACATGATTTGTATGTATACATATATGAAGGAATAAATGTAATATAATGTAGAGTATGCATATATGAATATAATGTATGCAAGTATATAATATATTCAAATATGTATGTATGCATCTATGTATGTATGTATATGTGCATGAATGAATGCAAGTATGCATATATGATATGTATGTAGGCATGTATGCAAAGTATGTATATATACATGATATGTATGTATGCATGTATGTAATGTAAGCATGTATGAATGTATACATGTATGTTGTGTATCCATGTATGTATGTATGGATACATGAATCAAGTATGTATATAGTGATAACATGAATGAATGAATGTATAAATGCACGAATGAGTGTCATATATGAATGAATGAATCAATCAATCAAAGGTATAAGTAAAATATAATGCATTGTAATGAATGTTAACATATATAATGTATAAAACTATGTATATAAATATGCATGATGTAACATATGCCTATATATATAAATATGTATGTAATGTGGATATGTATGTATGTATGAAGGTATGTATTTATATATAGTATCTATTTTATATTTTGCATTATTGTGGTTCACATTGCCTTGTGAATGTGTGAGTGCTAGCCTAGGCTTGGTTAGGCCTAGTGAGACTTGTTAGACTTGTTTGGGCTAGGACTTGACCTAGTTGCCCTAGTTTGACTAGTATGGCTGACTGGAGTTGACCAAGTGTTGACTATAGTCTAATTTGACCTAGACAATATGCAGATGCATTATACATTTTAATTAACCCCCTTGTATATATCATGACTTGTGTGGCTTAAATAGGACTCAGATATCTCATATCGGACAGTGTATTCTCACAGACATTCAGATCGCAGGCGAGTACATTCTCTGATCGTTTCATACTTGTCACGACTTATATTCTTGTTCTAGATTACTTTACTTGATGCTGACACTTGTTATCACGGATTGGTACTATATGGATCTTTTTATACGATGTTATCCTCTTTACGGATACATCGGGTATTTCGTGTTCGTGTACTTTATCATGGGCATTGTAAACTCCTTGTGTTCATGTTATTCGTGTGCAAATTGTGTGAATCGTGTGAAATCGTGTACTCATGTGCCCGCATGAGCATCTTGTATAACTATACTTCGTGTGCAATAACATAACTTGACTGGATCCTTGTGTATTGATTGGGGAGGGTGAGTAGGAAATGGTTATGTGATCAAATTTGCTATTGTATAAGACATTATATATGTCCATTGTACCTTCATGTATAATGGAGTCCTATTTTATTGTATAACCCAACATGCTTACATAACCATATTATGCTCTAAATCACTAGTAACTTACAGTTCTTGTATATATTTCCAGTTATCAAATATATCTTCTGTTTTCATGTACATCTTCTTATAGCGGTTCATGTATCTTACTCTATTGCCTGCTTTATATTTCCTGCCATGATATGAACTGCATGAGATGTACTGTGCTCGCTCCCATCCTGACTGGACCTGTTAAAAATATTACAGATGATACCGAAGACTTCTGCCCAACCTACTATGGAACCCATCTAGACGATACCTGTGAGTTGGACCCATAGGAGGATCCAGCTTTATTTGAGGACGTCATCCATACTGCTTAGACTAGATTAGCTAGGCTTTATTTTATTTCTTATGTCATTGTATTGACTTCGAAGTTGTATTATTTTCTGGATGTTGTGATGTCGTATCGTTAGACACTTAAACTTTTCTTCTGTTTGTATCTCCCTTTGAGATTTTTATATCTATGATATCGTACTATTTCTGCCTTAGTTGTGATTGAGACTGTATTTTGTATTGTCACCTCCACTCGGAGTGCATATACTGTACAAGTACCTTATATTGTTAGATGTTGTGACCTAGGACAGCGTTCTACCGCAGACACTGCGACGTAGGCTGGACGTACCTACTTCTCGTGCCCTTACTCTAGGGTGCGAGTCATGACACATTTTTAGTGGTGGCCCATGCAGGTCGAGTTCATATAGTGGTATTCGAACTAGAGTATCACTACAGCCTGCAGTAGGAGTAGAATATTTTGAGGTACTCAATCACATTTAGAATTTCTTGAGAGATTCCTGGGATGCCCCTTGAGAATCTCATTCTCAACTTCAAATTTGAAATTCTTTTCTCTTGTTTTGATTTACCCTTACTCCTTGATATTTGAATTTAATTTTGATGGATCGTTGTTGATTTGATTTTCTTATCGAGATGAATTTTATGACCCGAGTTACGGTATCTTCTGATAACATACGTTGACGGAAATAACAGGGATGGTAAAACGTCTAATTTATTATAGAACCTAGAGTTTACCGCAGCTATATTAGCCGGTGTGGCAAGAACATAGGGACCTGACTTCGGATGTACATATCTTGATCAAGAGATTAGAATTTCTCGCAGCTATACTAGTCGGCATAGCGAGGATTCCAGACGACATGATCATAGAGATGCATACCCCAGTTATGGACTCTACCGTTCATCACAGTCTTGCTTACTAGCGTGGCGAGGATTCTGAGTATCATGATTTTGGACAGACGTATGTGATTATCAGATTATAACTTGAAGGTTTTGAAAGTATCACCTCTTTTATTTCTTTTCTGTTAAAAAAAATTGTTTTCCATCATCAAATAACTTAGGAGTAGGGATAACTTTAGTTGACTAGTCTAATTCCTTGTAGAAATTCATTAGTTATAACTCTTTCTTAGTGTGATGATTTGATGAGTTATGATTAGTCCTTTATCTTAGGAATGATAGTATAACCTTGACTTTAGAGTAGTGACCCTTGTAGCTGGTTCTCTGTTGTTCATATTTACTAGTTTTCATATAGAATAATAGACTGCATTACAGCCTTTGATGATTGATTTTTCCCTTACTTTAACCAGTATAGCACCCATGACCCGAGCCCGTTGTCTGAGAGCCGCTGCAACTTCGGAGACTAGGAGCGTGCTCCTACCTCCTATTGCTCAGGAGGTAGTGACCCCTCAGGCTGACCCAAGGGTAGTGGCACATCTCGCCATCGAGGAGGTGTTAGCAGTCTCACCAGATAGTTTTTCTCCACCACATGTTATTCAGGAGAGAGCTGCAGTCTCATCTGAGACCGAGAGTCTTTTCCCGCCTCCTCCTCTGCCTCTAGGAGTGGTACCCCATACCATACCCTCGGCATATTTGTTTTCTAATGGAGCTTAGATATCTAGACTTCTCCGAGATGTGTTGGAGGCACAGAGAGTTCAGGCTGAGATCCTGAGGGAGCAGGGCCACGTGATCCAACTGCTGTGGGATTTGGTACATTCAGGAGGAGAGCCTAGTTCTAAGAGGACGATGAGCAGTGTATACCCAAAGCCCCATGAGCACACAGACTAGCAGTCTAGACCAGCCTATCCAGTCCAGACTCCTGCTCAGCAGAGGTCAGTTGAGAAAGTGCCTACTTGTACCTTCTTTAGGAATCTTGGATATATATGGGACCACTGTAGGAAGAGAAGAGGGGTATGCCAGTTTTGTGGGTCAGGTGCACACTTGGTGCGAGACTGTCCTTCTATACTTATCCCAGCCAAGGCTCCACCTTCGGGAGGGAGTTCCAGCCACCAGACCTAGTTGGAGATGAGTCCTTGACCTATATCTTAGCCAGTCTTTGATAATTGATGCACCCCAGATTGCTTGTATGTTTTGATACCCTATGACCGTTTTTGTTTAGCAAGACCAGTATACCTAGATGAGACTTTCAACTGTCACCATATGCCATGACGCTGTATGTCATTCTTTTAAATTGTATGATTTAGGTAAGTTCTGAGACCATGATTGTTGGGGACGAGACTCTAGAAGAAGTACGACCATCTTAATTTCGAGGACGAAATTCTTCTAAGGGGGGTAGACTTGTAACACCCAATTTTCTAAAAATGAGGATAATTTTGAAAATTTGTAATTATAATCATTTAATAATGATATTTAAATTATATTGTGATTTTTGGCAATTTTAATCAATTTAAAACTATTTAAAACATTGAATTGTGATTTTGATGGTTAACTAGTTAAACCCTAGTTTTGCTAAGCCTGGAGACTAACCATAACCAAGGGAGCCTAGCCATGTGATTAGGATGACTAATTATAAGTTTTTAGCTTAAGGTATTTTGGTCATTTTTGACTTATTAATAAAAATAAATTTTGATTAATTAGTATTGTGCTAATTGAACTTTTAGGGACTAACCTAGTTTTGACTAAACCTAGATGTTAATGATGCTCATGGAGGTTTAGTTAGAAGGTTAGAGATTTAATAGTTAAGTTAGATTAACAATATCTAGATATTTCACATTAGGATATTTACTCCTTAGGATATTTATGAAAAAGAAAGCCTTATGACTAGTAGAACCAATAGGAAGGCTTAGAATTGGGTGAATAACTCCTAGCCACTCATCTACATGAAAAACTAACCCTAATTCATCTAATGACCAGCCATCAAGTGCCCCCTCACTTCCTATAAAGAATCCTTAAGAAAACTCTTGCCTCTTTTTACCTCTATATAGAACCCTAAGTGTTCTTCCCCAAATTAGAGAGCTTCCCTCTTTGATTTGATTTCCTTTCCCTCACATTCCTCCATCCAAGCTTCTCCTAATCCATCCCACACCATCAAGGAAGGATTCTATACAAGAATTTAGGCATGGTACAAATGGAGGTGTCCTTTTGGATAGATCTTCGTATCGGAGCCGTGTCCTAAAGATTTTCATTGGGATTCCACTCCCAATAGGTAAAACCTATCCTCTAACTTGATTTACTTTATATATTAATTTGTTTTGAATCCAAAGGATCTACGCCCATGCATGTGTCCCCTTTAGATTCAATTTTGAGACAATTTGGAGTCCATTTGAGGATGTTATAGGTGTGTCTTGTGTCATACTTTATAGATCCCAAATTAGGACACCCCATATTTATGTATGTATGATAATAGTTTAAATATATATTTAAATTTGGTTTTAGAATGGTTAGAGAGTGGATTGATCTTAGTTAGGATGGTTAGAATGAGTTTATTTGGATACCTATGTTGGTATCCAAGTATCTTGGCCAACCCAAATTCGTCATAATTTTTATCCATGTTTTTATTAACCAAAGTAACTTAGAAATACCATAACTTTTATCTTACAACTCCGATTTATCTTCTATTTTTTCAAAAGAACCGTATCGAAGTTAGCTTTCCAAATATATATTTTAATAAGCCAAATTCGTTCTGTAACTTTCTATAACATTATTTGAGTGTCAGCTGTACGAAAGACGAACGCGTTTTGGTATTTTTGCGATTTCGGGAGCTTTCGGACACGAAAATGCGATCCGTTTGAAGTTTCGAAAACCTAACACGAAGGGCTACAACATAAATTAATCATAGAATTTAGTGAAGGTCCAATTGGTATCGTATTGGTTTTAAGTAGAAGAGTGACTATACAATATATGCATTTTGTGTAACCTATGAGCCTATGTAGTATGGATATTAAATAAATATAGAGTATGTAATATATGATATGTTAGATGAATGAAATAATATATATATGATATATATATCCTCTTTACATTAATGTATATATATGGTTGAGTGCAAGCATATAGGAATGCAATTAATATAATACATATAAACAATGCATAAATGCATGAATGAAAGAATGACATACAATGTATGCATGAAAGTATATAATGAATGCTAGATATGAATGCAAGGTATATATATAATGATAGATAAGATTGCATAATGTATAAATATTGTAATACAATATATAATGATAACATGTATGGTAATGTAGAGTATATGATACAAGCATGAATGGATGGAGGAAATACATGTATATAGGTAATATAGAATATAATATATGAATGCAAGCATACAAGATAGTGTATTGTATCCATATATGATGCATTCAACTTAAAGATAATGTAATATATGAAAGGAATGAATGATAATATATAACATGATATATAAGGCAATGCAAGGTATAAAATATATGATGTGTGCATGTTTGTATGCCTCTATGTTAATGTATGGAATGATATGAATATACAATGTATGCATATGTATAAGACATGTAGGTAATGCATAGATGCATGAATGAAATGAATGTATGCAATATGTTAATATAAATGCAAGTATCTAATATGCATAAATATAAGTATAATGTAATGCAAGTATACATGTATGTATCATGTAATATAATATACATGATATGCATGTATGCATGTATACAAGAATGAATGTAATATAATGTAGAGTATGCATATATGAATATAATGTACTGCAAGTATACAATGTATTCAAATATGTATGTATGCATCTATGTATGTATGTATAAGTGCATGAATGAATGTAAGTATGCATATTTGATATGTATGTAGGCATGTATGCAAAGTATGTATGTATACATAATATGTTTGTAGGCATGTATGCAATGTATGCATGTATGAATGTATACATGTATGTTGTGTATCCATGTATGTATGTATGGATACATTAATCAAGTATGTATATAGTGATAACATGAATGAATGAATGTATAAATGCATGAATGAGTGTCATATATGAATGAATGAATCAATCAAAGGTATAACTAAAATATAATGCATTGTAATGAATGTTAACATATATAAAGTATAAAAGTATGTATATAAATATGTATGATGTAACATATGTCTATATATATAAATATGTATGTAATGTGGATATGCATGTATGTATGAAGGTATGTATTTATATATAGTATCTATTTTATATTTTGCATTATTGTGGTTCAGTTGCCTTGTGATTGTGTGAGTGCTAGCCTAGGCTTCGTAAGGCCTAGTGACACTTCTTAGACTTGTTTGGGCTAGGACTTGACCTAGTTGACCTAGTTTGACTAGTATGGCTGACTGGAGTTGACCAAGTGTTGACTATAGTCTAGTTTGACCTCGACAACATGCAGATGTATTGTACATTTTATTTTAACCCTCTTGTATACATCATGACTTGTGTTGCTCTAAATAGGACTCAGATATCTCATATCGGACAGTGTATTCTCACAGATATTCAGATCGTAGGCGAGTACATTCTCTGATCGTTTCATACTTGTCATGACTTATATTCTTGCTCTAGATTACTTTACTTGATGCTGGCACTTGTGATCATGAATTGGTAATATATGGATCTTTTCATGCGATGTTATCCCCTTAGCGGATACATCGGGTATTTCGTGTTCGTGTACTTTATCATTGGCATTGTATACTCCTTGTGTTCGTATTATTCGTATGCAAATTGTGTGAATCGTATGAAATCGTGTACTCATGTGCCCACATGATCATCTTGTACAACTATACTTCGTGTGCAATAACATAACTTATCTGGATCCTTGTGTATTGATTGGAAAGGGTGAGTAGGAAATGGTTATGCGATCAAATTCCCTATTGTATAAGACATTGTATATGTCCATTGTACCTTCGTGTATAATGGAGTCCCATTTTATTGTATAACCCAACATGTTTACATAACCATATTGTGCTCTAAATCACTAGTCACTTACAGTTCTTACTTATCATATATATATTTCTAGTTATCAAATATATCTCCTGTTTTTATATACATCTTCTTACAGCATTTCATGTATCTTACTCTATTGTCTTCTTTATATTTTCTGCCATGATATGAACTGCATGAGATGTACTGTGCTCTCTCCTGTCCTAACCGGACCTGTTAAAAATACTACAGATGATACCGAAGACTTCTGCCCAACCTACTATGGAGCCCATCTAGACGATACCTGTGAGTTGGACCCACAGGAGGATCCAGCTCTAGCTGAGGACGTCATCCATGCTGCTTAGACTAGATTAGCTAGGCTTTATCTTATTTTTTATGTCATTGTATTGATTTCAGAGTGGTATTATTTTCTGGGTGTTGTGATGTCGTGTCTTTAGACACTTAGACTTTTCTTCTGTTTGTATCTTCCTTTGAGATTTTCATATCTATGATATCGTGCTATTTTTGCCTTAGTCGTGATTGAGACTGTATTATGTATTGTCACCTCCACTCGGAGTGTATATACTGTACATGTACTTTATTTTGTTAGATGTTGTGACCTAGGACAGCGTTCTACTGCCGACACTGAGGCGTAGGCTGGACGTACCCACTTCTCGTGCCCTTACTCTTGGGTGCGGGTCATGACACTCTATCTCCCTTGTATAGTTTTTATTACAAAAGTAGGAAGCATGCCAAGTCACCTGCAACGATCCAGTTAGAAAAGGAGCAAAGTACACCCTATTGCAATAATGTAACTTAATATAAAATATGCTAGACAGTAGAGTTGGAGTAGAAAAGGAAACATGTGTATGAATTGGAAACAATAAACATGTACGAAAACAACTAGAAAGAACATGTAAGATAATTAGCAAGAAACATGTACAAATAAAACAAACAGTGCATTTGAAATACCTTTCGACATGTGAACGACTAGACTAATACGGTACATCATCTCGATGGCTATCCACATTATAAGGTACCACTAACCCATATGTGAGGTATATGACTTAGCTATCCACATTAACATTAATTAGGGTTTGTTCACATACCTACTGGCATTTTTCCTTCTGGCTCACTAAACAATCAATAAATGAGCAATGATATAACAAGTCCTATCGTGTCTTAACAAGAGACCAATAGAAACACAATAATGAATAGCATTATAATGTAATAAGAACATAAATTAATAGTCTACTTGCCTCGAGTTAAATTGTGGTTGTTCTGTGACTTGATCGTGACAGCACAAAATAGGTTCAGATGTCATAACTATGCAAGACAGTCTCTTCGATTAGTCTAGTGTGAGACTCGTCTCACAGTATCGGTATTTATATACGGATACGTATTTTGTAGTGTATTTCATATTTTTTTGGTTTTTATAATGCTTTAATAATTTTTCTAACTTATAGATTTTTTTTCTTGGTCGACTTACCGCCAGTATACCGGTATATACCGACGGCATACCGTCCAGACAGATTTTCCACATTTTAGATATTTTTGATTTCAGATATTTTTATGAATAGTGTTTTCGATATTTTTGTGAATAGTATTTTGGATATTTTGATGAATAGTATTTAGATATTTTCATGAATAGTGTAAATGCACCATATTACCCATTGGATATTTGGTTTTGTTTGGATGGCTAGGATTGACTTAGATTTTGACGTAGATTATGATCCAAATGTTAAGATTAATTCTCCCTTCTATATATACCATTTCCCTTTCTCTCTCCTCTCTTTTTTCATTCTCTTCACTCTCTCTTTATTTCTTCTTCCCTTCTTTTCCCCTTGGAGCTTGCCAAGTGCTTGGCCTTGAGGCCTTGTGTGTGGTGTCTAACCCCCTAGGAGGTGGAGTAGAAGATTAGGCTTGGAGCTTAACATAGGCAAGTACATCTTGTCAAATCCATGAACCATATTATTTTGTTGTCATTTTGTTTTCCTTGGTATTAAATGCTTAGAATTGTTCTAAACTCATTTTGTTAAATATGTTTTCCTTATGACTCTCGTATATATGTATGTTTCCAAAATTTGTTTAAGCAAGGTTTTGATTTTCTGTTAAAACCCAATAAGGACTTAGTAGAAAACTTGGTATCAAGAGTGATATTAGTGCTAACATCATGGATCTTCGTCACATATACATATATGAGGCCCTCACATAGTTTGTATATCATGGATTTTGAGTTTGGTAGCAATCGGAACCCATTTCGGTGCCCCAAAAACCTATTTTTGGGAGAATTTTGAGATATTGATCTATCAAATCTTTGAATTTTTCAAATCTAATAGTTTCATGTTATAGAAAATTCAATTCTATGCAATTTTGACTTTTAAAAATTTGAATTTTGATTTAAAATGAAGTTTTTATGACCGAAACACGTTTTGGCAAAAATCTGGATTTTGTTGCTGTTTGGAAAACCTGTATACCGCTGGTATGCTGGTGTATACCACCGGTATGCCGATTTTTGCACCAGAAACTTTCTGTCTTTAGGCCGGTATACCGCCGGTATGCCGTTATATACCACCGGTATGCCATTTTATGCCGTTTTAGCCTGTTTTTTGCCCGTTTCTACCCGTTTTTGTCCGTTTTTGATATTTTCTTCGACGGTAATGATTTCTTAACATGATTAGATGATCTTGCTTAGTTAGCGAATGATTATACACCTTATATACACTTGACACTAGCACATGTTCAATTATTTTTCTATAAAATATACTTAGCTTTAATTATTCTTTCCCACATGCCATGATACGTCTTTTGATAGATTCTTTCTTACAAGGTATCATAATTGTTTCTACGCCTTCTTCGCTTACATGATAGTGGCCCGTCGTGTCGTACTCTTCTTACATGTCTTCTTTGCTTAATAGATAGTGGCCCGTCGTGGAGCACTCATGATACATGTCCTTCTTTGCTTACATGATAGTGGCCTGTCATTGCGCACTCCCTATAGTGGCTCGTCGTAGCACACTCCTATCTTCTTGTTTATTATATTTTCTTGTTGTGGCTTGTTATGGTGCACATTCTCGCTTTTGTCCAGTCTTGCATGTCTCATGTCTAGGATGGATTCTGCGGAATGCTACACTCGAAATCCAACAAGAAAATGTTATGGACTAAACAACTAGCTTGATTACTTAGATCATTAAGAATTTTCCAGTTACCTATTATCCCTTTGGTCTTGGCATTATATATATATACATGGGATTTGGAGCTATCTGTCATGATGAGCACACTTCTAGCGCACCGTTGGGTGTTGTACCGGGCATATTTGTCTCTTGGGCGATGTACCCATTATTATATATCTTAGTGGTACATTTGTCTCTCGGACGATGTACCACTACTATAGGATACATTTATCTCCTGGGCAATGTATCCACTATTACCATTGCTCCTTTGGCTTGGATCATTCAGGTAGCAGCAGACAGTTAATTGGACTTAGAATTCTCAGACTTACATTTGTTAGTAATTAGGATTGTGATAACCCTAGTTAGCTAATGTATAAAGACGTACTCATTGCTTGGCCGTGATTATTGTATAGAGTACAGTCTAGTCTAGTTTTTCTAGGTAGTGTCCAAATTTGTTTATTTTTAGTACATCTTTGTTTATGCTTTACTTTTGCCGATAAATGATTAGATACTAAAGTTCTGTTCAGGAGAAGGGTTACAACACCGGTCCTTGTTTGGTTTATGGGTTGTAACTTGGGTTCCTGATTAGTTCCTAAGTCATCTTATCATTTGTTGTTCTATATAGACCTAACATACTCTCATGCTCCAGTTATATAACATGCTCACATGTTCCAGTTACCTAACATACTCACATGTTCTAGTTACCTAACATGCTCACATGTCCCGACTGCTTAATATGATCACATGTCTAGTTTATCTTTCATGTTCACATGCTTCTTTTTTCTTACATGTACACAGTTTACATTATGTCACATATCCTTTACTTTATGCTACATGTTGCTTTAATTA
This sequence comes from Iris pallida, assembly GCA_029216955.1. Classification (NCBI taxonomy): domain Eukaryota; kingdom Viridiplantae; phylum Streptophyta; class Magnoliopsida; order Asparagales; family Iridaceae; genus Iris; species Iris pallida. The sequence goes on from JANAVB010023996.1 coordinate 11,640,980, forward strand.
TTGTCTTTTATATTCTCGGGATAAGTGCATTGGTAGTGCACGAGTGTCGATTTGCTTTTACTTATTTCTGTCTCTATCCATTGCTATGATTTGCATGCTGGTTTTAGTTCATAGTTTGGCTAACTTTGTGGTGCTTGCTATTGGGGGTCTGACTCCACTGGTTTTGTTTGGCCAGATCTGATAGAGGAGCCCGGAGGATCTTCCGTACCATCTACTCGACGGTGACTACCCGGAGCACCAGAGTACCTTAGTGGGTTTTTTATTTCATTCTCCCACTAGTTATGTACATTATTCTTTTGTGGCGTTTAGCCTCCGAGCACATGTTTAGCTCGTGTTTTGGACTTGACATTTAGCCTACGGGCCAGAACATGATTTGCGTATTCTAGACTATAGCTAGAGCTTATCATGTATGACTATTACTCTTGCCAATCTTCACTCTGTAATACTAGCTTCATGATCATTGATATATGATAGTTTGGGACGCTTTACTATTTTATATTTCAGATGATCTTACTTCTTGTACATTGTTTACTGCGTGTGATTGAGATACCTAGAATTGTTTGACCTAGGATTGACTGTTGGCTTGTAGTAGTAACCCCCATGTCTATACAGCTTATACGTTATTTCGGAGTACTAGAGTACTTTGGTATACGTAGATGGCCTGGTCCGTCCCTACTTGTCAGTATTCTGGTTCTGGGACGTGACACCTAGGGTCGATATGAAGAAGTCAGAATCACAAGAAATAGGAATGTATGACTAGTCATGGTCAAGATTCGATAGTCGAAGGAAATTCGTTTTATAAAAAAAGGAAAATCTTAATAATTAAATATATATAGGAAAATACTTATAATATTTTAAAACTATCCTTTTTAGAACTATATAGATAATATATATATATATATATATTTTTTTCTTTAATATATATATATATATATATATATATATATATATATGTATATATATATATATGTATATATATATATATATATATATATATATATATATATATATGAAAAATCTGTATGTTATACTATAAAATAATAAGCCCTTTAGAAAAATATTTATAAATCAAAACCATATTCGTATTATGAAAATCATTAATATGCTAGCCAAGCCACATTCTAATTCACAATATAAATTTGGAAAAATAATAAATATTCATAGTTTTCAAAATAAATGATAATAATAATAAAAATAACAGTAATAATAATACCAATACTATTAATTATCTAGCAAAATATTTACTACCTACATATTAACAAAAGTTCTTACTAAAATATCTATTAACCAAATGTTTAACCTATCACTTAACTAAATATCTAATAATAAAATCTAAATAAAATTAAATATTAATATAATTACTAACTAACATACAAATAAAATCTAACTAATTAAAAATATTAATCAAAATATCTAAATATAAACTAAAACTATTTTCCTTTCTTTTCTTATAAACCAATAAACCCATACGAGGCCCGGCCTACAACCTACTTAGGGTTAAACTTAAGCCCACAACTCGTAGAGAATACAGAGAGAAAGGGACAAACGGGACCACGTGAGAGAGAGAGGGAGCAGTATCAGGGAGAGCTCTTACCAGCGGCCACGGAGACTGTTGACTCGCCGGCAATGAGGTTGCCAGCAGTTAAGAAGGTCGATGCACAAGGACAAGGTGGTCGTGACACAACGGTCTGATGGGATTTGGGCTACATGAAGGGAAGCTCCAGCGAGGTACAACGGTTTGGAGGTGTGCGGCCTCGGCGTGATCGGCACGACGGCTGCCCCGGTGACATCTCGAGGTAGATATAGGAGGCTACGGTCACGGTCAAGGGTGGAGTACCGGTGACTGTGCTGCTTTTGGCGCAACACTCGAGGTCAGGTGATGGTGGCGCTCTCATCGACACCGGAGTGTCGCATGCGGTACAGCGGCCTCGGTACTGGTCGGAGGATGGAAGTCGACGGCCAGTGGTGACTCAAATCTTGGACGCTGGCCCAGATCTCGATGGAGAGTGCTCGGGTCGCAATGGCACTCGGGTTCGACGGCTAGGGTTCATGCACCGGCGACAAAAGTTTTGGTCGGCACGTGTCACCCTCATTTCCCGTATTTCCCGTATTTCGTATTTATACTCGTATCTGGATTTTGGCATGTATTTTTATTTTTCTCAGCTTGTGGGATTTCGGTATTTCCCGTATTTTGGGTTTTGGCATGGCTCAGTTTTATGGGGTGGGTTCGGTTTGGTTTGGTTTATGTGATGGATCACCTTAGCCTATGCTACTCCTCATCCCCACCACAACTCCCCCTCTTTATATCCCCACCTACCACTCTCTCTCCTCATAAACACCATTAATTTCTTTCTTCTTCTTCTTCTCCTTCCTCAACACAACTCTCCTAACCCTAGGCAAGTGCATCTTGCCACTACATGAGGACCCTCTTTTCTTTGTCCATTTGCTAGTTTAGGACATGGAGATCAACATTAGTTCTTGGGTTTTTATGAATTGGAGTCTCTGTTGATGTAGATCTAGTTATTCCTATTTTTGGATTTTTGCATGTTTTGATCTATTTTGGTTGGAGTTTTGTGGGTTCTGATGTTTCTATGTGGGAGAGAGTTCAATTTCACCCAAGTTAGGAACTTTGGAAATCTGGATTTGGAGTTCGGATGACCAAGTTATGTTGTTTTGAAGTTTTGGGTTCTGCCATGGTGTTCTTGCTGTTTGGAGAAGACAGTGAGCAGTGTGCAGAGCTTCTTAGCTCACGCACACTGAGCTACGTGCGCTCTTTAGCGCTGCGTACGCAGGCTTGAGTGCACTTCCTGTTGGAAGCGTGTCTCCTTGAGCGTGCGTGATTTCACATACGCTGCCCCTTGAGCGTGCGTGACTTTCACACATTGCTCCCTGTAGCGTGCGTGACTTTCACACATTGCTCCTTGTAGCGTGCGTGACTTTCACATATTGCCCCCTGTAGCGTACGTGACTTTCACACACTGCTCCCTGTAGCGTGCGTGACTTTCACATACGCTGCCCCCCCTGAGCGTGCGTGACTTTTCACGCACACTGTTCCCTTGAGCGTGCGTGACTTTTCACGCAGCTGCTCCCTCGAGCGTGCGTGACTTTCCACGCAGCTGTTCCCTTGAGCGTGCGTGACTTTTTACGCACATTGTTCCCTTCAACGTGCGTGACTTTTCATGCAGCTGCTCCCTTGAGCGTGCGTGACTTTTCACGCACACTGCTCTGTAGCGTGCGTGACTTTCACGTACGCGGCTCTTTCAGCGTGCGTGTACTTTTCGTACGCTGCTCCCCTGACCCCTGGTTTAACCCATTGACCCTTGGAGTTTTGGTTTTATTTCTTTAAGCTTGGCTTTTTATGGTCCTGTTTATTGATATTTTATTAGATATTTTACGCCCATTTTATATCCTTACGCCTTTTGTCATGAACTTGATTTTACTTAATATGTTTGGAATGACTATTGTACATGGCATGTTATGGCAAGAACTTGCATAACACGACAATGACCCGTAGTGGTGCACTCCTGACATGACCAACATGACTTGATAGTGGCCCGTGGCGGCGCACTCCTGACTTGACATGACTTGATAACTTAACTGACCTGTCGTGACACCGTGGGTGGTTCTTTCTTGCTTGCTTGTTAATCCACTTGTCCAGTCTTGCATCATGTCTAGGATGGAACTCCTGAGTACCACGGTCAGGATTACCTACTAAAATGGATTAAGGTTAATAACTAGAATAATACAGTAGTCATGAAAAGATTGACACAACTACAGGCAATCCCGTTGCCTGGACGCTCTTGGGATTTGTAGCCTGCCGTCGAGTAGGGCACATTTCCAGCGCACCGTCGAGTGTTGCACCCTCTAAGTCACCTAATGGTACATTTGTCTCCTGGGCGATGTACCCACCTAAAATTCAACCCCTAATCTTTCGTCCTGGGTAACCTGGATGGTCTACAGGGCTTGTGGCTGTGGAACAATCTCACTGCATCTTATTTGTAATTAGGCCTGTGATAACCATAGTTAGTTAAAGTAGCAAGCCGTAGGATCTGCTTGGCCGTGATTGATTGAATGAGGTATAACCAGTCTAGCTATGTCTTTATCTCATGCAAGATTGCTTCCTGTCTTGATTAATTACATTACTTATCTTGCCGATAAATGGTGGGAAACCAAGCTCTATTCAGATGAAGGGTTACAACCCCGGTCCTTGTTTGGTTTACGGGTTGTAACCTGGCTATCGGAATAGTTCTATGGTTATCTCGTCGTATATCATCCTGACATGTTTTCGTAATTCAAGTTTTAATATTAGATTTTCTGTGCTGATTGCTGGCTTTTGTTCTTATTTTGTGGCCCCCTTGTGGCACTTGCTCTTTCTGGGGTTGACCCAGCTGGTTTTGTGTGGCCAGATTTCGGAGCAGCTCCCGAGGATCTACCAAGCTTCCAGCCCAATGGTGGCGACTAGAAGGAACCCGGGCTACGAGTAGGTTTTCTATTTTGTTTCGCTCACTCTATTGTAAATTTATTCTTTTGAGGCGTTTAGCCGACGAGCACCTGTTAGCTCGATGCACTTTACTTACTGTCTGCCTACGGGCTGTAAACATGATTAACAAATCCTAGGGTTGATCATGTATAACTAAACTCTTGCTAGTCCTAACATTTTGTACGACTAGCTTCATGATCAGCTGATATGTAATATTTGGGACGCCTTTTATTGTATATTTAATGATCATACATCTTGTAATTATATTACTTGCTTGAGATTGAGACAATAGGCTTGACCTTAAGAGACTGTTGGCTTGTAGTAAACCCTCATATCTAGACAGCCGTGACCGTATAGTTGAGATGTATTCTATTTCAATATACGTAGCTGGCTATGTCTGCCCCCGCTCTCTAGTATTCTGGTTCTGGGGCGTGACACGGTTTAAGTGGTGGCCCATACAGGTCTTGTCAATCAAGATGTGTGGGGGTTTACCAGATAGATGTCTCAATCAGTATTCGTCCTTGATCTCTGTTCGTATCTTCTGAATCCCTGGATTCTTGCCCTGATCCTGTGCTTATATCATTGATCTGTCCTGGTCCTTTCCTTATTGTTCCCTGTGTCGTCTTCTTCAGCGGCACTGTACCTGGTCTTACCGATCGACGAGGTGGAGCATTTCCCGTGGATCAGCAGCAACCCGGAGATTAAGCTCAGCATTCCGGAGTAGCCTCCAGAGTTGTGCCTACTGGAGGAGAGTCACCAGTTCGGCCCGTCCAGCCCGCAGAGCCAGATGATGGTACTTTAGTAGGCCTCATCAGAACCTTAATAGCTTCCCAGGATCGTCGAAGTGACGCCCTGCACCAGACAGTTCAAGATGCTTTGACCCGAGGCGGACATCCAGGGAACCAGGCGGCGAACAGCTTCAAACGCTTGAACCCTCCTTTCTTCGACGGCACCGAGGATGCAATTGCCGCGGATGCATGGCTTCAGGATACCGAGGTGATTCTGGAAGCAGAAAGGACACCCGAGAATGAGAAGGTGGCGGTGGTACGCCTGCAGTTGTTGGACTTGGCTCACAGTTGGTGGGCGGCGCAAGCCATGGGATTAGTGGCACCCATTGCTTGGGCAGCGTTTAGAGAGAGATTCCAGACAAAGTACTTTGATGCTGTGGCTCGGTACGACCTGCAGACCAGATTTACCAACTTGAAGCAAGGAGGCAGAACGGTCGACAGTTATGCATCAGAGTTTTCTAGGCTCAATAGGTTTGCCCCCTACCTTGGTGGCGACCGAGTATGATCGAGCCCAGCGATTCCAGCAGGGACTGCATTTGGAGATCTTATTGGCGGTTGAGCAGTTCGAGCACCAGACGTTTGATGCAGTCTTGAGAGCAGCTAGGAGGCATGAGTACACCTCCTTGAGGATCGTGGATAGGACCGGAGGAAGGAAGCGGTCCCACAGTCCGATACACCAATTATCAGCTCCAGCCTCGGCAGCTAGGGGATTGACCATTGGAACTCCGAGGCGGGCGTCCTCAGTAACGTCGGTTCAGCATTCGACCCCGGCGTACCCGCAGCAAGCAGAAGCAGAAGCAGACTTCCGCGATGGGATTTTCTCATTGCGGTAAGCCAGGGCATGTGGTGGCAGACTGTCGCAGGGCGCAGGGATTATGCCTGGCTTGTGGAGCAGCAGATCATAGGATAGGGGCTTGCCCGAATAGGGGTGGTTCATCAGCATCCAACCCTTCTATCTCTTCGGTGAGAGGACCAGCCCCAGCACCAGTTCAGCAGCAGCAGTATCAGTCTTCGAGGCCCTTGCCGCCTCAGTCTCAGGCATTCCAGCAACAGCACCCCCAGCAGTATGCACAAGCCCAAGCTCAGACCCAGAATTGGCAGAGAGGTTTCCAGCAGAGGGGACCAGCAGCCAGAGGACAAGGTCAGGCCATGATGATGGCTATGGAAGAAGAAGTTGCACCAGGTGAGGTTGTGGCAGGTACTATTCTCGTCAACTCCTTTCCAGCTTCGGTATTGTTTGATTCTGGTGCATCGCATTCATTCATGTCTGTACGATTCGCGACACGGATAGGATTGGAGCCCGAGTCATTATCAGTGAGGCTTAATATACTTACTGGTAATGGTCTTGTGGGAGTAGATCGAGTGTTTTCCTCGTGTCGGATCGTAGTTAGCGGTAGGGAGTTCCCTGCTAGATTCATAGAGTTTCCTATGGCAGACTATGATGTAGTCCTAGGCATGGATTGGTTGAGGAACCAGTATGCTAGGATAGACTGCCATATTGGCAGAGTTGTCTTTAGTATCCCCGGCGAGCCAGAGTTTTCGTTTTCCAGAGGCGCAGTGGAGCCATCTTCCCCAGCATTGCGGATGGCAGTAGCAGCAGTGCAGTTACCCCGGATAGTTGAAGAGTTTCCAGATATCTTTCCAGAGGAGCTTCCAGGGATGCCGCCAGGAGCGGAAGATTGAGTTCACTATAGACTTGATTCCCGGGACAGCACCAGTATCAGAGCGAGTCTACATGATGGCGCCTTCAGAGTTGGAGATTTTATACAAGATGATTGAAGAACTGAGGACCAAGGGATTCATCCGTGCAAGTGGATCGCCTTGGGGAGCCCCGATGCTTCTTGTGAAAAAGAAGGATGGTACGTCCAGGCTATGTGTTGATTATCGTACCTTGAATTCGGTGACAATCAAGAACAGATACCCTCTTCCGAGGATAGATGACTTGTTTGATCAGCTCATAGGGGCTTCAGTGTTCTCGAATATCGACTTGCGGTCGGGATACCACCAGATCAGAGTCAGAGAATAGGACATCTCGAAGACAGCATTAGATCGAGGTATGGACTATTGGGAGTTCCTTGTTATGCCCTTTGAAGCGACCAATGCGCCGGCCGTATTCATGGACCTCATGAATCGCATTTTCATGCCTTACTTGGACCAATTTGTGATCGTGTTCCTAGATGATATCCTGGTCTACAGCAAGAGTGAAGCAGAGCATGAGCAGCATCTCAGAGTCGTCCTTCAGACGCTTAGGGATCATCAGTTGTACGCCAAGTTCAGTAAATGCGAGTTCTGGCTCGATCGCATTTCGTACTTGGGTCACATCATTACCCGAGGAGGAGTGGAAGTGGATCCCCAGAAGATTGTGGCTATCGAGTCATGGCCGGTACCCAGCTCAGTGGCAGAGGTTCGCAGCTTCCTTGGATTGGCCGGCTACTGCCGGCGTTTCGTTTCAGATTTTATAAGGATTTCAGAGCCGATGACCCAGTTGATCCGCAAAGATGTGCCATTTGTTTGGACAGCAGAGTATCAGAATCATTGGAGAAGTTGAAGCGAGGTTTGATAACGGCTCCCATTCTCACCCTTCCAGATGGGACCGGAGGATTCACAGTTTATTACGACGCTTCAGGCAGAGGATTGGGGTGTGTCTTGATGCAGCATGGGAAGGTAATATCTTATGCGTCACGCCAACTTCGTGATCATGAGAGGAATTACCCGACCCACGACTTGGAATTGACGGCGGTAGTAGTTTGCTTTGAAGTTGTGGAGACACTACCTGCACGGAGATAGAGTGGAGATCTTTACTGATCATAAGAGCCTGAAGTATGTTTTCATCCCAGAAGGACCTTAATATGCGGCAGAGAAGATGGCTCGAGCTACTGGTGGACTATGATGTGGATTTGCAGTATCATCCCGGGAAGGCCAACGTTGTAGCAGATGCATTGAGCAGGAGAGCCGGAGTTTATTTCCTGACGGCACAACCAGAATTATTGGCAGATCTTCAGAAGATGGGAATTGAAGTGGTTCTTTCTACCAGCATGGCATTGATGGCCAGTCTACAGGTTCAGTCCAGCATAGTTGAGAGAATCCGGGTGGCGTAGTCAACAGATTCCAAGCTTAAGCGACTCAGAGCAGAGTATGAAGCAGAAAGGAGGCCAGAGCTATGTATCCATGAAGACGGTACTCTTCGGCACGACACTCGTCTTTGTGTACCCAGTGGAGATATCAGACAGGAAGTCATGGCAGAAGCCCACAGTTCACAGTATTCTATTCATCCGGGTGGTACGAAGATGTACCGTAATATTCGTCAGCATTTTTGGTAGGAATGGCATAAAGAGGGAGATAGCCCGGTTTGTCTCTCGGTGTTTGGTTTGCCAACAGGTTAAAGCTGAACATCAGAGGACCCGCTGGACTTCTTCAACCCTTGCCGATCCCAGAATGGAAATGGGAACATATAACCATGGATTTCGTGACCGGATTGCCCAGATCTCCGGCCGGTAGAGATGCTATTTGGGTAATTATGGACAGGCTTACCAAGGTGGCACACTTTCTCCCATTCAGAGTTGGACAGTCGACGGCGCAGCTAGCAGAGATGTACCTCAGGCAGATCGTCAGGCTTCACGGTGTGCCAGTCAGCATCACCTCAGACAGGGATTCAAGATTCACATCGCACTTTTGACGTAGCTTGCAGAATAGTTTGGGGACTCGTCTTCAGTTCAGCTCAGCTTATCACCCACAGACGGATGGTCAGTCAGAGCGCACAATCCAGACTCTCGAAGATATGTTGAGATCCTATACCCTTGACTTCGGTGGTTCATGGAAGAATCATCTGCACCTGGTGGAATTCTCGTACAACAACAGTTATCAGGCCAGTATCCAAATGGCACCCTTCGAGGCTCTTTATGGCAGGAAGTACAGATCCCCGCTAGCATGGGACGATATCGGAGAGAGGCAGATGCTCGGAACCGAGTTGATTTTCCAGACGGTTGAAGTGGTCAGGAAGGTCAGAGATCACCTCCGAGTTGCCCAGGACCGCCAGCGCCATTGGGCCGATGCTCATCGGCGTCCCTTAGAATTTGCTGTCGGCGACCATATATTCCTTAGGATCTCGCCTAACCACGGCGTCATTCGCTTTGGCGTGCGGGGAAAGCTTAGTCCTAGGTATATAGGGCCATTCGATATTCTAGAGCAAGTAGGAGATGTATCCTATCGTCTCGCTCTTCCGCCGTCGCTAAGTGAGGTACATGATGTATTCTATGTGTCCCAATTACGACAGAATATTCTGAACCCGAGCCACATCCTAGACCATTCGGAATTGGTTGTTGGTACCAACCTTTCGTATGAGAAAAGGCCCGTGTCTATATTGGACCGGAGGGAAAAGATACTCAAGAACAAGACTATTAAATTAGTCCGTGTTGCTTGGGGTCATCACTCTCTGGGTGAGTCAACGTGGGAGCGTGAGGACGACATCCAATCGCGATATCCCTACCTGTTTGACTCGTGAGGTATAATGTCTTTCTTATGCCTTACGTTTTCCCTTCCTTGCTTGCATTGTATGATTGTATGATTGAACTGCTTAGTGTAACTTGTCTGTGCTTAGTATAGCTTGTCGTGGCAATCTCTAGCTCCTTGATTAAATTCGAGGACGGAATTCTTTTAAGGTGGGTAGAGTTGTCACCCTCATTTCCCGTATTTCCCGTATTTCGTATTTATACTCGTATCTGGATTTTGGCATGTATTTTTATTTTTCTCAGCTTGTGGGATTTCGGTATTTCCCGTATTTTGGGTTTTGGCATGGCTCGGTTTTATGGGGTGGGTTCGGTTTGGTTTGGTTTATGTGATGGATCACCTTAGCCTATGCTACTCCTCATCCCCACCACAACTCCCCCTCTTTATATCCCCACCTACCACTCTCTCTCCTCATAAACACCATTAATTTCTTTCTTCTTCTTCTTCTTCTCCTTCCTCAACACAACTCTCCTTACCCTAGGCAAGTGCATCTTGCCACTACATGAGGACCCTCTTTTCTTTGTCCATTTGCTAGTTTAGGACTATGGAGATCAACATTAGTTCTTGGGTTTTTATGAATTGGAGTCTCTGTTGATGTAGATCTAGTTATTCCTATTTTTGGATTTTTGTATGTTTTGATCTATTTCGGTTGGAGTTTTGTGGGTTCTGATGTTTCTATGTGGGAGAGAGTTCAATTTCACCCAAGTTGGAATTTTGGAAATCCGGATTTGGAGTTCGGATGACCAAGTTATGTTGTTTTGAAGTTTTGGGTTCTGCCATGGTGTTCTTGCTGTTTGGAGAAGACAGTGAGCAGTGTGCAGAGCTTCTTAGCTCACGCACACTGAGCTACGCGCGCTCTTTAGCGCTGCGTACGCAGGCTTGAGTGCGCTTCCTGTTGGAAGCGTGTCTCCTTGAGTGTGCGTGATTTCACATACGCTGCCCCTTGAGCGTGCGTGACTTTCACACATTGCTCCCTGTAGCGTGCGTGACTTTCACACATTGCTCCCTGTAGCGTGCGTGACTTTCACACATTGCTCCCTGTAGCGTGCGTGACTTTCACACACTGCTCCCTGTAGCGTGCGTGACTTTCACATACGCTGCCCCCCCTGAGCGTGCGTGACTTTTCACTGCACACTGTTCCCTTGAGCGTGCGTGACTTTTCACGCAGCTGCTCCCTTGAGCGTGCGTGACTTTTCACGCAGCTGTTCCCTTGAGCGTGCGTGACTTTTTACGCACATTGTTCCCTTCAGCGTGCGTGACTTTTCACGCAGCTGCTCCCTTGAGCGTGCGTGACTTTTCATGCACACTGCTCTGTAGCGTGCGTGACTTTCACGTACGCGGCTCTTTCAGCGTGCGTGACTTTTCGTACGCTGCTCCCCTGACCCCTGGTTTAACCCATTGACCCTTGGAGTTTTGGTTTTATTTCTTTAAGCTTGGCTTTTCTATGGTCCTGTTTATTGATATTTTATTAGATATTTTACGCCCATTTTATATCCTTACGCCTTTTGTCATGAACTTGATTTTACTTAATATGTTTGGAATGACTATTGTACATGGCATGTTATGGCAAGAACTTGCATAACACGACAGTGACCCGTAGTGGTGCACTCCTGACATGACCAACATGACTTGATAGTGGCCCGTGGCGGCGCACTCCTGACTTGACATGACTTGATAACTTAACTGACCTGTCTTGACACCGTGGGTGGTTCTTTCTTGCTTGCTTATTAATCCACTTGTCCAGTCTTGCATCATGTCTAGGATGGAACTCCTGAGTACCACGGTCAGGATTACCTACTAAAATGGATTAAGGTTAATAACTAGAATAACACAGTAGTCATGAAAAGATTGACACAGCTACAGGCAATCCCGTTACCTGGGCCTCTTGGGATCTGTAGCCTGCCGTCGAGTAGGGCACATTTCCAGCGCACCGTCGAGTGTTGCACCCTCTAAGTCACCTAAGGGTACATTTGTCTTCTGGACGATGTACCCACCTAAAATTCAACCCCTAATCTTTCGTCCTGGGTAACCTGGATGGTCTGCAGGGCTTGTGGCTATGGAACAATCTCACTGCATCTTGTTTGTAATTAGGCCTGTGATAACCCTAGTTAGTTAAAGTAGCAAGCCGTAGGATCTGCTTGGCCGTGATTGATTGAATGAGGTATAACCTGTCTAGCTATGTCTTGATCTCATGCAAGATTGCTTCCTGTCTTGATTAATTACATTACTTATCTTGCCGATAAATGGTGGGAAACCAAGCTCTGTTCAGATGAAGGGTTACAACCCCGGTCCTTGTTTGGTTTACGGGTTGTAACCTGGCTATCGGAATAGTTCCATGGTTATCTCGTCGTATATCATCCTGACATGTTTTCGTAATTCAAGTTTTAATATTAGATTTTCTGTGCTGATTGCTGGCTTTTGTTCTTATTTCGTGGTCCCCTTGTGGCACTTGCTCTTTCTGGGGTTGACCCAGCTGGTTTTGTGTGGCCAGATTTCGGAGCAGCTCCCGAGGATCTACCAAGCTTCCAGCCCAATGGTGGCGACTAGAAGGAACCCGGGCTACGAGTGGGTTTTCTATTTTGTTTCGCTCACTCTATTGTAAATTTATTCTTTTGAGGCGTTTAGCCGACGAGCACCTGTTAGCTCGATGCACTTTACTTACTGTCTGCCTACGGGCTGTAAACATGACTAACAAATCCTAGGGTTGATCATGTATGACTAAACTCTTGCTAGTCCTAACATTTTGTACGACTAGCTTTATGATCAGCTGATATGTAATATTTGGGACGCCTTTTATTGTATATTTAATGATCATACATCTTGTAATTATATTACTTGCTTGAGATTGAGACAATAGGCTTGACCTTAAGAGACTGTTGGCTTGTAGTAAACCCTCATATCTAGATAGCCGTGACAGTATAGTTGAGATGTATTCTATTTCAATATACGTAGCTGGCTATGTCTGCCCCCGCTCTCCAGTATTCTTGTTCTGGGGCGTGACCGCACGGGATCTTAGGATCTGCTGTGAGGAATGGTGGCGAGGGAAGCCGAGTAGGTCAACGTTGGTGGGGGTTTTTCTTTGGGTGGTCGAGATCTCAGCGGAGGAGCACAGGTGGCTGGTGTTCAACGCAGTCCCGGTGGCGGCTTAGATAATGACAGAGGTGGTAGTGAAGGTATGGCAGGTAGCCGCGAGAGTTGGTTATTGTATGTGGCCGGGGCATGGAGGAGATGTTGGCTGCGGTTGCTCCGGGAGGTGGAAGTCAGTCGGAGATAGAATTAGGATTTCGCTTTGGTTTCTGTGGCTGTGTCATGGTTGGATTGTCTCCTGCATGACACATGGATTTGGATCGGGATTGTGTCCGTTGTGTCCGACACGACAAGATGTAACTGTAATAATGATAGTGGAAAGGAAATATGGACATGAAAATGGTGCACGTGATGGTGATAGTTGATTTTGGCTAATTGGCTAGGTAATGACATTGAAGAAATCTTGTGGAGAAAAATAAAGGGAAGTCTCCCCTTTGTATAAGAGATGGAGAATTCCTAAATATGTAGGATTAAGATTGTAAATAAATCTGTCTAAGGTTTAAATCAAATAAGTATCGAATTCAATAAATTCTAGATGAATCAAAATCAATCTATAATGTTTTAAAAATAATACTAGATATTATTAATAATATTTGAAAGACATTTAACCAAATCAAAATTTAATACTTTGTAACAATAAGACTTCAAAAATAAGACTTTAATGTAATACTCAAGATGATCAAATAATATATAAAACATACTTTGTAAATCGTAATAATAAATGATAATATTATCAAATAATTCTAGAATTATATTTTATAGATATAAGATCTTATTTAAAACAAGCTACAAAAAATTTTGTCATTCAAAAAATATATATAATTACTTTTTCAAGCATAATATATTTTCAAGAACAAAATATGTACAAAATAAATTAAAAATTAATATTCTTAGCAAATATGGGTTGCATATCTACCCAGCTTAGAAAAATTTCGTCATCGAAATTTCAAAGGATACGAATAGGTACGACTAAGAATGTAATCAAGAAAATGATACGATTGATCAAAATTGGTCCGTGAGTAGAATCAAAATCTAGGAAAAGATTGCGAATTGGCACGATCGAAATATAATAAAAAATAGTCTAGGCGTGATCAATTTTTTTTAGAATGATTAATTCGAAATCATTTCGGCACGATCCGCTACTTAACACGATCATAGATTCAAAATCCAAGTATTACTATGAATCTAGTGGAACAGTATCAAAATGTAGTAATTGGTTCTAAATGATTACTAGGAAGAAACTAAATGACGATTCTTGAATAGGAAAGATAATAAAGAAATGAATAACTACCAGTTTATTGAGAAGAGGGTAATTATAAATAAGGCACCAAATCAACTCTAAAGTGAGAATATAGGGTTTGTGGATCATGAAAAATAATATTCATATGCCAATAAAAGATATAGCCTCTATGGTATTTGAAAACCGTATACATATCTGAAGTCGTTTTACCGAGAATCTATGCCTCGCCAGTGTACATGTTGCTGTAGTAAACTTTTGGTTTCATGACTCACATATGATATGGTATTAGATATTCTATTAACTTTATCCAATATTGATATAACAACTCGAATATCAAAATTGGACAACTAAGACATGGTTTTAATAATATTTGATAACCTACGCTTACCTGAAATGACTTCAACTTAGGGGTCATGCCTCGCCAGTGAGCTGCTGGCTACAGTAAACCCGCAGTATTGATAATTTGGACAAATGGCTGCAGTGCGCATATGCTTTGCCATTGTAGGCTATCAGATATTCTTCCACCTATATCCATAAGAATTTTTAAATGAGCTTCTAGAAATTCAACAAGTTGTTCATGATAGAAAGATGTAAGTATTTGTCGTTGAAGTAAAAGTATCAATTTTGATAATAAAGCATTCAAAAAATGAACGAAGACGACATGGAATTAATATATGGATAATTGAATCATGTTAGGCTCAAAACTCAATAGATGGAAATAGAATATTGACTCATAGGAAAATAATTATCTATGGCCAATGAGAAACAAATAAGCAATACAACCTGTCGATATGATGATAACGTTTAAATAGGGTAGAAAATAAAATTGCACAAATGATTAAGATTATGAATTGAATCCTAGGAAGTCCTAATTTACCAGGCGAACAATCTACCCACCTTTGACCCTACCATATTGTCAAAACACAATAGTACATCTTTCTAGAAAAATTCCTCAAGTTATCTAATAGGGTTTAGAATTCAATAAATCTCTACCTAAATCATATGGCCTATATAGCAACCTTAATTACCCAAACAGTCAAATTAAATAAGTGCTTTCCTATTGTATACCTAGTCCTAGTTGTTCTACTAAAAATTAATTCAATCCTAATTGTGTATGAGAATTTTCTAGTCGTATAATCATAGCAGTCTGACTAATATAGGTACAATCACGAGTTCGTAAGCTTGTGCAAAAACTGACCTGCATGCATGGGCTACCAAAAATCTTATCATGATCCACACCTACTTATTGGGATACTAGTACATAGCCAAGTCCAGCCTATGATGCAGCATCGGTGGTAGTACGCTATCTGGGTCTCAATGTTAATCCAAATACAACATAATTATATCTAATTGCTCATTCATAATAATTATTCAAACTATAAATCCAATAGTACATCAAAATGATATTTAAAAGAACCAACTAAATATTTTAAAAAAAATACTATCTAATCTATCTACAATCTAAGGTTGGCCTCCAAGATCTCTGTCTTCCTTTTATGGTCCTTAGCGCAAAAGTAGGAAGCATGCCAAGTCACCTGCAATAATACAGTTAGGAAAGGAGAAAAGTACATCCCTATTGTAATAATGTAACTTAATACAAGATAAGCTACACAATAGAGATACAGTAGAAAAGGAAACATGTGTATGAACTAGAAACAATAAACATGTACAAGAAACAACTAGAAATAGCATGTAAGACAATTACCAATGGAACATGTACAAGTAAAACAGATAGTACATTTTAAATATCTTTCGACATGTGAATAACTGGGCTAATATGGCACATCATCTCAATGGCTATTGACATTATAAGGTACGACTAACACGTACGTTAGGTGTATGACTTAGCTATCCATATTAACATTCATTGGGGTTTGTTCACATACCTACTAGGCATTTTCCCTCCCGACTCACTAAACAATCAATAAACGAGCAATGATACAACAAGTCCTATCGTTTCACAATCGTGTCTCAACAAGATATGAATAAAAACATAATGGTGAATAACATTATAATGTACTAAGAACATAAAGCAAAAATGTACTTACCTCGAGTTAAATTGTAGTTGTCGTATGACTTGGTGATAACGGCACATAATGGTTCAGATTTCATAACTATGCAAGACAGCCACTAACAATGAAACAGACCGTGCTATTGAGTTCGGGACAGTCCAATTACCCTAGGGTTGATATCTAGAAGTTTGAATCACAATAAATATGAACGTATGACTAGTCACGGTCAAGAATCGATCGTCTAAGGAAATTTATTTTACAAAAAGGAAATCCTTAATAAGAAAATATATATAGAAAAATACTTATAATATTTTAAACTATCCTTTTTAGAACTATATATATAATTAAATTATATATTTTCTAAATATCAGTATCTTATATTATAAAATAATAATCCCTTTAACAAAATATTTATAAATCAAAACCATATTCTTATTATGAAAATCATTAATATGATGGCCAAGCTAAATTCTACATTCACAATATAAATTTAGGAAAATTATAAAAATATATATAGTTTCAAAATAAATAATAATAATAATGATAACAGTAATAATAATACCAATACTATTAATTATGTAGCAAAATATTTACTAGCTACATATAAACAAAAGTTTTTACTGAAGTATCTATTAACCAAATATTTCACCTATCTCTTAAATAAATATCTAATAATAAAATCAAAATAAAATTAAATATCAATATAATTACTAACTAACATACAAATAAAATCTAATTAATTAAAAATATTAATCAAAATATCTAAATATAAACTAAAACTCTTTTCTTTTTTCTTATAAAACAATTAAACCATCCTAGGGCCCGGACCATAACCTACTTAGGTATAAACTTAAGCCAACAACCTATTGTTCTCTAGAGAGAGAAAACAGAGAGAAATGGCCGAAGGGGAACATGAGAGAGAGAGAGAGAGAGGGAATAGTGTCAAGGAGAGCTCTCACCAGCAGCCGCGGAGACTGGTGACTCACTGGCCAGGAGGTCGCCAGCGGTTATAAAGTTCGGTGCACGAGGATAAGATGGTCATGACACAGCGGTCTGATAGGATCTGGGCCATACGGAGTAAAGCTCCAACAAGGGGAGGTGCTATGGTTGTGAGCCCCGGTGACGTCTCGAGGCAGAGGGAGGAGGCTGCAATCACGATCACGGGTGGAGCACCAGTAATGATGCTGCTCCTGGCGTAGTACTCTAGGTCTGGCGATGGTGGTGCTCTCATCGATACTGAAGAGTCGCGAGCGGTGCAGCAGCCTTGATACTGGTTGTAGAAAGGAAGTCGACGGCCGATGGGGACTTAGATCTTGGATGCTGGCCCAGATCCAGTGGAGAGGGTGCTCGGGGATGCGGTGGCACTCGGGTTCGACAGCTAGGGTTCAAGCACCGATGGCTATGGTTTTGGTCGGCACGGGATCTTGGGATCTACGGTGAGTGATTGTGGCAAGGAAAGCCGAGTGAGTTGATAGTGGTGAGGGTTTTTCTTTAGGTGGTCGGGATCTCAGGGGAGGAGCACGGTGGCTGGTGTTCGATGCAGCCACGGTAGCGACTGAGATTGTGATAGAGGTGGTGGTAAAAGTACGGCAGGTGGCAGGAAGGGTTGGTCAGGGGATGTAGCCGGGGCATAGAGGTGACGTTGGACGTGGTTGCTCCGGGAGGTGGCAGTCAGCTGGGGTTAGAATTAGGATTTTGTTTTGTTTTCTACAATTGTGTCATAGTTGGATTGTGTCCTGCATGACACATAGATTTTGGATCGCGATTGTGTCTGGTATGTCATGGTTAGATTGTGTCATAACCACATGTACCACACCATACCTCATGTGCACATCTCAATACAAGCAAGGTATTATATTGAGATATTCATCATTTGGTGTAGTCATTGTTGGACTTTCCTATTCTAAAGGCAAAAATACCAGTAATTTCTCATATATCTCAATATATGGAGAGCGTTCCCCACACTGATTGTCTATCATGCATTAGGATAGATGTTGCTTCGACTTGAGTCTTCTCGCATCTTGTACAACAGTATGATATAAGAATGGACTAGGTCTTGAATTCTGTACAATAGTACAATTCTTTCCATTCACATAATGACGTCATCTGTGCTTCTGGTTGCATAGTAAGGCCATGTGTCTGCCTGGTTTCGATGTATATATATTAGGTGTCTACAAGCTTATCCTAAAGAGACGACATGTATCCTTACCATGAATTCTAGGTGAGTTCTTTTAAAGGGTCATAGTATGAATCGTTGTACTACCATGCGGTTCTATGCCGCTATACATGGCCCAAAGCCGAGGCTACTCCTTATCGTAGTGTCGTACAACTATAGCATAAGGTCTCAGCCTCTTTGTAGTGCCATACTACCTAGCATTAAGCCTTGTGCTTCCTTGCGGTGTTATGTCGCTATGACATGACTCGCGTGACTGAATCTTTACTCTCTCTATGTACCTCTTGGTGGTGTCACACCACTCTAACATGAGGTCACCAATCTCTTTGTAGTGCAGCCTACTACTCTTTATTTTACAATATTAGGCTACTTGCCTATGTGCGGTGCTGCATCACTGTGACATGGCCCTAAGTCTATGTTTTACCCTCTCGATCGATTTACCTCATGTGACATCACCCCAATGTAATATATAGTACTATGCTCCTTGGTTGTGCTATGCTACCCGTGCTTTTTGTAAAGCATGCCGGACATTTAAAATGCCCAAGAACTCATTAAGGCGTCTACGCCATCCTTCCACGGGACTTATTCTACACAGAGAACAAATAATAGGCAACAGTGGTCCTGGGTCCGTAATCCCTCAATGACTTAAAGGACTACCTTTTTTCTGATATTCTTACTGTCAATGGTCCTCACTTGAACCAAAAGGTAGATGCCTAGTAGATTTTCTTTGAATTAATGGCATAAAATGTTATGGTAAGGTTGAAAAGACATAATATCCTAATGTCTTCAAGTCCAATTTTGTTGTTGTGTCCTCAACCAGGTAGCGCTTGAGACCTTTAAGGAACAGATCCGCCAGATTCTCGTGGCTCTGAACTACAATCACGACAATGACTCCTCTTTTGATAATATCATTTACCATCTTGTGCCTCAGTCACACAGTCCTCTGCTTGCCATTAAAGAGATCATTTGATGCCATCGCTTCAACCGTCTAGTTGTCATAATATATCGGTACCGTTGGAATATGTGCACCAACCCATGGAAGATCATACATGAGCTCCTGATATAAACCCCCTAAAATTTTGAGCAATTCTTAGTATTTAATAATACAGTTATCCAATATTTTCCACTTGAATAAACTTGATTTAAATTTAGGAATTTATTTGATTTATTTTTGTTGATAAATGAGTATGAGGTAAGAGTTCATTATTAGATATTTAAAAATATTTTCGATTTTATAGTGTTAAAGGAGTTATAATTAGGTTTATATAAAAGTATAGATATATAATGATAATAACTGTTAGTTTTTAAAAAAATATATATAACAAAAAAAACCTCCACAGCACTGTTCCTAGGAACAGTGCTGCTGTGTTCCCGAGCCCATGCGATGTTCGGAAGAGCAAATCCGTGTTCAACCAAGTATTGATCAATCTCGACCAAATCTTTTCCTGTATGATCCTTTCTTGATTCTCTACTAATCCAAAATGTGAATGAATCAAAGTCATTAACCTAAACCCGTTAAGAATCAATTTGATTATCGACCAAACATATGTTTTCATCTCGTAGGTATATATGCTAGCAGTTGAGAATTATTAGAAATTCTCTTGCGAAACCTCACCTCAACCCAAAACTTTGACTCTAGAGCGACGTTAACATCCTCGTACCCATGTTCCTCTGGCTACAGCCCGCTGACAGCCGTCACACCACCGTGGAAGCCCGAGGATCCGACCGTAGACAGTGCCACCCTATTTTTCAAACTCCGCCAGGTACTCAACTTCCCTCCAACTTTTCTCCGAATCTGTTCGATCATTTTTGAATCTACAAATTCGGTGAGATAGTTCTTCGAATCCCTTTGAAGGGATTTGGACATGAACCCTTAAATCGACCCAAAACTTAATGCAAAGTTGGGCCAAAAACTGTTAGAAAAACAGAACATAGGGACTGTCGAAACCCCGACTTGGAAGGAAATTTCTGACCCACGCACTCAGGATTTTCAAAATCCAACTTCAAACAGTCCAAGACAACTTATACCTGATGAAACCCCTTATGTAGTTCATGATATCATTAATTTAATGTAAAGATATTCATGGTTAAAAATTAAAAAAAAATTATTTAAAACTGTGAGAATATTATAAAAACATCATAATATGGCGTGCGCCCCGACAAACTGGACGACATATTCGTAACCCATAAGCATCAAAAGGTGCGTATGGATGTTATCGACGTGTTGTAGCTGACGGAACTCGATTTCGTTCCGTGCGCACGACGAAATCAGTACGTATCCGTCTAGATACTCCCGTATCGACCTTTTGTAAACTAGGCCATAACTTCGCGTACAGTCGTCAATTCGAGACAAAACATACACCAACAGGATCAAATTGATTTTCTGGTCCTGTGTGCCATGTTTGGTCCGATTCTGAGAAGGACGACCGGATCGTATTTTTGGCGGGCCCACGACCCGATCCTACGGGCAAAATTGTGCACAGCTCACCGAAATTCGTCTTTGGACATACGGTTGGGTTTGTCTTCTCAAATTGGACCCGTAGACAAATAGTTTGACGACTTTGGAGACCATAGATACCAGCATACATTTCGATACAAAATGGGTCCAACGACGGACATCGTTTTGATCTAAAATTACAATTTTGCCCCTGTGTCCAGAATTTGACTTATGGGTAGTCTATCCTAGCTATTTTCCTTATTCTAGAAATGGTGGTAATGTTTATTTTAGCATCTGATGACGTTTGCGATAATTGACTATCTCTGCTTCACTATTCTGATGGTTCAAGCTACTAGAACCTGCCCTTTTACACGCAACCTTAGGCAAAAACCTTGCCACCATACTCTGTAATTTATTTATATTTATTTTTCTCATTTATATTTAGTTATCTTTCTATTTTCCAGTATTATATCACTGTGCGTCCAAGTCACTCTTTGGTGCAAGCGACTGTATTGGTCGTTTTACAGTTTTTATTATATTTTTGCATTGGCTTAGTTCTAGTGACCACCCATTGATACTGAGGTATTGGTATATCTCATACGACCTTGACACATGATTACCACGTGTTGTGTGTCACATGTAGGACACGTACACACATAGTCGGCTGGCCACCGATACGTACGAGACGTGCGACGGATAGGAGTAACTACCAATAGAATTGCATTCTAGTAGACTTGGCAGTTGCTAGAGGTTTTTATGAGTCATGAATATGACCCTGCTAGGCATTGGGTGGGAAGGACGGTTCTTTAATATATAGGTAACGTATGCTCTTTTCTATTCCTGATCCTGCTGGCCTCTGACATTCGATGAATATTATGCTTTAAGGTCGGTGGTATCCTAGTTGTACCATACCGAGTTTACTGTAGCCAGGGTGCCCTTGTGTTGAAGGTTTGTTCATAACTGCATTATCACTGTAGAACTGGTAGGCACCTTATTGCATGCATCCCTTTGTTTTCTATTATATGTCACAGTTTATATGACATATTCTTCCTGTATCTTGTTATGTCCCTCTGAGGACCTGGTGATCTCTCCAGGTGTGTGCTTTATGACTTTTCGTAGGTGTTCTAGCCAAGGATGTGATCCTCTCCATTCCTTCGAAGATGATTGCTCCTAGTTCATATTGCCATCTTTATCGATCAATTCCTTGTATATTTTCTCATTTAAATTAGTTGGTAGTAGATTTGTCTCCGTCCAACTACATGTACAAATGATAAATTTATAGTGATTATATTATTATTTTTATTTCTATGGATGAGATCTAGTTATCATGGTTTACTATATTTTACAGCTCATGTATATATACGAGGATTCTATACATTGGAGTATACTTCGTATGTATACAGCTGGCATATCTACGTACTTAGTTATAAGTATTTTGGGATTGGGGCATTACATGTTTTTGTGGTGGCCCATGTAGGTCGAGTTTATCACTTTTGTTAAGTTACTGTACCGATATGAGCCTGCATATAGGATTAGAATCTAGGTATCTCATCCACATGCTTGATATCCTCCTTTGATTCCAATTTCGTACTCTCATCCGACTACCTTGATTCCTTACGGTTGATTCCTTTCCACTGTAAATAATATCTATTTCCCTTCGTGCTTAATGTAGAGGTTAGAAAGATGACTCATACTCGATATATGTGTCATATTTCTCAGTTACTCTATTAGTTGACTTTTATAAGTTGGGTAGTATGCCTCACGGCCTATCATACCGTGTTTTTATAATCCATTAATGAAGTATAACCAGGTGGCACTGAATATATGCTAGTGTAGGAAGATATGTTTACCTAGATTATAGAGTTTTAGTAGCCCATACTCCATTTGTCAACTACGGCCTGATACAAGAGACAGTAGGACGACTGTATAAACAGAAACACTGGACACGACTTACATTCTTGTAAAACTTGAACTACCTAAACTTTTCTTTCATTAATATCTAGTGTACTTATGTTTTTGGAGCTATCTTTTCTAATGCCACTATTATAGCCTAGTTTTTGCAAGCTTATTCTTTATCGAACTTGTTCAGGACATATGTATACTGGGGATGCCCACTAACATATTGTCTAATAAGAATTAGTGTATTATGGTCTGATCAACCTTGGTTCACTTGGTTCGCACTTCTTATAATTCTCCTATATGGATTGAGATGTAGAGATTTTTAGGATCTCCTTCCCAAATTCATTGATAATTCCTCTTGAATTAAACCTTCGCCTTTGAATCACATAACCGTATTCAAAACTATGTTCCTCGAACTCTTCAAGGTTTTTATCTTTCACTGATTTGGAAAAATAAATTCTCGTATTTGGTAGATACGGAGTATCCTCCATTGCCATGATAGTTGTATACAACAGTGTAGCTCCCATCGACCAGCCATGTGACTACAACCTTGCCTAAAGTTACTCGTTCTTCCCTCGACCCTTAAACTACTATCATGACCTTCTAGTCATTTGAATTTGATAATGATTAGAATCGTGCCCTTGGTCGAAACACCAACCAAGGCGACTATATTTTCTCAAGGAACCAATTGTTATGAGTCTCAAATTATTTCTCTTGATTTGCGTAACTAGCCAACCCTTACCCGACCCAGCCCATAGCTCAGACTTAAGATGAATAAACAAAGTAAGGACAAGCATTACCATGACTATGATGGATACCCATACTGAGATTAGAATCCAACTGGTTTCGTTCAAGTTATGTAAATTTTGTTATTAAGACCTGACTTAACATTAGAACAATGCATTCACTAGCTTAGCTAGTATTCATAATATAATACTCTGTCATATTATGTTATGGTAGTTATCAACAGTAATGTTGGAACACTACATTCGAGACGTACCATTAGAACCCTTATGACCATAGTCTGGCGGGCTTGACATAAATAGAAATTGATGACTTAGCCGTTATAGATCTTTCATATGACGTGCCTTAAAGTTCGTTACCCCATCGATAAGCTCCCGTATACTATAGAAGAGTGGATCCTTCTATTCTATCGACTCATGTATCATTTTATGCAAACATTTTCATTTATTAGAAATTGGGGTACGATCCTCGAAAATGATTCATAACTACCATATCACGTCATCGATCACATCATAACTTATTATTACCAAAGGTCAAGGTGCGATGTCGTGACTCAAATATTCCTAACCTCATTATTCCTGAAACCATGTCCTAGTCTCTAGAGTGAATAGATTGTAAGCTATTCTTACTTTTAGGAATTATGGGATCACCAATTGATTGAGGTAAATTGGTTCTCACTAGGATGATAAATTAGTGACTCGTGAAATCCTACTTTCTTTTTAGATCTTTTGGTGTCCCTTACCGTGACTTTGACATTCGGAGTGTAATACTAGTTGTTACCTTCCAACAATATTCATATACAAGACCTAGACGAGTCCACCTTCAAGTAGACATATCATATCATATCCCTTTCAAACACGTCTGCTTGTACCCTATTTTTATGATACGACTTTCAGGTCAAAAATGACTAGCAAAAACCCTCGCCATAATACCGATGTACTTTTCGACTGCAATTAGATATCCAATCTTGACTTAAATCATTTGGCCCAATATATGGTTGTGATCTACTCGAAGCCCTCTATGCACATGCCACTAGTGTTCTACCTAATAGAGGCCCGTCGTGCTACTTAAACACAAAAGTCATAGAAGGTGCATCTTTATGACTTACAGAACCTATTCTACCAACCCGATTGACAATTAGGCGAACCACTTGAGTTAGAACCTATTCTAGGTTACCCTAATCTGATGGATATGGTCTCGATTGATTTTGTGGATCTTGACCAACCAATATGTATTAAAACCAAAGATTTATTCAATAATAGACTGATGTCCTATCATGGAATCCATTAAACCCAGTTAAACCCATCCATGCATAACACTATATATGGACTATAAAACCAAACTTATGAAATACGTTCGAACACATATTATGTAGGCTCCATTTCATGGTCCACTTATTTTTCGTCCATAATTTCCTTAACTGTATTCCGTCGTAATCATGTTATGCGACGAATGGAATACCGTTGTACCAACTTTTCTGGTTAGGCTTGACAAAGACCACTCCTACCACCTTGATAAAATATGGCCAATACATGAGCTACATTAAATAAGTAATATCTAGGCTTCCTTTAGAGTCCGAGGCTACGATCAGAAGAACCTCATCCGTCACCTTGAAATTGACCTTCATAGAAGACCTATTACGATGTTGTCCATGATAACGAACTTTTATAAGTTGGGTAGAACACGAACTTAGTCCTTTGGAAACTTTTTGTTGAAACAAAAAGGCAACTCTGGTGGGGCATACTTTCTTTACCGGTGAGAAAGTGATGACGCAATCCGATTTCACAAAGCTTGGTTCAGTTGAAAACATGTTGGTTTGCAACTCGGCCAACAAGCATACAAAATGATGCTATCAGACAAAGAATCTGCTCCGGTTGTGTCACTCCCGTTTCTTGTTATACGTATTTTCGTATGCGTATACGTGATTTCTGGCATTTATCAGGTGGACAGTAGTTAGACTTGACTTGCTTGCCTAGTCTTGGTTGATTTTGAATTGGTTTATTTTGGTTTATTTTGACTTGGGTTCGGCTTAGGTTGGTTTGTTTTGGTTTATGGTGGTTCATTATGAACCCAACCACCTACCTACCACCATCTCTATTTAAAAGTCCAACCCTTTCTCTCTCTTCATTACTTTCTTACTTTTTTATTTACTATCCTTCTTCTTCCTCATAACTCCTCCCACCTACCAAGTCCTAAGCAAGTGCAACTTGCTTCTTGGAGGAACACCATTTTGTTGTTCCATTGTCTTCCTCACGAGATTCCAAGACACTTTAGTACTTAGCATTTTTAATTTCCATAGTTTATTTCTTGTAGATCTAAGTTAGTTGTATTTTTGGTTTTCTTGGGTTTTGATCTACCAAACTTTATTATTTTCAAGTTTTAATTGTTCTATGTTGTAGAGAATTCAATTTTACCCAAAATGTACCTTTGAAAAGTTAGATTTTGACTTGTTTTGAGGAAGTTATGGACAAAATAAGATTTGGACATTTCTTAGTTCATCTATCCTGATTTTGGCAGGGACGATGAATAGTGCCGCTTAGTACAGCCTGTCGCATAGTGCAGCCTGTCGCATAGTGCAGCCTGTCGCATAGTGCCTCATGGTGATGCAGCCTGTCGTATAGTGCAGCCTGTCGTATAGTGTAGTCTGTCGTATAGTGCCGCATGGTGATATAGCCTGCCGCATAGTGCAGCCTGTCGCATAGTGCCGCATGGTGATGGAGCCTACCGTATAGTACAGCCTGTCGCATAGTGCAGCCTACCGCATAGTGCATCTTGTCGCATAGTACCGCAGAAGGCCGCATAGTGCTGTAGGGGGCTGCATAGTGTAGTAGAAGGCCGCATAGTGTCGCAGAATGCCGCATTGTGCCTATTTTGGCTGTTTTTGGCTATTTTAAGTCCTATTTGGTTGAATTGTGGCCATAATTTCTCCTAACTCCTAAAATGAAAGTTGTAGATCTTTTTCTTAGCTTCAAGAATATGTTACTAGCTATTTTATACAAGTTTCTCTCATTCATGATAATGTAAGGATAGAAGACGATATTGGCCTGTTAAGGCGCACTCTTAGCAAGTAACAAGTAACATGATATGATAGTGGCCCGTCGTGGCACACTCTTGACAAGTACCCTGGACATGATAATACATAATAGTGTCCCGTCGTGGCACACTCTTGATAAGTAAACCTAACATGATAATCATGATATGCTGTTGTGACGACTATCTTGACTTGCTAAGTAACTTGTCTTGACATCGTGGGTTTTTGTGCTTGTATAAGCTACATGTCTCGTCTTGCATCATGTCTAGGACATGAATTCCTGGTTACCACGGTCAGGGATTCATACTGAATATGACTAGGATAATGACTAGATTGATCAAGTAGTTCATAAAGAGATTTCCCAGCTATAGGCAGTCCCGTTATCTGGGCGCTCTAATTGGACTTGTAGCCTGCCGTCGAGTAGGGCACATTTCCAGCACACTGTCATGTGTTGCACTCCCAAGTCACCTAATCTAACTCTCTCAACATGCTACTAAATAACCTGGATTATGTCTGCAGGGCTTGTGGCTGTTGGAACATCTTATTACA
Organism: Iris pallida; assembly: GCA_029216955.1. Taxonomy (NCBI): domain Eukaryota; kingdom Viridiplantae; phylum Streptophyta; class Magnoliopsida; order Asparagales; family Iridaceae; genus Iris; species Iris pallida. Next base: position 11,667,926 of record JANAVB010023996.1, read on the forward strand.
TCTTGTTAGTAATTAGGCTTGTGATAACCCTAGTTAGCTAAAGTTTAAAGCCGTACTCATTGCTTCGCCGTGATTGATGGATGTAGTCCCGTCTAGTCTTGTCTTGACAGTGCCAGTATATGGCTACTTTAGTGCATTTACTATTATGCTGTATCTTATGATAATCGGTCAGGGACTATGTTTTCTTTAAGAAAAGGGTTACAACCCCGGTCATTACCTGGTTTACGGGTTGTAACTTGGTTTCCAGAATAGTTCCTTAGTTACATTATCATTTATCATCCTGATTTCTTTAACTCATCTCTTTTATTATCCTTTATGTATCATGTGCTAATATGCTGGTTTTAGTTCTTAAGTGAAGCCTCCCTTGTGGCACTTACTCTTTCTGGGGTCTGACCCACCTAGTTTTGTATGGCCAGATTTTGGAGTAGCACCCGAGGATCTTCCAGCCTTCCAACCAGATGGAGCACACTAGGCGCAATCTTGGCAACGAGTGGGTTTTATTTTGCTCTCCTACTCTATTGTAAATTATTCTTTTGAGGCGTTTAGCCGTCGAGCAAGTGTTAGCTCGTGTTAAATTTATATTTCTGTCTGCCTAAAGACTGTAACATGATTGACGAATCATAGGGTTAATCATGTATGACTTAACCTCTTGCTAGTCTTCATATTTTGTATGACTAGCTTCATGATCATCTGAATATGTAATGTTTGGGACACCTTACTTTGTATGTCTGATGATCTATAATCTTGTTATATTACTTGCTTGCTTGAGATTGGGACACTAGCCATGTTTTTAACCTGAAGTGACTGTTGGCTTGTAGTAAACTCGCATGCATCTAGATAGCCGTGACTGTATTACGAGGTGAGATTCACTTTAATGTACGTAGCTGACTGTGTCTGTCCCCCGTTCTCGAGTATTCTGGTTCTGTGGCGTGACACGGTTTAAGTGGTGGCCTATACAGGTCTTGTAAATCAAGATGTGTGAGGGTTTCACTGAATAGATGTCTCAATCAGCACTCGCCCTTTGATCTCTACTCGTGTCTTCTAATTATTCCTAAATTTTGACCTGATCACATGTTTATATCCTCGATCTGTCATGGTCCTTCATTATTGTTCTCCTTGTCGATTCTTCAGCGGTATTATTCCTTGTCCTACCGATCAACAATGCAGAGCACCTCCAGTGGACCAGCAGCAACCTGGAGACCAAACCCAGCACTCTGGAGCGGCCTCCCGAGTCATGCATTCCGGGGATCTAGAGCCCCTAGTTCAACCAGTCCAGCATGCAGAGCCTGACAATGGAACTCTGGCGGGACTCATCAGGGATTTGCTTGCATCTCAAAATCGTCGGGGCGATGTCCTGTACCAGACAATACAAGATGCCATGGACAGAGTTGGTTACCAAGGGAACAACACGGCCAACATCTTCAAGCTTCTGAACCCTCCTTTCTTTGACGGCACTAAAGATGCTATTGCTGCTGATACATGTCTTCAGGATACAGAGGTTAACCTGGAAGCAGCTAGGATTCCTTAGGAAAAGAAGGTGGCCATTGTGCGCCTACAGTTATTGGACTTAGCCCGCAGCTAGTGGACGATGCTAGCAGTTGGATTATCGATGCCTGTCTCATGGGCGGTGTTCAGCAACAAGTTCCAGACCAAGTACTTCGACGTAGTAGCTCGATATGATCTGCAAACGAGATTCACCAATCTTAAGCAGATGGACAGGACGGTCGATGGATATACGGCCGAGTTTTCTAGACTCGGTCGGTTTGCCCCTACCCTGGTGACGACCGAGTTAGATCGAGCCCAACAATTCCAGCAGGGACTCCACCTAGAGATTATTCTAGCAGTGGAGCAGTTTGAGCAACAGACGTTTGATGCCGTCTGTAGGCCTCAAAAATGAAAGTCACGCTGAGTTGATCAGAACAAGTCACGCACAGTAATCCGAGAAGCAGCACAAAAGATACGCTAAGTTCTGCCTGGCCATCTCCTTTAGAAGTCACGCAGAGACAGCTCAGCCATATGTCAGAATCATAATGACTGACAACACAGCAGTCGAGAAACGTCTCCTCGTATGCCACGTATGCACAGAACTCGAGAGATCATCGCCGTCTTTTGCATGATTTTCGAAATCTTCCTTAGCAAGACTCACTCTTCACCAAGTTGGCATGACTTTGGGTCTTATCTTCATTTAATGCGGCTGACAAATATAATCAATGTCAGAGATTTTGTGTCAGACGAAGCATGCCAAATCAAGACAGCTGGCGATTTGCGTGGATTCTGAACCTTCTCCTTCCTCAAGTTTGCGTGGATTTTTGAGTTATTCTTCTCAAAGCCTGCGTGAATTCTGAAGTATTCTTCTTCAAAGCTTGCGTGGATTTCGCCTTCAACGAGTCTGCGTCAACGAAACTGTGTGGATTTTTGCCTTCAGCAAGACAGCGTGGATTTTATTTCAACTGGAGTACGTGGCAGCCGTGCCACCGATCTGTCTCTCGCGTGCCCAGTAACTTGTACACGACACATGCACTAATGCCATGTGTCCAACAGTTACGGGCCACGTCCAGTAACTACTCACTAACCCTGCGTGTATTTAGAGTCTGCATGACTTTTCAAATGCACCAGTGGTGAGGTAGTTATCTTTTCAGTTACTGTTTTGACTCTATAAATAGAGTTCTTTTTCTCATTCATTGTACAGATACATTGATATCTACTGTCAAAATTTTGAGAGCTTTTCTTCTTCGCATAGTCCAAAGGATAAAGCGATCGTCTTCTAGATCGGATTCCTACAGTTGTAATTTTCTCAGATACAAAATAAATAAAGTGAATTTATTTATGGAAAACAAATTGGCGACTCTGCTGGGGAAAACCATCTCCTCTTCTGAGATGGTAACAACTCAATACGATACTTCGTCTATCGGCTCAACGAAGAAGGTGATGACGATCAAATTCGATCAACTCGCCTATGAAGAAATGCAGCGGGCTAAGGGTGGCAAGCCCATTCCAGCCTCCATTATCACTGCCAAGTCGAAGGGACACTCTGTCTATGTCCCTAAGAATCAGTTGGCAGTCAATAGTGAAGTCTCTGCCACAGTGTCTACTCCTAACACTGGCAAGAACTCTATTGCAAGCACGCACACTCTTGTGCGCTCGAAGATGACAGTAACTAAAAGTCACGTTGACAGTACTGGCTCCTTAGCCGAATCTGTTCCAGCGTGCAAATTCAATTCTAAAAGTCACGCTGACAGTACTGGCTCTTTAGCCGAATCTGTTCCAGTGTGCAAATTCAATTCTAAAAGTCACGCTGACAGTACTGGCTCTTTAGCCAAATCTGTTCCAGTGTGCAAATTCAACTCTAAAAGTCACGCTGATAGTACTGGCTCCTTAGCCAAATCTATTCCAGTGTGCAACCCCACATTCAAAAGTCACGCTGACAGTATTGGCTCCTTAGCAAAATCTGTTTCAGCGTGTAATTCTAAAATTAAAAGTCACGCTAACAGCTCTAGTTCTTTAACCAAGTCTGTTTCAGCGTGTATTTCATCAGAGAAGAATAACTCCATAGTTATCTCTTCTTCTTCACCGAGTTCTACTAGAACTGGGGGTGGTCTTCCACACAAAGTCCCTTCGAAAAGGAATAACTCTTTAGTTGTTTCTTCTGCTCCTGTAGTTTTTACTCCAGGAACAGCTTTGACTGATACTTTTGTTAGTCAAAGGAAAGGAGATGGTCTTTTGACTACTCTTCCTTCTGGACATTCTATGTCTCAACATCTGAATGAGTCTAAGACGAAACATTCCTTAATGTCTTCTTCTTTGATTTCTTCAAATTGGGCACAGAATCTGTCCATTAAAGAGGGTCTGTTACAAACTCCTAATCAAGGGAGTGGTTTAACTCTTCCTTCTCTGCAAATATCCAGATCAATGGGAGGAAAACTCCATATTTCCAAAGTTAATATGTTACCTTCCACTGATTTAAGAACAAAACTCAGCACTTCTGGTGTTAAGAAACCATACCAATTGGATATGAAGATAAAAGACCCAGATACAGAGTATGCAAGAAATTATGTGGCTCACATTAATCACTCTTTGTATAATCAAGAGCCATCAAGACCCAAGAACAGGAAGTATATTCCTCAATCTTCACAAACAGATTTACGTGAATATCTTCAACAGAAGAGAAGGAGTAATTCTATATCAAAGGAACATGCTGAATGTGACTTCTATCCAAGAGTCATAATTCAGTGCAGATGTGAATCAACAGTTCAAGACCATGGTGATCATACTGAATGTGACTTCCAGCCAAGAGTCACAATGCAATGCAGATGTCAAAATAAACGACAGTCTGTCTTTAATAGGATTCAGTATAAACCTATGCCTGATGAAGATGAGCCTTTGTTTGCCTCTGTCAACATGACTTCTCGGGACACCGGGGGTAGAGTTGATAGTCCAGATGGAGTATATAAAAACACCAGAGAAAGAGTCCTGGCTTCTAGTCAAAGAAATTTGATCACTGAAATTGATTCTAAATTTCTTGGAGAATCTAACTTCCCACCTCTTCCTACTGGGGGTAATTCTCCTATAGTTGACTTTGATACACGAAGCAATGATTCAGAGCATACAACATCTACTAGTTCATCAATAATCCCTCATACAGTCACGACTTACATGGTTGATGGGAATACTGATGAACCCTCTTCTTCCCTGACTCCTCAAGATCAAAGAATTGCTTCTTTGGAACACAAATAAAGTCTATGACTGACACAATGAAGTCAATGTATGAACTCATGACAGCTCAGTTGCAAAATTGACAGACCGTATCAGATGCCGTACCAGTTGATACTGATATAAGTCCAGTACAAGTTCCTCCAGCAGTACAATCCAATACTCCTGGACCTGCTCAACCAAATCCTAGTCTCTCTGGAGCTGGGGGTAGTGCTTACAATGCTGTTCCTCCTCCTAACTATTCTCTACAAGCCACAACTCCACAATCTTCGGGAGTTGTCTCTGAAGAATTGAAAAATCTCAAAACTCAATTCGAGGCATTCAAACAGAAGGATGGTTTACAAAGGTTAGGCATCAAGCAGCCTTATCCGATGGAATGGAAGCAAGTATCATATCCTCCTAAATACAAGCCTCCTACTATCTCATTCTATGATGGAACCACTTCTCCAAGTCAGTTTATCAATCACTTTGAAGTAATGACTGATCAATTACAACCAAGTGATGCTCTCCTTACTCGGGTATTATTGGATGTCTCAAGGGAACGGCTTATGAATGGTATAGAAGTCTCCCAGATGGGAGTATTACCTCATTTGCTGGTTTCAAACAGATGTTTCTTGAAAGGTTCTATGAAGGGCTTAATGACATGACTATGTCTGCTCTTATTAGAATCAAGCAGAAAAATAATGAATCTACAGAGGAATACATTGAACGGTTTCGAAGAGAAGCTCTGAAGATGCCTCTTGGAACTCCTGATGCTGTCACCATTGACACGTACAAATCAAACTTGTTGCCAATCATCAGTATGTGGACAGGGTCCACTCAATTTCAAGATTGGCCTTCCTTCATAGTCAGTGCTAAAGCTGCAGAAATCAGTGCTGAAACCTTCAAAGGTTTAGGAGTGCAGATGACTCCTAAAGAAACAGGACAAGGGGCTAACAATAAAAATAATGCTCGCAAAGGAAAAGAAATTCTAGAAGTTAATCTTCACAGCAAAGATGCATCGAATGTTCAAACTCCTGCCTCTACAACTCAACAATCAAGAACACCTCGCCCTAGAGAAGAATATTCTTTTGATGACGACGATGTCCTTGGTATCTTTGAATGTCTGCTGAAAGGTAATAAAATACAATTACCAGAGATCAAGAAACCTGATGAAGCTGGTAAAACTGATCATCCTAAATACTGTCCATATCACAGAATACTGGGTGATACAATTCGTACATGTTATGTATTGAAAGGAAAGATCCAAGAAATGATTAAATCTGGAGCTATCTCTCTTACTCCAAAAGAGAAGACCGTCACCTCCAACGTCGTCTCTATGCAATTTGGAAATTTCCCTCCTCAACTCCTTGAAAGTGGGATTATTCCTATTCCCAAGGCAACTCTTGACATAGTGAATCTTCCTCCTCCACAGTTTGAAGGATTAGTACCAATCACTTTGGAAACAGGAGAAATCATGTGGATCCATCCTGATCTAGTGGCAGATTTTGAATCGCCTTCTCCTCAAAAGATTTTTTCTCAAAAAATCCAAGAAGGCTGGAAAGATCAAGTCATGTCATATGACTTCTCTTGGGTCTACTTCTGACAAAGAGCCAAAAGATAAAGAAGAAGCACTTGTTAGTGCTACTCGAACGGAGAAACCTTACCTAAAGGATTATTCTAAAAATCCTGAAGATCCTACTGATATCCCTTCAGATGCTAAAGATGCTCCTAATGTTCCTTCCGAGGAAGAACCATCTACTGAACTTGTTCCTCCCAAGCCTACGGCTCTGGAGAAAGGCAAACAACAGGCTCGGTTTGATAAGCCAATCAAGAAGTCTTCTCCTCTTGGACTTCAGAAGCCTTACAACTTCGACATTTTGGCTCAGCTTGTTAATACTCCCGCTAGAATGTCCCTTTTTGAACTTCTACGTCTTTCCAAAGAGACTCGGGAGACGTTAAGTGAAGCACTTCTACAAGCTGACTCTTGTCTTGCACAATTGAAGAAGCCGAATGCTAAACCGGTCAAACAACAACAGCGACGATTTCGTCCGGACATCATGGATGCAATTGAAGCTGAAGTCAATAAACTCATTACATCTGGGTTTATTAGAGAGGAACAACATCCCGATTGGGTGGCTAATATTGTTCCTGTTCTTAAAAAGACTGGCAAGATCAGAGTATGCATAGACTTTCATGATCTCAATGCGGCATGTCCTAAAGACGAATTCCCTCTACCAATCACTGATGTCATGGTTGATAATACCTGTGGATTTGAACGAATGTCATTTATGGACGGGTATTCTGGGTATAATCAGATCAAAATGTTCCCAGAAGACGAGAAGCACACTTCTTTCAGAACGCCGATTGGTACATACTGTTATACAGTTATGCCATTCGGTCTCAAGAATGCAGGAGCAACTTATCAACGAGCTATGAGTACTATATTCCGTGAACATTTGCGGAAAACAGTCGAATGCTATGTTGATGATATTGCAGTCAAAAGTCGACAAAAGGAGGATCATATCCAAGATTTGAAGACTATATTTGATCTAATGCGTAAGCATCAATTAAAGATGAACCCTACTAAGTCCTTCTTAGGCGTCTCTAGTGGTAAATTTCTCGGCTTCGTCATTACCTCTAAAGGTATACACGTGGATCCCGAGAAGATCAAAGCCATCCAAGAGATGCGTCCTCCACGCACCTTAAAAGAGCTACGAGGATTTCAAGGAAGAATTGCTTATATCAGGAGATTTATCTCTAATTTATCAGGACGCTGTAGACCATTCAACAAACTTATGAAGAAAGGTGTCTCTTTTGTCTGGAATAATGAATGTCAGAAAGCATTCGATGATATAAAACAATATCTGATAAGCCCTCCAGTATTGGTACCTCCCGTCTCAGGAATACCGTTCCTCCTCTATACTCGAGCAATGAGTCATTCATTGGGTGCATTACTCGCTCAAAAGAATCAAAATGGCCATGAACAAGCCATTTATTATCTCAGCCGCACTATAACCGGAGCTGAACCTCGATATTCGCCAGTTGAAAAAGAATGTCTAGCCTTGATGTTTGCTGTCCAAAAGACACGTCATTATATCATTGGTCAGACTATTCATGTCATCTCCAGGATCAATCCTATACGGATCATGATGAAGAAACCCAGTGTTTTGAATTCTCGATTGGCTAACTAGGGAATCCTACTTGCTCAGTATGATATGCACTATATTCCTCAGAAATCCGTCAAGGGATAAGCTTTAGCTGATTTTCTGGCTGCTCACTCAATTCCAGAAAATTCAAAACTCTATGATGAAATCCCAGATGAAGTCCTAGATTCAAATCAAATTGCTGAAGAAGATCCTACTTGGCGTCTATTCTTTGATGGAGCGTCAAGAATTGGTCCTAATGGTGATATTGTTGCTGGAGTTGGAATTGTTCTTGTATCGCCAGAAGGTTTTGCCATCCAAAGAGCTTATTCTCTCGATCAGCCGTGTTCAAACAATGTAGCTGAGTACAACGCATTGCTTATTGGTCTTCAACTCGCTAAACATCTGAATATTCAATATTTGGAGGCGTATGGAGACTCTAAACTTATTGTCAATCAGATCAGGGGTACTTATGAAGTTCGCCATCAAGATCTGGTTCTTTATCATAGAGTGGCCATATCTATGGCCTTATCATTTAAGGAATTCTTCATTGAACATGTTAGGCGAGCATGTAACACAGAAGCTGATGCCCTTGCTAATCTTGCAGCGGTGCTGGCTATCCCAATCAAACGGCAACAAATGATTGTTGTTCATAGTCGAGAATTATTTCATCTTGAAAATAACCTGACTCTAGGACTTCCAGTTGACATTGAAGAATCAACATCTTATGACGTCAACACAACAAGAGGATTTGGATTTTGTCGTAAATCGATATCATCTTCATCCGATTCGAGCATGGAATTCATCTTCAGTAACTCGACTGAGAATCAGAATACGGATAAAGATTGGAGACTTCCTTTCTTAGATCTTGTATTGTATGATATTCTTCCGGACGATCCGAGTGAGGCAGCATCTATCAGACGATGATCACTCAGATTCTATTACAATCATACAACAAAGACCTTATATCGTCGAGCTTATGATGGTTTACTCCTTCGGTGCATTGCCGGTGATGAAGCCCAACAAGTTATTCGTGAAGCACATGATGGAATTTGTGGAGCGCATCAACCTGGGCCAAAACTTCAAGACCGTATTCGACGGATGGGTTATTATTGGCCAACTATGGTATCAGATGCCATTGAATATGCAAGGAAATGCAAAGCTTGCCAAATCCATGCGGATTTTATACATCAACCTTCGGAATTTCTACATCCGACGGCAGCATCATGGCCCTTCGAAGCTTGGGGCATGGACATTGTCGGCCCAATCAATCCTCCATCATCTAAAGGTCATCGGTTCATTCTCGCAATAACCGATTACTTTTCCAAATGGGCCGAATCTATTCCTTTATCTGAAGTTAAGACGTCTAAATGTCATCAGCTTTATTAAGCACCATGTCATCTACAGATTTGGTGTTCCTCGACGCATTGTTCATGATAACGGACCACAGTTCGTCAGCCAGAAATTTACTCGATTCTGTGACGATCACCGGATCAATAATGTTGCTTCTACCGCATATAATCCAGCAGCTAACGGATTAGAGAAGCTTTCAACAAGACTATCATCAAACTCCTAAAGAAGTTTGTCTCCACTAACAAACGTAATTGGAGTGACAAGCTCGGGGAATGCTTGTGGGCTTATCGCACTACAGTCCGTAATGCTACTAAGTGTACACCTTTCTCTCTGGTGTATGGATCTGAGGCTGTTCTCCCATTAGAGATTCAAATTCCTTCTTTAAGGATAGCAATCGCTAATGAACTCACTGCCGAAAATAATGATCGTCTTCGACTTCAAGAATTGGAGGCTCTGGATGAAAAACGGTTATCTGCTCAACAAAATATTGAATTCTATCAAGCTAGAATTTCAAGGGCTTTTAACAAGAAAGTCAGAATTCGAACATTTCAGAAAGGAGAACTTGTGCTTACTGTCAGACGCCCGATGACTATGACACACATGAGTAAGGGCAAGTTTGATGGAAAATGGGAAGGTCCATTCATTGTCAATAAGATCTTTTCTAATGGGGCTTATCAACTCACTACTCTAGATGGTAAAGCCACTATGATGCCCATCAACGGCAAATTCTTGAAGAAGTACTACGTCTGATATTTCTATCAAAATTGTCCTCCCATCACTTTCCAGTTGTTTCATTGTTCTTGTCGAAGAATCATTCTGATATCTATTATCCCCAGTGGAGATAGGTATTCTACTTTGTATCGTTTTCTCAACAAATTTGATATCCAGAAAATCATGTCCACATTACCTCTGAATTTTCTATCTCAATATCATATTTATGAAAATGATATTTAGTCTTTCTGATTTCTGAGTCAAAAAATCAATGAATAAAGGCAAATATAAAGTGGGAAGGATATATCGTAAACAAAGTTTCCTTAAACGGAGTTTATTTGAGACAAATCCCTCAAAAAAAAAAATTACATCATCCTGGAAGATCACTATGATCCCTTTCATATTTGGGACGAGGACCACATACATAATCAGCAAAAGAATTGAATACATCTTTTTCTGACCGCACCAAGAATTGACAGGCAGCCAGCCTCATTGCTTCTTCTTCTTCGGTTTCTCCTGGTTCGACCAGGAAGTCCAGGATATCTTTTGGCGGCTTGGGAGTAGACGTGCTTTCGCCCATTTCCTTCTTCTGCGGAGGTGGATGTTCTTTAACACCTTCAGTAGGTTCAAGGGCGACTTCAGCCTTCTTTATGTTCTCTTCAAAAGACATTATGGATAAAATGCGATCCTTCTATTCAAATATATGCTCTATTTATAGGCATATGGTTATAAGGATCGAAGGGACGTATTCTTTCCCGATACTCAGTTCATCCATTCATTTCTCATATTCATCCGACGTTTCACATGTTCATTAATACTTGACGGTTCGTCCGTTCATTTATTACATTCACTCGACAGTTCATCTGTTCATTGTTTCTTAACGGTTCATCCGTTCATAATCTTCTATCAGTTCATTAAGTGGGAATTCGTTATTTATCATGTTTTCATAACCACTGAATCAAATCCGAATCTACTTACTCATTTGTCATGTTTTGACCTCTGCATAGAAATCAATCTATTTTCTTTCGAGTTCCTATATATTATCATGTCCATAATACCTCTGATAATATCATATACTCTAAAAACAGAAAAGATGATTTTATTATCTATCATGTCCACAATTCATCTACAAATACAAATCATTGAGCATAGAAGAAATGTCATTTCCATTCCCATTTCACCACAAAAAAAAAGTCTATTACATTTTCTTAGACTTTCCTACAAATCATAATGGAAATCTATTATAAATCTTGGATTTTTATTCTATGTACAACTGAGATCTATTTCTTCTTGGATCTTTTCTGGCAGGTTCGTTGTTGGTTGCAATTCCTGACTATCTAGGTCTCAGTCACGATCAGATCAGCAGGAATCAAACTCTGGTCTTCTCTCTCAGACGAGAGGAGAACTACAGAGTATGGCAGCCCGACGGCGTGTTGCTGCCAATGCAGCTCGTGGAGGAACGGCGGCACCTCAAGCAGGTAGGAATGTATCCAGCATTGGGATATGATTCCTAGTTCTGCCGTCAAAGGAACTCTACTATCCAATCTTTTGGTAGTAGAGTTAACTCCACCATCCAACTCTCGTGTATAAAGGCTCTTCCTACCATCAAAGGAAGACCCTTCTATCTCACGAAGAGTTCTGAGTTGTCTGATGTACGCGTCAAAAGCGTATGAGCTCCCTGATGTAGATGTTAGAAGAACATTGTCCACAGCATTCACATCACCAATGCCAGTTCTGAAGAAGGTTTTCAGCCAAAATTCTGCAAGAAACAGTAAAGAAAAATCAGTCAACAGAAGCTGGCCAAGCAAAGACAGATGCATTCTGTTTATTTCAGGAAGATGAATTTGTCCTTAGCAAACAAAAAAATTTGATGCGTGTATATTAAACTTACCGCTGAGTTTGCTGCTAAGGATTGACAGATCCATGTCTGGTATCGTGCACAGAGATTTGACATCAGGCAACATGGCTTTCCTATTTCCTTCTCATAGAAAATTCATTCTCAGAAGAGAGGAAGAAGAATGGGAAGATGAGTTTGCGTGGAGTTCATCCATCTATTTAAAGGGTCAAGTGCAGGTCCATTCTTGGAAAAGATCCGCATAAATAGCGCTCGTAAATTGCGGAATAAGTGTCACGTGTACTTCGGGAGACCGTACAAACATTAGAAACAGTCAAAGAGTGCTAATTAATATTCTTCATTAAAAGGCACGCAGATCAAACACAAAAGTTGTACTTCATTCTTTAAACAGGCACTGATGGCCTTACAAAAAGACAAAAAAGTGCAACAAAAGCGTAGAAAGTTATGCCCTATTTTCCAGAGCGGCTAAGTTTGATGCCTAACTCCTCTACGCTCTTAACTCCCAGGCGATGCAATAGAGTCTCGAGCATTTCACGCTTCTCCATAAGGCTCCGTCCATCAGAAGAAGACGAGCCATCCAATCCAATGTAGCTCAAGAGATTCTTGGCTAGCTGCGTGGAGTCGTCCTTGAGCTCGATGACGACAGGTTCGGGTTCTTTGCCCCCAAAAGTGGGTCACCATGGGAACAAAAGCCCAACTTGCGTGCTTCCTCTTCGGCTGCTTTCTTTGGGGTCATATTTTCGAGAGATGAAGTCAAAACTGAGAATCACTCCCTGTTTATATAACAGATCTCGTCGACAGTTCATATTCCACCATAAATTGGACGCAATCAGTCTCGGAGAACGAAGAGTCATTATGACATTTAATAAGTTCATTTGGATGTTTTCAAAGAACTTCGAAGTCTTTTCAACTTCTGAAAAATTTTGGAGCCATCTCAGCGTGACTTTAACTCATTTCATCATCTCTATTTTCAAAGTATTTCGAAAATATTTTATCATTTTTTCGAAAACTTTGAAGGGGGTTTTGTAGGCCTCAAAAATGATAGTCACGCTGAGTTGATCAGAACAAGTCACGCAGAGTGATCCGAGAAGCAGCACAAAAGATACGCTAAGTTCTGCCTGGCCATCTCCTTTAGAAGTCACGCAGAGATAGCTCAGCCATATGTCAGAATCATAATGACTGACAACACAGCAGTCGAGAAACGTCTCCTCGTATGCCACGTATGCACAGAACTCGAGAGATCATTGTCGTCTTTTGTGTGATTTTCGAAATCTTCCTTAGCAAGACTCACTCTTCACCAAGTTGGCATGACTTTGGGTCTTATCTTCATTTAATGCGGCTGACAAATATAATCAATGTCAGAGATTTTGTGTCAGACGAAGCGTGCCAAATCAAGGCAGCTGGCGGTTTGTGTGGATTCTGAACCTTCTCCTTCCTCAAGTTTGTGTGGATTTTTGAGTTATTCTTCTCAAAGCCTGCGTGAATTCTGAAGTATTCTTCTTCAAAGCTTGCGTGGATTTCGCCTTCAACGAGTCTGCGTCAACGAAACTGCGTGGATTTTTGCCTTCAGCAAGACAGCGTGGATTTTATTTCAACTGGAGTACGTGGCAGCCATGCCACCGATCTCTCTCTCGCGTGCCCAGTAACTTGCACACAACCCATGTACTAATGCCATGTGTCCAACAGTTACGGGCCACGTCCAGTAACTACTCACTAACCCTGCGTGTATTTAGAGTCTGCGTGACTTTTCAAATGCACCAGTGGTGAGGTAGTTATCTTTTCAGTTACTGTTTTGACTCTATAAATAGAGTTCTTTTTCTCATTCATTGTACAGATACATTGATATCTACTGTCAAAATTTTGAGAGCTTTTCTTCTTCGCATAGTCCAAAGGATAAAGCGATCGTCTTCTAGATCGGATTCCTACAGTTGTAATTTTCTCAGATACAAAATAAATAAAGTGAATTTATTTATGAAAAACACCGTCTTGCGAGCAGCGAAGAGGCACGAGTATACCTCACAGAGGATCATGAACTTAACCTGAAGTAGGAAGTCGTCCCATGGGCAGATGAGTCTTTCCTCAGCACCAGCTCCGGCAGCTAGGGCTTTGTCGATTGGAGTTCCCCGAAGTGCAAATTCAGTTTCATCGGTTCAGCACTTGACGCCAGCGTATCCTCAGCAATAGAAGTAGAAGAAGTCTTCCGCAATAGGCTGCACTCATTGTGGGAAGCCAAGACATGTAGTATCAGAGTATCGCAGAGCACATGGATTATGCTTAGCTTGTGCGACACCGGATCACAAAATAGGGTCCTGCCCGATTAGAGCCAGTACCTCGTCAGCATCTCAGACTAGTCCCTCGGTTAGGGGACCAGCCCCGGCAATAGCATCAGTCCCAGCCTCCGAGGCCATTGCCGTCTCAGGCTCCGCAGTATGCCCATACTCAGATGCAGAACCGACAGAGGGGTTTCCAGCAGAGGGGACCAGCACCCAGAGGGCAAGGTCAGGCTATGGCTTTGACCATGGAGGAAGAGTTAGCTTCAGGTGAGGTGGTGGCAGGTACCATTCTCGTTAACTCATTTCCTGCATCAGTATTATTTGATTAAGGTGCATCGCATTCATTTATGTCTGTACGATTTGCTACCCGAATAGGACTGGAGCCCGAGTCATTATCAGTAAGGCTCAATATACTTACTGGTAACGGTCTTGTGGGAGTAGATAGAGTGTTTTCCTCGTGTCGAATCATAGTTAGCGGTAGAGAGTTTCCTGCTAGGTTGATAGAATTTTCGATGGCCGACTATGATGTGGTCCTATGAATGGATTGCTTGAAGGAGAAATACGCAAGAATAAACTGCCATATTGGCAGAATTATTTTTATTATTTCTGGCAAACCGAAGTTTTTATTTTCCAGGGGCGAAGTAGAACCTTCTCCTCCAGTATTGCGGATGGCAGTAGCAGTGGCAGTTCAGTTTCCCAGAGTAATAGAAGAGTTTCCTGATGTACTTTCCGAAAAGCTTCCAGGCATGCCCCCAGAGAGAGGAATAGAGTTCACCATTGATTTGCTTCCAAGGACGGCACCAGTGTCAGAGGGAGTCTACAGGATGGCACCTTCAGAGTTAGAGATCTTGTACAAGATGATTGAAGAACTCAGAACCAAGGGATTCATTCGTGCTAGTGGATCACTTTAGGGAGCCCCGATACTTCTTGTGAAAAAGAAGGATGGTATGTCAAGATTATGTATTGATTATCGTACCTTGAACTCTGTAACAATCAAGAACAGATATCTTGTACAAAGAATAGATGACTTATTTGACCAGCTATAGGAGCGGCAGTATTCTCGAAGATTAACTTGCGATCAGGGTACCATAAGATTATAGTCAGAGAGTAAGACATCCCGAATATAGCATTCTGATCCAGATATGGACATTGGGAGTTCCTTGTTATGCCATTTGGAGCGACCAATGCGCCAGTCGTATTTATGGACCTCATGAACCATATCTTCATGCCCTATTTGGACCAGTTCGTGATAGTGTTTATAGACGACATCTTAGTCTATAGTAAGAATGAGGTAGAACATGAGCAGCATCTTCGTATAGTTCTTCAGATTCTCAGAGAGCACCAGTTGTATGCGAAGTTAAGTAAGTACGAGTTTTGGCCGGATCGTATCTCGTACTTAGATCGCATCATCACCAGAGATGGAATGGAAGTGGACCCCAGAAGATAGCGGCTATAGAGTCATACCCAGTTCCCAGTACCGTCGCAGAAGTTTAGAGTTTTCTAGGATGGGCTGGCTATTACCGGCAGTTTGTATCCGACTTCGCTCGGATTTCAGTACCATTAACGCAGTTGACCCGTAAGGATGAGCAATTTCCTTGGACAGCAGAGCGTCAGAGTTTATTTGAGAAGTTGAAGCAAAGATTGATGATGGTCCCTATTCTCACGCTTCCAGATGGGACTGAAGGATTTTCGGTCTATTGTGACGCTTCCGGCAGAGGATTGGGATGTGTCTTAAAGCAGCATAGTAAGGTAGTAGCTTATACGTCACGTCAGCTTCGTGATCATGAGAGGAATTATCCTACCCACGACTTGGAGTTAGCAGCGGTGGTTTTCGTTCTTAAGCAGAAGAGCTGGAGTTTATTTACTAACAATACAGCTAGAATTGTTAGCCGATCTTCAGAAGATGGGTATTAAAGTTGTTCTTCCTACCAATATGGCATTGATGGCCAACATGCAAGTTCAGTCCAGTATAGTTGAGAGGATTAAGTTAGCTCAGTCGACGGATTCTAAGCTTTAGCGGCTTAGGACAGAATATGTAGCAGGACGAAGACCAGAGTTATGTATTCACGAAGATGGTACTCTCCGACATAGGAAGCGTCTTTGTGTACCCAGTGGTGATATCAGACAGAAGATCATGGCAGAATCTCACAGTTCTCAGTATTCAATTTATTCCGACGGTACAAAGATGTATCGTGATATTCGCCAGCATTTCTGGTAAAACGACATGAAGAGGGAGATAGTCCAGTTTGTCTCTCATTGTTTATTTTTTCAACAAGTTAAAGCTGAACATCAGAGACCAGCTGGACTTCTTCAACCTTTACCAATTCCGGAATAGAAGTGGGAGTATATTACCATGGATTTTGTAACTAGGTTACCTAAATCCCCAGTTGGGAGAGATGCTATCTGGGTTATAGTTGATCGACTCACGAAGGTAGCTTATTTTCTTCCTTCAGAATTGGTGAATCGATGGATCAACTTACAGTGATGTACCTCAGGCAGATTATTAGATTGCATGGATTGCCAGTAAGTATCATATCAGATAGAGATTCAAGATTCATATCGCACTTTTAGCGGAGTCTTCAGGAGAGCTTGGGGACACGTCTCAAGTTCAGTTCAGCTTATCATCCGCAGACAGATGGTCAGTCAGAACGTACGATCCAGACTCTTGAAGATATGTTGCGGTCATGTACACTCAACTTCGGTGGTTCGTGGGAAGATCACCTGTATCTCGGGGAGTTCTTCTACAATAATAGTTTTCAGGCTAGTATCCAGATGGCACCCTTTAAAGTACTGTATGGCAGCAAGTACAGATCGCCTTTAGCTTGGGATGATATCGGCGAGAGACAGATTCTTGGTCCAGAGATGGTTACGCAGAAGATTGAGGTGGTCAGACAAGTCAGAGATCATCTTCGAGTTGCCCAAAATCGACAACGCCATTAGGCCGATTCTTACCGGCGTCCCCTTGAGTTTTCAGTCGGCCACCACGTGTTCCTTAGGATCTCACCTACCCATGGCATCATTCGATTCGGCGTACGTGGAAAGCTTAGACCTAGGTACATAGGGCGTTCGATATTCTAGAGCGAGTAGGTGATGTGTCCTATCGTCTCGCTCTTTCGCCATCGTTAAGTGAGGTGCATGATGTCTTCCATGTATCCCAATTACGATGCTATATCCCGGATCCGAGTCATATCCTTGATCATTCGGAATTGGTTATTGGTACCAACCTTTCGTATGAGGAAAGGCCAGTATCCATATTGGACCGAAGAGAGAAGGTACTCAAGAACAAGACTATTAGCTTAGTTCGTGTTGCTTAGAGTCACCACTCCTTGGGTGAGTCAACATGGGAGCATGAGGATGATATTCGTTCGCGATATCCATACCTATTTGACTCATAAGGTATAATGTCGCCCTTATGCTTTATACTTTTAATTCTTTGCTTGCATGAATGATTGCTTGGTTGACTGCTAGTCGTAGCTTGCTTATAATTAATATAGCTTGGCTCGACATCTCTAGCCTCTTGATTAAATTTCAAGGACAATATTCTTTTAAGGTGGGTAGAGTTGTCACTCATGTTTCCCGTTATACGTATTTTCGTATGCATATACGAGATTTTCGACATTTATCAGGTAGACCGTAGTTAGACTTGACTTGCTTGCCTAGTCTTGGTTGGTTTTGACTTGGTTTATTTTAGTTTATTTTGACTTGGGTTCGGCTTGGGTTGGTTTATTTTGGTTTAGGGTGGTTCATTATGAACCCAACCCCCTATCTACCACCATCTTCATTTAAAAGCCCAACCCTTTCTCTCTCTTCATTACTTTCTTACTTTTTCATTTACTCTCCTTCTTCTTCCTTATAACTCCTCCCATCTACCAAGTCCTAAGCAAGTGCAAATTGCTTCATGGAGGAACTCCATTTTTGTTGATCTATTGTCTTCCTCACGAGAGTCTAAGACACTTTAGTACTTAGCATTTTTAATTTCCATGGTTTATTTCTTGTAGATCTAAGTTGGTTGTATTTTCGGTTTTTTTGGGTTTTGATCTACTAAAATTTATTATTTTCAAGTTTTGATTGTTCTATGTTGTAGAGAATTCAAAATTTTACCCAAAATGGACCTTTGAAAATTTAGATTTCGACTTGTTTTGTGGATGTTATGGCCAAAATAAGTTTTGGACATTTCTTAGTTCGTCTGTCCTAATTTTGGCAGGGAACGATGAATAGTACCGCATAGTGCAGCCTGCCGGATAGTGCAGCATGCCGCATAGTGCCGTATGGTGATACAGTCTGCCGTATAGTACTGCATATCGCATAGTGCTGCTTGGTGATGCAGCCTGCCGCATAGTACAGCTTGTCGTATAGTACAGCCTGCCACATAGTACCGCATGGTGATGCAGCCTGCCGCGTACTATAGCCAGTCGTATAGTGTCGCATGGTGATGCAGCCTGCCGCATAGTACAGCCTGCTGCATTGTGCCGCAGAAGCCCGCATAGTCCTGCAGGAGGCTGCATAGTGCCGTTGAAGGTTGCATAGGGCCGCAGAATGCCGCATAGTTTCTATTTTGGCTATTTTTGGCTATTTTAAGTCATATTTGGCTGAATTATGGCCAAAATTTCCTCCAACTCCCAACATAAAAGTTGTAGATCTTTTCTTTGGCTTCAAGAATATGTTACTAGCTATTTTATGCAAGTTTCTCTCATTCATGATAATGTAAGGATAGAACACGATAGTGGCCTGTTAAGGCGCACTCTTAGCAAGTAACAAGTAACATGACATGATAGTGGCCCATCGTGGCACACTCTTGATAAGCACCCTTGACATGATAATACATGATAGTGGCCCGTGGTGGTGCACTCTTGATAAGTAAACCTAACATTATAATCTTCATATGCTGTTGTGACGGCTATCTTGACTTGCTAAGTGACTCTTGTCTTGACACCGTGGGTGTTTGTGCTTGAATAAGCTACATATCTCGTCTCGTATCATGTCTAGGACATAAATTCCTGGTTACCACAGTCAGGGATTCATTCTGAATCTGACTAGGATAATGACTAGATTGATCAAGTAGTTCATGAAGAGATTTTCCAGCTACAGGCAGTCCCGTTATCTGGGCGCTCTAATTAGACTTGTAGCCCTGACGTCGAGTAGGGCACATTTCCTAGCACACTGTCATGTGTTGCACCCCCAAGTCACCTAATCCAACTCTCTAACTTGCTATTGGATAACCTGGATTAAGTCTGCAGGGCTTGTGGCTGTTGGAACATCTCATTGCATCTTGTTAGTAATTAGGCTTGTGATAACCCTAGTTAGCTAAAGTATCAAATCGTACTCATTGCTTGGCCGTGATTGATAGATGGAGTCCCGTCTAGTCTTGTCTTGACAGTGCCAGTACATGGCTACTTTAGTGCATTTACTGTTATGCTTTACTTTATCAATAATCGGTCAGGGACTAAGTTTTGTTTCGGAGAAGGGTTACAACCCCGGTCCTTGTCTGGTTTACGGGTTGTAACTTGGTTACCAGAATAGTTCCTTAGTTACCTTATCGTTTATCATCCTGATTTCTTTAACTCATGTCTTTTATTATCCTTTATGTATCATGTGCTAATATGCTGGTTTTAGTTCTTAAGTGAAGCCTCCCTTATGGAACTTGCCCTTTCTGGGGTCTGACCCAGCTGGTTTTATATGGCCAAATTTCGTAGTAGCACCCGAGGATCTTCCAGCCTTCCATCCAGATGGTGCACACTAGGCGTAACCTTGGCAACGAGTTGGTTTTATTTTGCTCTCCCACTCTATTGTAAATTATTCTTTTGAGGCATTTAGCCACCGAACAAGTGTTAGCTCGTGTTAAATTTACATTTCTGTCTTCCTAAGGGCTGTAACATGATTGACGAATCCTAGGATTAATCATGTATGACTTAAACTCTTGCTAGTCTTCGCATTTTGTATGACTAGCTTCATGATCATCTGAATATGTAATGTTTGGGATGCCTTACTTTGTATGTCTGATGATCTACAATCTTGTCACATTACTTGCTTGCTTGAGATTGAGACACTAGGCTTGCTTTTAACCTTAAGTGACTGTTGGCTTGTAGTAAACCCTCATGCATCTAGACAGCCGTGACCGTATTACAAAGTGGGATTCACTTCAATGTACGTAGCTGGCTGTGTCTGTCCCCCGCTCTCTCCAGTATTTTAGTTCTGGGCTGTGACAGGTTGTCAATGGATAGAAGGCAAAGCGTCCTCGTAAAGTTTGGGTTCCAGTCTCTCTCTACTCTTTCCAACGTCGTCGATGGCAAGAAGAAGATCTTGGCCAATTCTGGCCAAAATGGTAACTTGGGGGGCGTATGGCTTAATGTTAGCCACTAACTGCTTCCAAGGTAGTTCCAGATCTTAAGGCATATAAGACTTATTATGCCTCTCGTAAAGCATGGGTCCCAAAATCTCTCTCTGCTCTTCCCAATGCCGCCAATGTCAAGAGGAAGATCTTAGCCAATTCCAGCCAAAACAACATCTTGGAGCACATGGCTCAGTATCATCCATTGTTGCATCCGAGGAAATTTTTGTTGCTAAGACGTAGAAGGCTTATTATCCGTCTAAGAAGGGCTCTAACAGTAAACTGTCCACCAAATTATGTGCTTTCCACAGGAAGAAGAATACTGGAAAGGCGCATAAAGATAATGCGCCTAATAATAAGGCCGTCTTTCAAGACAGAAGTACATGCCCCAAGTTTGGGGAAAATAAACAATATTTAAGTCCTGCCAAAGGAAAACACTATGATGCCAAGGGCTCAAGTGTTGGAAACTCTTCCCCTACTTTTGGCCAAACAGAAGAAAAGTTCTACTCCTAAACAGGAATCTAAATGCATAACTGGAGGAAAGAAATTTGTTTTCCACAGTCTTTCTTTTTCGACCACTACTATGTGTCAATAAGAGGCCCTAAGTAATGTGCCTCTTCATATCATGCACAGAAATGATAGTAAGTTGTACAGATTAGAGTCTATGTACCCAGTCACCTATGCGCTTCCCCTTCACATGCTGTGGACTCATGCAGATTGCTTCCAATTGTGCACAAAATGGATCCACATAGCAAAAATACTCAAGACCTAGGTACATGGTCCTCTATTGTACACAAAAAATGTTGAACATTTCATACACCAACTTTTCCATGCACGCATTCTGTCCAAGCACATAAGAAAAAAATGAGGATATAGGTCCTCATATTTATTTGCGTAATGTGTTTTGGCACAAACACAAGTCAACAGAGATATCATCTAACATAGTCGTGTCTCCTCAAGAACACTCTTGTACGAAGATTGTTATAGACTGTTGTTGTTCAAAAGTAGTTGACCAACCAACTAGGCAGCCCATCTTCGAAAGGCTGCAACCAAGTTTGTAGGACGGGCATTGTCTTGGACGACAACTATCAAATGATGAAAATGAATTACCGATGGCCTAGGTTTACACAACATCAAGCTGAGGGGATGACCTCCATGTATCCTCTTCATCTAGGGGAGGTCAAAGAGCCTTTTCACCATAGGGCGTTTATCAAGGAACATGTTTTCGATCTAGACATCCTTTTGACATTCTTCAAGCTCTAGTAACAAGCAGGGATGTTCTTATGATTGGGGTTAGCAGTATCCTAGTTTTTGATCAATCTATATTCTACTCTAAGAACAGAGAAACTCAGGCTTCAGATAACAGTGTTTCTGGTGAACCTATAAACAATGTAGCCTCACAATCAACTTTTAGTAGTACTAATTCTAGTGATGCCTCGCTGCATACTTCTCCTTCCGGTAGTCTACATATGATGTCGTTTTATGTGACCGACAATGAAGGAGGGAACAACTATGACCGACAATGGATAGATGCTCTTAAGACTATGTTACAAGGAGTTATACGATGATGTAGCAGATACAGGCAACAATGAACATGCAAGCTATCTTGCTTCAAACTCACACTCCTAGCTCATTTCCTGTGGCTCAAGATGTAACTAGGCCAACTTTGAACCCATCTTCTTCTCAGACGGTTGGAAGTGCTTCCATGCCATAGGTGTAGTATGCACAACTAGCTATTACACAACTGACTTATTCGCATCAGATAGTCGATATTCAAGAAGCTATTCGAGATATCAATATTCGATTAGATTTCCTGAGTTCAAAAAAGGAACTCCAAAATATAGGAATGTCGTAGCCTTATCCTCCAGAATGGGATGACGTGGTTTTTTTCTCCAAAATACAAACCTCACTCTATGATTCCATATGAAGGAACGGGTTCTCCGTGACACCACCTGACATACTTGTATTCTCAGACAGTTCATATATGTCACTACCATATTTCTAGATAAAGAATATTTGGTCATTTTACATTATTCATATGTTGTGCATATTTATCTATTTACTTATGGTGTTAGTCATTAGTGGTTGGTGGACTAGACTATTTATTAGACCTAATGTTAGTGGAACCAATTAGACTTGGACCTAGCATATTAGATGTAAACCCCCAAATTTTCAACATAATAATAATAAAGAATACTTAATTCAAAATTAGGAATTTTGTTCTAGTATATATGTAAATTGAGCTTGAAGATTTTATTTATAATCAAATACTTTATACATGATATTTGATATGGAAATCTTTTCTCACAAAAATAATCTTTTAGTCTAATTTAGAAATTTTTATATTGTTATTTGAATTTTTATAATTATTTAGCCCTTTATAGATTTTTTATATATTAAAAAATTATATATATATGTGATCTCCATAGTATATACATAAGAATCCTTCCAAAAATAATTCTTTGGTTAATTTAGAAATTTAAATATTATTTTTAAAACTTAATGGATTTATTTTAGCCCTTAAACTTTTTATGAATTTATCTTGTGATAATAGAGGTATTATGTATTTAAATAAATATATACTTTATGAGCATTTCTCTAAGTTTAGATTTTTTTTAGAATTTAAAATATTATATATTTGTAAAATAGTGATATACATATATATGGATAAAGTCATATATATATCTTATATATAAAAAAGGGCAACAACAGAGGCTCGCGAGAATTCCCCCATTTCTCGCGAGTACTACTTTCCAATATCCAGCGACAAACTAGAACAAAAAAGAGAGAAGGGAATCAAATGATTTGAAGCCAAGTTCAAATCTCTGTTTAAATTCTATCAAATCAAAATATTGATTAAACGCTGTCCACAACCCGATTTAAACTCGAGAAGTCGATTACAAATAGGATCGAAAACCTATATATATATATTGCGGAGAATTCGTTACCAACCCCAAAACCTAGTCGTCTACATCCCTGCGAATACCCCTGACATCCTGCAAGCTTCACCGAACTTCAGCTGTGCCGTTCCACGCTGTTGGCTGCCACACAGCACCGTCGCAGCCACAGTAGCAGAGTAGTAGCACCGCAGTCCAGAACCCCAACTTCGTGATGAATTTTCTTCACCATCCTTCGATCAATTTTTGATTCGTCTTTGCAGGTTCAATCACAATACGACCCTCTGTAACTCCATTCAATTAGTTCATAATTAACTATCGTAGAGCACTTGCGAAATCGACTCAAAGTCGACGAGAAATCATGTTCCGAAATAGGTTAGAGTATAGTCCAACACCCTATATTGGAAGGCTATTTGTATCTAAACCATCGACATTTTCCAAAATATGCTTGAATAGACTTACAGATAACCTATAGCGTATTAAAACCCATCTTATAGATTCCTTTTTCATCTACTGTACAGAAACTAATTCCTTGTTAATGTTTATGAAAAATTAGTTTTTAAAAATAACCAATTTTAGAAACTTTTATCGATACGGCGTGTGCCATTACAAACCGGGCGACGTGGTCACAACCAATAGCATCGAATGGCACATAAGGATGTTGTCGACATGTGGGAACTGGCAAAACTCGATTTCGTTGCGTGTGCGCGACGAAATCAGTGCGTATCCATTAAATACCCCCGTATCGACCTTTTGCAAACTTCGCTATAACTTTGTGTATGTTCGTCGTATCAAAATGAAATTTGTGCTAGCAGGACAGCATCGAAATTCTTTGCCTGTGTGCCAAGTTAGGTCGAATTCTGAGAAGGTCGACTGGAACGTCTTTTTGGTGGGCCCGTGACCCAATCCTATGGAAGAAATTGTACATGGTTCGTCAGAATCCAACTTTGGACACACTGTTGGGCTCGTCTCCTCAAACCGGAACCATAAACATGTAGTTTGACGACTTTAGAGACCATAGACATTGGCACGCTTTTTGGTATAAAATGGGTCCAAAAACGGACATCGTTTTTACCCGAAATTATGATTTTGCCCCTGTTCCAGAAGTAGACTTTTGGACAAGCATTTTCTATATATAAATTTTACACCGAGAATGTTCTTGATGTTTATTTTAGCATCCGGAGCCGTTCCTGGATTTTGATATTTTGCTGCTGACATACTTGGTTGTTGGATTGCCATTTTTGCACCGCTAGGCAAGATACCTTGCCACCTTAATCTGTGATTCACTTATTCTTATTTTCAGTTATTTATATTCTGTATTACTTACCTATTGTACTATTATATCACTGTGCGTCCAAGTAAAACTTTGGTGCAAGCGACTCCATCGATCATTTTACTTGTTTTAGTTTTATTCTCTAGCATTGACTTAGCCTAGTGACCACCCAGTTATGATGATGTATTGGTATACCTGATACGGTCTTGGCACATGATTATCATGAGTTGTGAGTCACATGTAGGACACATACTCTCATAGTCGGCAGGCTACCGATACGTATGAGGCGTACGACGGTTAGGAGTAACTGCCAATAAAATTGCATACTAGTGGACTTGGCAGTTACTATAGGTTACTATGGGACATGAAGTGACCCTACTAGGCATTGGGTGGGGACGATAGTTCCTTAATGTATGGAGCACGTATGCACTTTCCTATTCCCGATCCTGTTGGCTCTGACATTCGATGAATGTTATGCTTTGAGGTCCCTGGTATCCTGGTGGGACCATACCGAGTTTCTATAGCCAGAGTGCCTATGCATTGAAGGTTTGTTCTTAACTGCATTATCACTGTAGAACTGGTAGGCACCCTATTGCATGCATCCTTTTATCTTGAATTATATATCACAGTTTACATGGCATGTTCTTCCTGTATCTTGTTACGTCTCTCTGAGGACCTGGTGATCTCTCCAAGTATGTGTTTTATGACTTTTCGGAGGGGTTCTAGCCAAGGCCATGATTGTCTCCATTCCTTCAAAGATGATTGCTCCTGGTTCATCTTGCCATCTTTATTGATCAATTCCTTGTATTTTTTATTTATTTAAATTAGTTGGTAATGGATTTATCTCCGCCCAACTACATGACAAATAATAAATTCACATTGATTATATTATTATTCTTTATTTTTGTGGATTAGATTTACTTATTATGGTTTACTGTATTTTACAGCTTATGTATACATACGGGTACTCTATACATTGGAGTAGACTTCGTATGTATATAGATGGCATGTCTACGTACTTAGTCCTAAGTATTTTAGGACTGGGGTGTTACATATTTTTTTGGTGGCCCATGCAGGTCGAGTTTATCACTTCGGTTATGTTACTGTACCGATGTGAGCTTGCGTATAGGAGTAGAGTCTAGGATCTCGTCCACATACTTGATCTCCTCCATTGAATTCTATTTTTGAACTCTCGTTCGACAACCTTGATTTGCCTCTTATTTGATCCCTTTATACCGTAAATCGTATCTTTTCCCTTTGTATTTGATATAGAGGTTAGGATGATGACTCATACTAGTTGTACGTATTATATTGCTCAATCCTCCTATTAATTGACTCTTATAAGTTGGGTAGTATGCCTCACGGCCTATCACCCCGTATCCTTATAGCCAATTAATGAAGTATAACTTTGTGGCACTAAGGATATGCTAGTGTAGGAAGATATGTTTACCTAGAATATAGAGTTTTTGTAGTCCATACTCTATTGGTCAACCAAGGCCTGATACAAGGGACAGTAGGATGATTGTATAAGCTGGAACACCGGATAAGACTTAGATTCTTATGAAACTTAACTACTTTTATCATTATCTCTCATACATGTACTTTGTACTACCAAGATTGATATCGCTATTTATAGCCTAGTTTTGCAAGCTCATTCTTTATCGAGCTTGTTCAGGACATATGTATACTGGAGACGTCCACTAACATATTGTCTAATCAGAATCAGTGTATTTTGGTCTGATCAACCTTGGTGCATTTGATTCACTCTTCATATGATTATCCCACATGGATTGAGACATAGATATCTTTAGGAACTCATCCACACTACCTTGACAACTCTCTTTGGATTACTTAATTGCTATTGGAAACCCGTATTTGTATTTGATTCTCTCTCCAATGAACTCCTTATTGTTTTTCATCGTTACTTACTGCGGAAAACAAATGCTCGTATTTGAGGGAAGATAGATACATAATGTCTCCCTTGGTTCACCATACCACCTATGGCTATGAAAAGATATGTATACACATGTGTAGCAACCATCGGCCAAGCCATATGACTATAACCTTGCCTTGAGTTACTTGTCCTCTCCTCGACCCTAAAAATATTATCGTGACCTTCTAGTCATTTCAATTTGTAAAATCCCTAAATTTTTGGTATTTTTTTTGATTTTAAAAGACCTAAAAATGAATTTATGCAATTTATGATTTTTATTAGGAATGACCTTAGCCATTGTGTGATTTTGGAGCACAAGACTACCATGAATTTTGGCACGGAAGATGTAGCAGTATGTTTTGACCAGTGTACTAGCCATGCCGGGGGGAGCCTAGCCATAAGTAGGTCCTAACTAGTAAAACCAGGCCAAGTTTCGACTTAATCTCCACCGATAAATTATTATTTATTAAATTGACTTTTGACTTTTAAGAAACCCCGTTAAACCAATTTAGCCCGGATTGGACTCGAACCAAGCCCAAGCCCATGCAGGCATGTGGGAGACCAAATATGGCCATGTAGGCATATTTTGTATATGTAAAAATATTTTCTAAATCATTTTAGATTTTTATGTACAATTTCTAAAATTTTAAATTATTGGTACATGTATTGTTTTTTTTATTATTAAATAATGTTTAATAATTATATAATTTTTCTGGGCCGAGCTAAGGGGTGCAGTATATGTCCGCCATAATCATCATGGAATTATTTTATTATTTTATTATTTTATTTTTATTATTAATGTATTCTTAGGAATTAATTCAATATCTACTTTTAGTTATTTATTAAAATTGATTGTAATATCAAGTAAATTTATATACACGTACATATGTTAATTATATTAGATATTTGGATGGCTAATATTTTAAATTGTTACTTGGATTTAAATAGATTTTGAGGTATGTATAGATATATACATAGATATATAAAAATATATGTTATATATAAATAAATTAGAATAGAAAAAAAAAAGCATGCTGACGTCATGCAGACGTCAGCACTGTTCCAAAGGAACAGTGCCTTCGTCCAGCCCGAGCCTAGGAACACAGGCTGCGTAACGCCAAAAAAAAAGATTTGAATCGAATTCTAATCTTGATCAAAAATCTTCCAATATTCAGTCTAATCTATCCCAATTTAAATTCTCTACTGATTCCATCAAATCTAGTATAAATCAAATTTGTAAATTAATTTATAATCGAATGTTAAACCACCTATAACAGCGGATACGAGTGGAGAGGAAGCTGAAGTTCTCCAAATTCCTCTAGATATCTACCACGTTCGTGACGCCTTACCAACCCCGACCTCCCTATGCCTCACTACGACCGACTGCAAGTCGTCTCCGGCCACCGCACAGCCGAGAAGACCAATACAAACCTAGTAGAACAGAGCCCCTGTTTAGTTAACCGATAGCGAGCTACCATTTTTCTTCATTGAATTTCTACTTACCTACTCGATCAATTATCGATCAGTCAGTTCCTTTCGATAGCCTACCTAACCCTCTAGAATATCCATCAGATGGATTGTATAGCTTTGTAATCGATTCGACAGAAAACGAATCAAAAATCGACTGAAAAGAGTTGTCAAACAAAAACAGTTTTCAGAGTTGTTACTCTGTTTTGGAAGCCAGATCTTGATCAGGACATTACAAAATCTAAAAACCTAATTGAACACAGTTTGAGTCAATATATACACGATTAAAACCTACTTTGCAGATCCCAATTCAATTAAATAGAAGCTAAGTTATTTGAGTTCAAAGATCCGAGAAAAACTCCTTTTAGAACTAATTTTTTTAAAAATCTTCCCGATACGACGTATGCCCCGACAAACGGGCGACGTGGTCGCACGCTATATGCATCGAAAGGCGCGTATGGACGTTACGGACGTGTGGGAACTGACAGAACTCAGTTTCGTCGTGTGTGCGCGACGAGATCAACGCGTATCCGTCAAGATACCCCCGTATCGGTGTTTTGCAAACTTACCCATAACTTCGTGTACAGTCGTCGAATCGAGACGAAACTTGCGCCAACAGGTCCGGATCAAAATTTTGATCCTGTATGCCAAGTTTGGTTCGATTCTGAGAAGGTCGAATCGGAACCCATTTTTGGCGGGCCCGCGACCCACTCAAACGGGCGATTTTGTGCACGGCTCCTCGGAATCCAAAACTGGACATACCGTTGAGTTCCTCTCCTCAAACTGAAACTGTAGACATATAGTTTGACAAGTTTAGAGACCATAGACTTCGACAAGCATTTCGGTACAAAGTGGGTCCAACGACGGACATCGTTTTGACTCGAAATTATGATTTTGCCCCTGTTCCAGAATTTGACTTTTGGATAGGCGTTTCCTAGGTATATCTTCTTCACCGAGATCATTTTTGTATTTGTTTCAGCGTTTGGAGTCATCTGTGAATTGTGAGTTTTGGTGCTGACACTTGCTACTCTTGGATTTGCCCTTCTCGCACTGCAGGCAAGATACCTTGCCACCTTACTCTGTGATTTTATACTTCTTATTTTCAGTTGTTATTTTCAGCATTTTGTTACTTGATATTTACACTGTGCGTCCAAGTCACACTTGGGTGCAATCGACTCTATAGGTCGTTTATCTCGTCTTATTTATTTCTCTTACATTGACTTAGTCTAGTGACCACCCATCGATGTTGAGGTATTGGTATATCTCATACGGCCTTGACACTTGTTGTATCATGTGATGTGAGTCACATGTAGGACACGTTTCTGTGTAGTCGGCTGGCCACCGAAACGTTTGGAGCGTGCGACGGATTGGGGTAATTGCCAATAGATTTGCATGCTAGAAGACTTGGCGGTTACTAGAGGTATATATGAGTCATGGATGTGACTCTAATAGGCATTGGGTAGGAAGAACAGTTCCTTAACGTATGGGTCATATATGCACTGTCCTGATTGCCGGTTATCTCCAGTGGGAGGTACGGTCCTGTTAGCCGGTTATCTCCAGTGGGAGGTACGGTCCTGATTGCCGGTTATCTCCAGTGGGAGATATGGTCCTGATTCCTGATATCCCTGATCCTGCCCATACGTCAAAGGTTTGTTCTTATTGCATTATCACTGTAGACTGGTTAGGCACCTGATTGCATACATATTCTATCTTTATATTATATATCACATTTATTATGGCATGGTATTTTTTTGTATCTTGTTACGTCCCTCTGAGGACCTGGTTATCTCTTCAGGTGTGTTCTCTTGTCTTTCGCAGGTGTCCTAGCTCTAGCCGTCATCTTTGCTATTTCTTCGAGGATGATTGCACTTGGATCGTCTTCGCTTTGCTCGCCAAACTCATTTATTTT
The DNA here is from genome assembly GCA_029216955.1 of Iris pallida. NCBI lineage: Eukaryota > Viridiplantae > Streptophyta > Magnoliopsida > Asparagales > Iridaceae > Iris > Iris pallida. Next base: position 11,697,760 of record JANAVB010023996.1, read on the forward strand.
CCATGTATTTTTCCTTACTTTGTTGGTAGTGGATTTGTCTCCGCCCAACATATTGTATCAAGATAAATCAATCTCATTATATGATATCTTTTATTCCTTTATTTTTGTGTGGATGAGATTAGCTATGGTTCTACTGCATTTTACAGCTTACGTATATTTTCTTATACGGCTGGAATGTCTACGTTCCTAGTCCTACGTATTTTGGGACTGGGGCGTTACACAATTTGAGAATGATTAGGATCATACCCTTGGTCAAAACACCAACCTAGGAGACTATCTATTCACAAGGAAACAATTATTTTGAGTCTCTAATCATTTGCTTGAATCTTGCTTTAACTAGCAACCCTTATGCCTTTACCCAACCCTTACTCGACCAAGCCCACAATTTAGACATGAGAGGAATAAACAGAAACAAAGACAAGCATTCATTATGACTATAATAGACACCCAACCCAAGATTTGAGATCCAACAGGTGTCATTTTAGGTATACAATTATATTATTAAAGAAGTGACTAGCATTAGAACAACACATTCACCAGCTTAGCCAATATATGTAGCTTAACACTCCATCATATTGATTTACTAGTTATTAAGAAGTAATACATGAGCACTACATTCGACACCATTAGAAACATTATGATCATAGTCGGGCAAGCTGAAGGCAAATAGAAATTTATAACTTAGTCGTTAGAGATCTTTCATATGACGTGTCTTAGAGTTCGTTAACCCTATCAATAACTCTCGTATACTATGGAAGAGTGGGTCATTCTAATTTATCGACTCATGTATCGTTGTACATAAATCATTTTCCATAGGGGTACGATCCTCAAAAATTTCATTCACATCTACTATATCACGTAATCGATCACATCTTGCCTTCTTATTATCAAAGGTCAAGATACGATGTCGTGACTTAAATATTCCTAACCTTACTATTCCTAAAACCATGTCATAGTTTCTAGAGTGAATAGATTGTAAGCATTCTAAATTTTGGGATTCACTAAGCTTATAAATTGATTAAAGTAAATTGGTTCTCACTAGGATGATAAAATAGTGACTTATGAACTCCCACTTTCTATTTGGATCATTTGATGTCCCTTACCGTGACATCAATATTCAGAGCATAATACTAGCTATTAGCTCCCAACAAATTTTATATGCAATAGATAGACGAGTCCACCTTCATGTAGGTATATCATGTTCCTACTAAAACACATCCCCTTGTACTCTTATTTTATGATACGACTTTTAGGTCAAAACGACTAACGATAACCCTACCGTTAAAACATATATACTTTTCGACTGCAATTAGAGATCCTACCTTGACTCAATCCTTTCGACCTAATAATGGTTGTGATCTACTCGAAGTCCTCTATGCACATGCCACTAGTGTGCCACCCAATTGAGGCCCCTGGTGTTGCATAAACACAAAAGTCAAGGAAGGCGCATCTTTATGACTTACAAAACCTATTTTACCATTCTGACTCAGAATTAGCACAACCACTTGATTTAGAACCTACTCTGTCTTACCTAATGTAATAGGGATAGTTTAGATTGATTATACAAGATTTTATCCAGCCATTATAGATTTAAACTCAAGGTTAATCCAACTCAAAGATTGATGACCCGTTGGGAACCCCATTAAAACCAAAGTTTAACCCATCCTTGTCTATCGCAATATATGGACTACAAAACCAAACTTAATAAAGTAGGTCCTTACACCTATTATATAGTCCTTTTCACTTGGGCCATTAGTCCTCCTTCCATAAATCCCTTAACTGTATTCCTTCATAGCCTATGTTGTGCGATGAATGGAATACCGTCATACCAACATATTTTCGGTTATGCCTGACTAAGACCCCACCTACTGCCAAGATGAAACACGGTCAATATATGGACAAATGTTAAGTAAGTAATACCTAGGCTACCTTTAGAGTTCGTGATACGACCAGAAGTACCTCATAATATTATACATTCCCTTGAGATTTACCATATTAGAAGTCCTAATACTATGTTTTTTGCGATTATCCATTTTAGGTAGTTGAATAGAACCTTGGACTTAGTACACTCTATCTCTTAGAACGGGACGTCAAAACTGGATTCCATTCATAACCGTTCCTCCATCTGTTTGGAAACTACGATACAATTTTTGTATCGCAATTGTGTTTATATAACCACGGTAAATAACTGTAACCTTGATTCTTCGCATTCCGTTCTATCATATTACCGTGCCTTAGTTTCAAATTCAAGAATAGAATTCCCAAAGTATATAGGCCAGCCTATCTAAGTATTACCAAAGGATTGTGATAGATTGGTTCCAATTGAACTAATAAAATAATGGATTCATAGCGGCAACTCCTATCTGTATCATCTGATGACCTTTATCATGACATGGACATTTGGAACACAAAACTAGCCTTTTATTTCCAATAAAGTTCACACTTATGAATTGGACCAGTCAAGTTACACACCTGACTTACATGTCTCACACAAACATACCTTCTTGTGCTCTATTTTAGTTACACCATATGTATGACGCATGTTTCTTTAGAACAAACCATAGAGGCCCATTTCGTTCCATTTGGGTCTAACCATGCAATTTACCCATTCCCTTAAACAAACGGAATACCCATGATCCATGAAAGACGCATCACACCCAAGTGACATATGCATTCCACCCAGGCGAGCACATGCCTCCTATACAACACCAAACACCGATCCCGCGCACACTAGTCATTATGACTTAAAGGTTCCAAACCCTTACCTAATCATATACTATAGCAAGATTCTGCACTTGTTATAGATTATCATCTCATGGCCATGATAATTTTTTCCTTAAGTTCTTCAACCTCGTCTCTTAATTACCCTTATTAGACGAAGAGGAAAATTTCTTGAAATAACATGTTTTAGTTATATTCGATCAAGAGATGCCTATTACTATATTAAAATATGACCCTATATGAACGATGTTAGACAGTAGTAATTCTCCTAAAGAAGTTAGTGACCAAGAACGCCATGACAATATCTAGGCTCACTTAGAACCCGAGACTGCTGTCGAAAGTGTCCAAATTTCTCGTGACCCTTAGAAATTATCTTCCTCAGAAGTTTTGTAACAACAATTTCACGGGTGGCCAACTTTTATAAGTTGGGTAGAATCTTGAATAAAGAATAGACCATCTTGTATAATATAACGTCAAATTGGACTCTTGCGATAACCACCTCCTCCATTTTTTCAAAAGTAGAGTAATGATTTGATGTACCTGCTATCCATGTATAAAATCTCGTATAATATAATTAAGACTATTTTTAATTTTGAGGATAAAATTTTTATAATTTGGGTAGGATGTAAACCCCCGAATTTTCAAAACAATAATAATAAAGAATACTTTATTCAAATTTAGGTATTTTGTTCTGGTATAAATGAAAATTGAGCTTGAAGATTTTATTTATAATCAAATACTTTATACATGACATATGATATGAAAATCTTTTCTCACAAAAATAATTTTTAGTCCAATTTAGAAAATATTATATCGTTATTAGAATTTGAATAATTATTAGCACTTTATGGATTTTTATATATTAAGAAATTATATATATGTGATCTCCATAGTATATACATGGGAATCCTTTCAAAAATCTTTGGTTATTTTAGAAATTTAAATATTATTTTTATAATTTAAGGGATTTATTTTAGCCCATAAACATTTTATGAAATTATATTGTGATAATAGAGGTATTACGTATTTAAATAATTATATACTTTATGAGCATTTCTCTAAGTTTAGATTTTTTTTAGAATTTATAACAGTGCATATGTGTAATATAGTAATATACTTATATATGTATAAAGTCATATATATACCTTATTAAAAAAAGAAAAAAAAAGGGGCAACAACCGAGACTTGCTTGAAATCCCCAATTTTTCGTGAGTAGTACTTCCCAATATCCAGAGACAAACTAGGTCAAAATAAGAGAGAAGGGAATCAACTTATTTGAAGCCAAGTTCAAATTTCTGTTTAAATTCTATCAAATCAAAATATTGATTAAACGCTGTCCACGACCCGATTTAAACTCGAGAAGTCGATTACAAATAGGATCGAGAACCCATATATACATTGTGGAGAATTCGTTACCAACACCAAAACCTAATCATCTACATCCCTGCGAACACCCCTGACATTCTGCAAGCTTCGTCGAACTGCAGCTATGCGTTCCACGTTGTTGGTAGCTGCACATCACCATCGCAGCCGCAGTAGCAGAGCAGCAACACCGCAGTCCAGAACCCTAACTTCGTGATTGATTATCTCCACCATCCTTTGATCGATTTTTGATCCATCTTTGCAGGTTCGATCACAATACGACCCTCTGTAACTTCATTCAATTAGTTCATAATTAATTATCGCAGATCGCTTGTGAAATTGACTCAAAGTCGACGAAAAATCATGTTCCCAAACAGGTTAGAGTACAGTCCAACACCCTATATTGGAAGGCTATTTGTAGGCAAACCATCGATAATTTCCAAAATATATTTTAATAGACTTACATACAGCCTATAGGGTATTAAAACCCATCTTATAGATTCCTTTCTCATCTACTATACAGAAACTAATTCCTTGTTAAAGATTAGAAAAAATTAGTTTTTAAAAACAACCAATTTTTGAAACTTTCACCAATACGACGTGCGCACCGACAAACCGTACGACATGGTCGCAACCAATAACATCAAAAGGTGCGTATGGATGTTGTCGACGTATAGGAACTGACGGAACTCGATTTCGTTGCGCGTCCGCGACGAAATCAGTACGTATCCGTCGAGATACTCTCATATCGACATTTTGCAAACTTGGGCATAACTTCGTGTACGTTCATCGTATCGAGACAAAACTTTTGCCAATAGTACCGCATCAAAATTTTTGTCCTCTGTGCCAATTTTGGTCCAATTCTGAGAAGGTCGACCAGAACGCCTTTTTGGCGGGCCCGCGACCCAATCCTATAGACGAAATTATACACGGCCTGCCAGAATCCAACATTAGACACACGGTTGGCTCATCTCCTCAAATTGGACCCGTAGAGGTATAGTTTGACGACTTTAAAGACCATAGACATTGGCACGCATTTCGGTACAAAATGGGTCCAACGGCGGACATCGTTTTGACCAAAAATTAAGATTTTGCCCTTGTTCCAGAATTGGACTTTTGAACATGTATTTTCTAGATATATATTTTACATCGAGAACATTCTTGATATTTATTTCAGCATCCGGAGCCATTCGTGTATTTTGAGATTTCACTACCGACGTACTTATTGTTGGAATGCCATTTTTGCACCGCCAGGCAAGATACCTTGCCACCTTACTCTGGGATTTACTTATTCTTATTTTCAGTTATTTATATTCAGCATTACTTATCTATTGTTAGTATTATATCACTGTGCGTCCAATCACACTTGGGTGCAAGCGACTCCATCGTTCATTTTACTGCTTTTAGTTTTATTCTCTCGCATTGACTTAGCCTAGTGACCACCCAGTTATGATGAGGTATTGGTATATCTCATACGGCCTTGACACATGATCATCACAAGTTGCGGGTCACATGTAGGATACGTACTCGCGTAGTCGGCTGGCCACCGATACGTATAAGGCGTGCGACGGTTAGGAGTAATTGTTAATAGAATTGCATGCTAGTAGACTTGGCAGTTACTAGAGATTCCTATGGGACATGGATATGACCCTACTAGGCATTGGATGGGAAGGACAGTTCCTTAACGTATGGGCCACGTATGCACTTTCCTATTCCTGATCCTTCTGGCCTCTGACATTCGATGAATGTTATGCTTTGAAGTCCCTGGAATCCTGGTGGGACCATACCAAGTTCCTGTAGCCAGAGTGCCCATGCATTGAAGGTATGTTCTTAACTGCATTATCACTGTAGAACTGGTAGGCACCCTATTGCATGCATTCCTTTATTTTCTATTATATATCACAGTTTGTATGGCATGTTCTTTCTGTACCTTCTTACGTACCTCTGAGGACCTGGTCATCTCTCCAGGTATGTACTTTATGACTTTTCGTAGGTGTTCTAGGAAGGTCGTGATCCTCTCCATTTCTTCGAAGATGATTGCTTCTGCTTCATCTTTCCATATTTGTCGATCAATTTCTTATATATTTTTCTCATTTAAATTAGTTGGTAGTGGATTTGAATCCGCCCAACTACATTTACAAATAATAAATTCCTAGAGATTATATTATTAGTTTTTATTTATGTGGATGAGATTTACTTATCATGGTTACTGTATTTTACAACTTATGTATACATACGGGGATTCTATAGATTGGAGTATACTTTGTATGTTTACATCTGGAATGTCTATGTACTTATTCCTAAGTATTTTGGGACTGGGGTGTTACATTAGACTAATCATAATTAGGTCATTAAGTCATTCCCTTTAATAATTAGAGATTAGTCTAATCCTCTTCAATAGTAATAGAAGCTTTCCACTAATTGAATATCCTTCATGGCAACTCAATGGGGGCATCTTTGACATTTCACATTGGTTGGAGGAAGGAGGAAATGGCCGACCCTAGTAGTAGGAGAGGAGTCTCTCTCTTTCTTCTTAATTTGTGCTCATTTTTACTGATTTAGGTGTTCTTCTCCAAATCAATCCATTCCTCTACTAATTTCTAGCCCAATCACTCTCAATCATTCTCATTCTCATCCAATAAAAGACCTAGAAGCCTGGAGGAGGCAAGGACCATAAAGGATGAGGAGTTTGCATTAGCTTGTGTTCTTCTTGTTCCTCATTGGAGGAGTTCATTAGGAATCCACCTCCCAATAGGTATAATATTCAAATCCCTCTCTAATTCAGTTCTAATTGTTCAAACTAACCATTAAAAACCCACCTATGGACTAGGATCACCTATAAAAAGAAGAATTAGCTTCTAATGACACCAATTATGAGTGCTACATTGAGTTTTATATTCCAATTTAGACGAAATCCAAGATTGGTGTACCAAGTGTATGTTATTTGGTAAATTAGGTCTAAATAGACTTCTATTGGTTTTGTGTGGCTAACTATGTGTCCACAATTGGATACGAGTAGGCTGTATCATGATACGCTATGACACTGAGTAATTTTGGGGGTTTTTCCTTCAACACTTGTGATACACATCATATTTCTCGTAACACATTAATTATATTAGCTATGATTTTCATTATCTAGACTATAATTATTATATATTATTGTGTTCATAGGATTTGGATGGTGTTTTGTGAGGTTTGGTAAAGTATCTTGAACGTATCACAAGAGTATCATAGACTAGTGTGTTGCACCATAGATGTTTGTTAGAATGCCTCGATATATATGTAGTGTGTGTGTATATATATATATGAATTTATATGTGTGTGTGTAAATATTACATATATATATATATATGTGTGTGTGTGTGTGTGTGTGTGTGTGTGTGTGTGTGTGTGTACGTGTGTGTGTGTGTGTGTGTGTGTGTGTGTGTGTGTGTGTGTATATATATATATATATATATATATATATATATATACGCGCCTGTGGTTGCCAGTGAATTGAGTAGGAAAACATGATTGTGAGTGGTGTGTTGTGAGATGTGTGTGTGTGTTTACACATATATCATGTGTGTGTGTGTATACCCATATCCATGTGTGTGTGTATAATATGTGAGCGTGTGCATGTATTTATATATATACATGTGTATGTGTATAGGTACATATGTGTATAGGCAACTAACTATGTATGATTATGTAGTGAGAAGGGGGGAGTTCAGTCCTAGCAACATAGCATATGAAGTTGGAGCAGTGGCAGTTAAACTGCTAGTAGGCAATAGCAGTAGCTGTTGCCAGCAATAGCTATAGTAGTTGCTGTAACAGCAGCTTGCATCAATTACAGATCTGCAAGCAGTATTTACAGCAGCAGTAGCACTTGCTGGAGCAGTAGCTACAGTAGCCCAAGCATTGGCATCAACAGCTAGAAGTCGTAGCATGTTGCATTTGCAAGGGCAATGACAATAGCTAGCCTAAAAGCAGCTAGTAGCACCAGCAGCAATAGCTTAGCTTTGTATAATAGCAGTAGCATAGCAGTGTGTATTGGATACATGCATGGATATATGGGTATATGATTATGAGGGGTAATCCAATATAGTGTACAAAGGATACAAGTGTAAAATGGATATCCATGAGGTAGTGTGTCACCATGGTGTTCGTGTATAATGAGTTAAGTTTGTTATGAGGTATGGTATGGCATCATAGGACCTACTAGCTAGTATGTATATGTATTGATAGCTTAGGTAATTCTAGGGGTCAACCTTATAGCTATGCATGTATATGCATATATGATAAAGATATATATAGGTATCTTGATATACCCTGGTACGAGTACATATGCATATATGTTATATTGGTATATTAATACCTATGTGGATATGGTGTACGATTGATACATATGGTATATTGGTAAAGGGTAGTGGTCATGCTAAAGTCTGAGAATTGGCGAAGGTAATCCTAGATAGTAGGTATCTAGTAGAGTTGTAAGATATATGTATTGATAATTAGTAATATTAGCTAGTATGGCTAATACATTCAATGTATGAACCTAGAAACCTAGGTATAGCCAAAAAATGACTACATTGACCCTAAAAATAAGGTACTGACCTAGTTTGATTTTAGGACCTAGTTTGGAACTAGAAATCATATCTCGACCTAAGTTAATGATAATTATCATTCCGAAGCACCAATTGATATTGATATTTCATATTTAGCTCAGTGTGACTCCAATTTGGACCCAAATCCTCGCATATTGCTTAGGACTATATGCGAGTACATTCTCTGACAGTTTTTGCTATCATTATGATATTAGTATTGTAGTATTGTATTTGATTCCTGATACGAGGAGTACACGGGCTAGTATCTTGATACTGGTCATAAGGAGTCGTGATTCGATATATCGTACTAGTCGAGGGATTTGGAAACAGTACCAAAATTTGTCAAATTATGAAGTTTTTAGCGACATTTAGTTGTTACATTGCTATATTTTATGAATTTAGCGACATCCCCTTAAACGTTGCAGGACGTCTAAATTAGTGACTGTCAGTGACATTCTGCGGCTAGAGATAATCTTATGGAATAAGATGTTGCCATATGTCATCAGACGTCGCTATTGTTTTCGTTATAGCAACGTAATGTTTCATACGTCGCTAATATTATAAAATTTGTAATGTTTAGTGACGTCCCTCAATGACGTCGCTATCATTTTTCATATAGGTTAACAGACTTCATTTTTCCCCATTCCTCTCTAAATATTTCCTAACATTTTTGAGCCCCCGCGGGACCGTGCTCCCCCGTGACCCCCTCCAGTTTCGTAGCTCCGGCACCGATCGTGCTCCCGCGCGACCCCCTCAACTTCCACAGCTCCGATACCAATCGTGCTCCCCCTCCTCTCCGGACACCCCCTCCTCGGTCAACAGCCTCCTCTTCGACAACCCTTCTTAGGTAAACCCTAACCCTAACTTGGACACGCACACACACGCGCTGTAACTACCAATTTTCTAAAATAAGAGTATTTTTGAACATTTTTTGACATTGATTACTTTAGTTATTATTTAATTGATTAAATTGTGTTAGTGATATAAGTTGTAAAACCTTAGAACCACATTGACTAGATGTTAACCATGACCGTAGAAACTTAGTTAGTAAGATTAGACATGTTAGTTAGACTCTAATTTATCTAGAATATCATATCGAGGCTATTAATTGATTTAAAGCATAAGCTATTTTGGGCATTTTCTTAAAGGACCTTAAATGACAATAGGAAGGCCTTCAGACTATTTTACCTAGGCAAACCCTAGTCCAACACACATGGCCAGCAAACCTAGGTCATTCCCTTGCTAATAATAGTAACATCTCCCCTCTTGTTCCTCCTTTCATTAAAAACCCTACCCTAATTTGTGTTCTTACCCAAATTGCCTCTATCTTCCAAATTGAGTCCAAATTCTCTCAAACCAATTTCAATCTCTTTCCCTTGAAGAGAGGAAGCCCGTATTGACTAGTTGGGAGTCTATTAGAGCAATTTAGCCACTGGAAGATGAAGGAGATCTCATCTTGGATTTGTTCCTTGAGAATCCATCTCTCAAGTGGTAAGAGCCCTAAAAACACTCTAATCTCACTTTCTTAATGTAGATGCATTCATTTAGGATACCTATTGCATTAGGAAGGATTTGGGTCAAGTTTGGATTATTTGGAGTGCGTATCACGAGAGTATCGGATACACACATCAAGTGTTTGGTGAAATGACTCTTAGGGCCATTAATGTTTAAATTTTAGTTATAAGTTTGTTTTTCTACTGTTTATGGGTTGAGTTATCACAGTGGGTTATTGTCTAGGGATTTAGAGTTGGATTTGATAAGTTATTTGATTGGGGGACTCGGGTTCATGGTAAATGCTCCTATCATGTTCTGTTTTATGGAAGAGAGTGTGCAGTCATTAGAGTTCTGTGAACAAGTTCATATTTCAACATGTGAGGATCCTTATGACTCCACAAGTATGTTTCCTACCATTCTCAGTTTAGAGATTGAGTGGTATTAGTGTATTTGACCTTTGTATCCAGTTTCCGTTACACATTTACTAATACACCAATGTATCAGTCACCTCCATTCTATGTTTCATTCCCGAGTCTCAATTTTATTGTGCCCTGTATCATAGGCTCCTTCACATGTTGAAGGCTCACTTTAGACATTTCCTGTACTATTCATCACTGGTTTAGCTTGAGCCTTCATATCCTTCATATTTACTTTTTTTGATCTGTCCAATTGTTAATTGTTCAGTGGAAGCCTTGATTTAGATATTGTATGTAATTTCCCTACATTCATTTAATCTCTGCATGGTCATCTTCATGAACCATCTGTCCTTCTTCGTTTATTTACTGTTGTTACAGTGAAACCACTATATTCTCCATTTAACCACTGCATTCTAAATAGATATCTTGCATTTTTATATAGCATGTCCAGCTTTCCCACAGATTCGTAGTAATGTCTGTACTCATATACTGTACTACATTACCAAATCTGATATGTATGCCCTGTCCTCATGCAAATGCTCGGACCTGAGCAATTGCCAGTCGAGCCTTAGGTCCAGATTCATTAGGAGATTTGCATGTTCTATATTCCATATGTTTAACTGCAATTGCTTTCAAGTTCAGATATGAACATGATGTACCATAACACGTTGAATCCTGACTTTTCGAAATCATGTCTAGTATTACATACTTGACATGCATATAAGATAACCCATACATTATCTGCCAATTGATGTCCTATATTCCTAATTAGGCTCTGTCCTCATTCATTGGACCATATACAGATGTGTCCTATGTTTTTTACATCCAATTTATCTACTATTTCAAATATGCTATCCACATTATTGTCCTCCATACCTTGTATCAGATTAGTATCTGTTGATACCTTCCTGTTCTGCCTAGTGCCTTCTTGTTTAGACTTAAACCTTCAAGTCCATCACTTGAACCATTTGTTCAGGCCCAGGAATGATGAATACAGATTCACTATAGTTCATTATTTACACTTAACACATATATACTCCATCTCACATCTATTACCTGCATTAGGAATGTCTAGGTTGTAATTAGGTTGGTATCCTTCTTGTTCAGACCAAGTATCTGGGATCCTACTCCTTGTCCTGTCCCCTACCTTGTGGTTCAGAATATGAACATCTCTTTGTATTTTGAAGCTAAGAACCTGTCCACCCCTTTATTAATGTCTGCCCTACACTCATTAGAGTATCAGTCCAATTACACTTCCATTTATGTTCCATTGTGACTTGTTCAATCTTTGAAGCTCAGTCCTGATGTGAACTCTAGATAATTGCTTTGTAATTTTGAATTACCTATCCATATACTCATCAACCAGTTAATAGATATCTTTTCCAACATTATAAGCTATCAGACCAGTTATGGATATGCCCTGCTCTGCAATAAACCCTAATGGTTCTGTCCTGCATCATTTGAGCATGAATTCACTACTTCATTATTCTATCCTTATGTGAACTATATAATATCTGTCCCTTATCCCTTGCATAGCAATTTCCTTTTTGTAAATGTTCATTCACTGCATTAAAGAGTCTAGTCCTATTTTTTTTATGTTCAGGCCCTCCATATGTTACTAGGATTCATCTCTCATTTGCTAAATATACTCATTTTGTTCATAGCATGAGTCCTCTGAACCTTGATCAATTTTCTCTTCTTTTAGTTATGTCCTTGCACCTTTGAGTCAATCATTTATTGTCTTACCAAATATCAGAGGTTAGCTACTGTAGTATTAAATTCAGTTATTAGAGAGCAGGACTTTATCTGTACGAGCCTTTAACTTCCTTAGTTCAGTTCATTAGCATGACTTGTTCAGCCAATGCAGTTTTTTCTCCATATTGAGCATATGCCCATCATTTGTTCAGTAGAGAGTTAGAGCATAGGCAACCCTTAGTAGAGTATCTATCCACTGAATGTATATTTTGCCCATTTCTCAACTTGTTTAGATGCACTAGAATGATGTTCTATTCTTCTGTATTTAATGAATGTTATATCCAAATTCTTCTCTCTATATTCCTTCAATACTGAGCCCCATTTAGTTCACTTAATAGCTTAGCAATATTCTTTTTAACATTAATAGTTCAGACCCTTACCTTGTTATTGTCCAGCACATTCCTTATTTTCAGATATCTGTCCCCATCTTTTGATAGGTTCAAGATACCATGATTCAGACCATTGAATACATGTTCTGCCCTTTTGATCAGGTCCCTACAAGTACTGCCTCACTTCCTTAGATATCTATTGCAATCTATGCATCCCAATGAACTCTTAGTTTTGTATAAACTTTTTAGGTTGTAGTTTCTTTCACCTGGGTTAAGTTTTGATGAATTGGAGATTGGAAGCTCAAATTTGGGATCATAGGTTTTGTTCCCATTTGCATTACCTGTCCACTCTAATGTATGTTTAGTATTTTCATGATCTCATTTGGTTCAGTCCAGTATAGGTTTACCTTGAGTTAGTTGAGTACCATGGCTTGGATAGTTGATATTATGATCCAGATTCCCTCTTCCTTTCAGTCCCTAATATTAATCCCCTTGGTTCAGTTAGGGACAGTGGCTCAAGTTAGCATTTGTTAATAGTTCAGTTCTTTTAACTTAATGTATTAGTCTCTATATATAATGCAGTAGTGAATATATTTGTAACTATATATATAGGTCAAATATTTATATAAATGTTTGTCTTAGTAGCTTGATGAAGGTTTTAGTATAGTATACTATAGTTATACCATAGGGTATGAACATATAGGTTGGCTTGAACCTACGTTTGAGATACGACTTGATCCCACATTGTGTCTAACACACTAAATAGCCTAATTAGCCAAAACCCTAGATATTGACCAATTAAGACCAAGTTGAGCAAAGTCGACCAATTAGCTAATGTTTGACCTAGTCTGACTAGTGTTGACCCAATTTGACTTCACTAACCTAGAAGTTGCCTAACAACACATATTTAAACAAGTTGTTTAATCTAGAACACTATGTAGCCTGTAATTTCTTATAATAGGACTCTGTGACTCCAGTTCTGACACCGATACACATCTATTGCTCAGCATATCATGTGAGTACATTCTCTTACTTTTCATTCATGATAGTATCTATATTGCCAGCTCTAGACTACTTTACTTGATGCTGATACATTGTTAACACGGACCAGTACTCTATGGATCTTATCATGAGATGTTATGCCCTTATATAACACCCAATTTTCCAAATGAGGATAATTTTGAACTTTTGTAATTATAATTATTATTTATTTATATTTATATTATATTACAAATTTTGGTGATTTTAATCAATTTAAAATTGTTTTAAGTCATGACTTGTGATTTTGATGTGCTGTTAGTGAAACCCTAGAGACTGTCTGACCTAGAGCCTAACCATGTGATTGGAGATATTTAATTATCATTTTTAGCCTAGGGGTACTTTGGTCATTTTGACTTATTGGAATTATTTGATTAATTATTGGATTGATGATTGTTAATTTTGACTTTTTCTAGTTGTGACTTAAGAGACTAACCTAGAAGCTAATCCTAGCTATGGTGACTTAGTTAGCATGGTGAGACCCTAGTCTAACTTAAGTCAACCTTATTTTAGTCATTTAGGAACTAGTTTGAAATAGGAGAAATAATGATAGGTGCAATGACTTATGACTTAAGGATTTAATTCCATGACTTATGAAACTTGGCCCATGGCCTATGACTTGAACCCTAACCCTAATTTTAGCCATAAGTGACCAGCCACATTGGGATCCCCACCCTATTTAAATACTCATTCACTTGTTCTTGCCTCTTTTGTGCTCAACCAACTTTTAGGAAAGAGAGGTAAATCTCCATCTTCCCTAATTCATATTAATTCTATTTTGATTCCTTTTTCTTCCAAATCTTTTGTAATAGTTTCTAATCACCCTCTATTTGATATTCATGGAGAGTAATTTCAGTTTGAGTACAATTGGAGGATTTGGCTAGCATCGGGAATCAATCGATTTGGGACTATTCTTGGTCATTTGAACCTATAGGTAAAACTCCTTAAATTGTGTTTTTATTCCGATTTCCTTGTATATTAGGCTAGATCTAGGTGTCCCTTAGCTGTCCCTCAAGTTTGGTAGGAAACCGTGTCCGTTTGGTGTCCGTATTGGACATGTGTCAATGTGTGTGTGCATGTGTTTGTTAAAATGCCACATAGAAATGGATTTTTGTATCTTCCAAAACTAATTACATGTTTTTGGAGCTCTTAATGTGTAGATTAAGTATGTTAAACACTGAACATGATTTTGGGGGATTTTTGTGTCCAAAATGGACACGTACCTTATGTACGACACACGCGCACAGACCTCGTACGGCTTCCCTGTTGTTCGAGTGTCCTAGCGGACACGACACGGCACCACGTGCCATGAAACTTCATGGACACATGGGGGTACCCACTGACGACACTCCCTACAAAATTTCACAGGTCCTCGTTCAGTGTGCACGGAGAAATCAACCGCACACTGACATTGTACTGCCTCGTGCATACTGTGCACATCCCCTGCTGTTCGAGGTCGACAAAGGACACGACACGGCTTCTTAAGACACGATTTTTGGTGGACACGTGGGGGCATACACTGACACGACACACACAAAGTTTGGACTGACATGGTTAGGTATTCTCGAAGTTATCAAGCTCACACTTATTTTGTACTGGCAGACCCATGCACAGGAACACCCCTCTGATAGGGCTTCGTATCGAAGACACGACACTCTGTGGACATGACTCAGGCACACTGACACCCACCCCGAGACCAAGTCTACCTATTGGTACACCTACACGATACTTTACCTTGACATACGTGTCCCACAAGAACCCGACACACACCGCACCACACAGTTTGTTTCTCATTTTTATTTACTTGTCTGATACCTTGTTTTGACAATATTGGGACACTTCGTGGACACCATGTGCACACGCACACTCATACTTAGGTACTGTGACATTCGACCCTAGTTGAGATTTAGGTCTTTGTGTATTGATTGGGGTTTTAGTTATGAGATGTGTGGGTTTTCGAATCGAAGTTGATAACTAATATAGTTTTCAGTTTTGTATTGCCTAAGGTTTCAGTTTAGAGAGTTAGGGGTTTAGTTCACTAGTGAGTAGTTGGTTAGAATGTTAGATTTGAGATACATTTTAGTGTTGTATCAGTAGGTTGTTAGGTTAGACTGATTTATGTGGATTAGATGCTTGAATGTGTTGGAATATATTGTTGTGGTCTGATACTATAAGAATACTAGTTTCAGTTGGGTTGTTTGAGTTTAGGCCTTGATTCTCATAATTTTTCCTGAGATTTAAATATTTGATAGTGACTGAGATGTTATACTTCATTCTCAGGTTCCTGAGATTTGATACCTGTTAGTGATGGCAGTTGTGATGATGTAGTTGGGATGCCATTATGTAAAATCATTATCTGATCAAGAGGTTCAGTCCTCTTTCAATGATCCATTTCACTGACGGATAACCTATTGCCCTATACATTTGATCCCTTTGGGCATGATGAGAGTTAGCCATTTTGTAGCTTAGTCCAGTTTCAGAGTTCAGTCTCCATTAGTATTATGGCAAACACTATGTACACATACCTTGTGTGTAACCTAGAATGTAAGAGTGGATAGACCAATTGGTTATTTCAGTTCAGTTAGTAGTAGGTTGGTACCCACATATGCATCAATATTAATTACCTAGACACCATAGTGGGATTGCATGTATAGGTATGTGGATTTGTGGGCTAAACTTAAGTATCATGTGTAATATATTTTGTTGGAACTTTATATATTCATATATATCTGTTATATAGACATTGAGATTTCATTATATGTTAGATAATAGGCTATGTGATATACCTTAGAGATGTATTATATATATAGTTGAGTATATATTTGTGTACTATATATGTTAGGCTATGTTATATATATGTGATATAGGTATGTATCCTTGTAGAGGTTGTTAGGATAAATGTTATGGTATTGTTAGGAATTAGGAGATTAGCCTTGTATCCTAGTTAACCAATATCTAGACATGGACTCTTAGACCAAATTGACCAATGTTGACTATTGACCTTGATTGACCCTATATAGTGGAGTTTGACCCTTAATTGACCAAGGTTGACCAAAGTTTGACTTTGACCTAGTTTGACCTAAAAATCATGTAGTTTGCATTGTAGCTTTCAATTTTCTTATTTTGAACATGTCATAACCCATATTGGTTTATTTAGGATATTGTGACTTTGGTGCAGACATCTGATATTATGCTACTCTTTTCAAAGTACCAGGCGAGTACATTCTCTGATAGTTCTCTCATTTAATTGTCAATTGCTGTATTTCAGTTCTAATTTGTTTTATATGATTCTCTGTTACAACACGTATGGATATTCTATATTCATGTATGCGACACACATACCATATTGTCTGGCCTCTATAACTGGAATCATTCTGGAATTATTGCTAGTATCATCATGTTTGGCTGGACTCTTCTCGATTCTCGTGTCTTGTACTGGATTCGCTTGTATTGCGGGACGGGGAAGTATTGAGTAAGACATGTAGACATACCCTAAATCTGGAATCTCCCAACTGGAATCTACTGGAAGCATAGCCATCTCTCTCCTGATTAGTGAGTGATGCGCATGATACCTACAACCGTTTACATGTCGATCTCGGTATTTTAAAACACACTGTTAGAATATAGCGGGTCTCACCTAGATTCTTTATCACTGACTAGAATTGTCTTGTACTGGATTCATCTAGTATTAGATTCATCCCGTACTGGATTTACATAGGATTTACACTTATTTATATTTACTGTCTGGACTTATCACGTTACTCTAGTTCAGTTAGAATTTTATTTTACAGTCTTCATTGCCATGATTCTTCTCTTGTTTTAGTTATCTTACTTTCCTTTTATCTTATCTGTTTCTCTATACCATCACCTGAATATAAACTACCATGTTCATCAATAAAACTGTCTATAACTGCTTTATATTTCTCTGTCATTTACTTAGGATTTCTTGATTAGTTGTACTCGTTCCTGTCCTTACTGGACCTGTTGAAAATATTACGGATGCTTGCCCGGAGGACACTTGCCCTACTTACTATGGACCAGGAGATGGCTTAGCTACCTTTTGTCCCCGACACTTAGGAGTGATCGGGAGACTAGCTAGTTGGCTTAGTTTAGTTTTCATGTTTTAGAACTTGAATTGTAATAAGTTGAGATATTGTTTTATTTAGAGATTATTATTATTTAGTAGTTAGTTTTGTTGTTGTTATTTAGTCTTAGTTATAAACTTCTGTGTTATCATATTGTGCTTAGACTATGATTGAGATTTTATTATATCTATACTTGTCCTCCGTTCGGAGTTGAGAGTTGACAAGTACTTCATATAATTACGTGAGTTATTGATTAGATAGTAACCTAGGACAGCGTTCTACCGCCGACACTACGACATAGGCTGGGCGCTGTTACGTACTTGTACCCTCACAGTGGGTGCGGATCATGACACATTTTTAGTGGTGGCCCATGCAGGTTGAGTTATGTAGAGGTATTCAAACTAGAGTATCACTACAGCCTGCGATGGATTGAGAGATAGGCTTAAACGGAAAGGTACTCAATCACAGTTAGGAAAAATTCTGCTTCAATTCATGCCATCTACACATCTTCCTAATTTGTCTTCATTTAAATAAACTGTCCTCCTTTGATTTTATAGGTTTCTGCTCAGTATTGACTTCCTTTTCGCTCTGTCTTTAGGATGGTGGAGACACGATCACATTGCTCTGGTACAGCAGCCACTGGAGAGGGGTCTGCCACCTCTCGTCCAGTACAGCAGGATGTTGGGACTGTAGCACCTTATGTTCCTGATCAGACAGGAACGACTGTAGCCTTTGGGGGTCTGCCTCCACCTGTTCAGAGGACGAATTCAGTCATTCCTGAGATATTTTAGCAGCAGCACTCGCAGCCACCTGCAGGATTGGTTGATGCTGTCCATCTATTTTCCTTTGTGGAAAGGATTCTGGAGTCTCACCAGCAGCAGCAGCAGCGTCAGACTGCCAACTTATGTCAGGAGATCGACGAGGCCCACCAGCTGGTCCGTACGACTGTGGAAATGGTGGCTACTCAGGGGCCATAGTAGAAGCCTTACTGGAAGGAGAAGGACATTCAGGACTTCTAGAATATGCACCCTAAAGAATTTCTTGGTACAGAGGGCATCCACTACGCAGATGACTGGATTGGGCACATCGAGGAGATTTTTCGGCTGGCGGAGATACCAACCAGACTTTATATTGAGGCAGCGGGCAGTCAGATGCAGGACCTAGCTCGTACTTAGTACCAGACAGATCCCAGAGTAGGAACAAAGGGTCAGATATGGGAGCAGTTCAAGGAGCTGTTAAAAGAACAGTTCTTCCCAGATATGGCACTAGGTGGCATCGAGGAGCAGTTCGAGAGTCTGGTTCAGGGGAACCAGACAGTTGCAAAGCACGCCAGAGAGTTCTGCCATTTGGCCAGGTTTATAGACGATCTGACGGAGATGTCAAAGTCTAGGAAATTCCATCGAGGGTTGATCGGGGAGGTTCGGTCACTGAATAAGAGTGACCGGAATGCTATGGTAGCAGAGGATATCCTGGGGCTGAAACTAAAGAGGGGTCAGGACGCTCACGGTAGCAGCAGCAGTGGAGGCCAGGCCAAGAGGTCCTCATGTACAGATTCATAACACATAGGCACTATTGATGGTTCATCAAGTGCAGCATCAATATCGGGGTCAGGACCCAATGACGATCAGTTGTTCCTACTGCAGGAAGTTGGGACACACCAGGGAGAGTGTAGGAAGAGGCTGAAGGTTTGCTATTCTTGTAGGGTCTGAAGCCCACCAGAAAAAAGTTTGTCCCTTTGCACCACCTTTGAGGGAGCTAGGCCACCTGTAGCTCAGCACCAGAGAGGTGGAGCTTTTGCGATGGCAGTCGAGGAGACCGACGAAGCAGGTGATAGGTTAGCAGGTTTGTCCTTCTCGTTCTTTCTCTCCACCTTCATGTGTGATTCCATTAGTACCTGCTAGGATATGTTGTGACATGTTAGCTTAGTTACCCTGATCGAGACTGTGGAATCACGACCAGTAGGATTGTTTGCATGTTTTCTATCGACCTTGCTTTCATTGGGGGTTTGACCTAGTAGAGGTACGCTCATCTTAATTTCGAGGGCAAAATTTTTCGAAGAATGGTAGACTTGTGACACCCTATTTTCCAAATGAGTTGAACTTTTGTAATTATAATTATAATTTATTGATATTTATATCTTATTATAAATTTTGGTGATTTTTAATCAATTTAAAACTGTTTTAAGTCATTACTTGTGATTTTGATGTGTTGCTAGTGAAACCCTAGAGACTATCTGACCTAGAGCCTAACCATGTTATTGGGAATATTTAATTATCATTTTTAGCCTAGGTGTACATTGGTCATTTTGACTTATTGGAATTATTTGATTAATTATTGGATTGATGATTGTTAATTTTGACTTTTCTAGTTGTGACTTAAAAGACTAACCTAGAAGCTAACCCTAGCTATGGTGACTTAGTTAGCATGGTGAGACCCTAGTCTAACTTAAGTCAACCTCATTTTAGTCATTTAGGAACTAGTTTGAAATAGGAGAAATAATGATAGGTGCAATGACTTATGACTTAAGGATTTAATTCCATGACTTATGAAACTTGGCCCATGGCCCATGACTTGAACCCTAACCCTAATTTCAGCCATAAGGGACCAGCCACATAGGGATCCCCACCCTATTTAATCACTCATTCACTTGTTATTGCCTCTTTTGTGCTCAACCAACTTTTAGGAAGGAGAGGTAAATTTCCATCTTCCCTAATTCATATTAATTCTATTTTGATTCCTTTTTCATCCAAATCTTTTGCAATTGATTCTAATCACCCTATATTTGATATCCATGGAGAGTAATTTCCGTTTGAGTACAATTTGAAGGATTTGGCTAGCATTGAGAATCAATCAATTTAGGGCTTTTTTTGGTCATTTGAACCTATAGGTAAAACTCCTTAAATTATGTTTTTATTCTGATTTTCTTGTATATTAGGCTAGATATAGGTGTCCCCTTGCTCTCCCTCAAGTTTGGTAGGAAACCGTGTCCGTTTGTTGTCCATATTGGACACGTGTCAATGTGTATGTGCATGTGTTTGTTAAAATGCCACATAGAAATGGATTTTCCTACTTTCTAAAACTAATTACATGTTTTTGAAGCTCTTAATGTGTAGATTAAGTATGTTAAACACTGAGCACAATTTTGGGGGATTTTTGTGTCCAAAATGGACACGCACCTCATGTACGACACACGCGCACAGACCTCGTACGGCTCCCCTGCTGTTCGAGTGTCCTAGCAGACACGACACGGTACCACGTGCCATGAAACTTCATGGACACATGGGGGCACCCACTGACGTCACTCCCATGAAATTTCACAGGTTGTCGTTCAGTGTGCAAGGAGAAATCAACTACGCACTGACATTACACTGCCTCGTGCACACTATGCACATCCCCTACTGTTCGGGGTCGACATAGGATACGACACGGCTTCTTAAGACACCATTTTTGGTAGACACGTAGGGGCATACACTAACACGACACACGAAGTTTGGGCTGACATGGTTGGGTATTCTCGAAGTTATCAAGCTCACACTAATTTTGTACAGGCAGACACACGTACAGGAACACCCCTCTGATACGGCTTTGTATCGAGGACATGACACACTGTGGACATGACTCAGTACACTGACACCCACCCCTAGACCTAGTCTACCTATTGGTAGACTTGTACGACACTTTGCCTTGACACACGTGTCCCACAAGAACCCGACACACACCACACCATACTGTTTGTTCCTCGTTTTTATTTACTTGTCTGATACTTTGTTTTGACAATATTGGGATACTTTGTGGACACCATATGGACATGCACACTCATACCTAGGCACTGTGACACTCAACCCTAGTTGAGATTTAGGGCTTTGTGTATTGATTGGGGTTTTAGTTATGAGATGTGTGGGTTTTCGAATCCAGGTTGATAACTGATATAGTTTTCAGTTGGGTATTGCCTAAGGTTTCAGTTTAGAGAGTTGGGGGTTTAGTTCAGTAGTGAGTAGTTGGTTAGAATGTTAGATTTGAGATACATTTTAGTGTTGTATCAGTAGGTTGTTAGGTAAGACTGATTTATGTGGATTAGATGCTTGAATGTGTTGGAATATATTATTGTGGTCTGATACTATATAAATACTAGTTTTTAGTTGGGTTGTTTGAGTTTAGGCCTTGATTCTCATAATTTTTCCTGAGATTTAAATATCTGATAGTGACTGAGATGTTAGACTTCATTCTCAGGTTCCTGAGATTTGATACATGTTATTCATGGCAGTTGTGATGATGTAGTTGGGATGCCATTATGTGAAATCATTATCGGATCAAGAGGTTCAGTCCTCTTTCAATGATCTATTTTACTGACTAATAACCTATTGCCCTGCACATTTTGATCCCTTTGGGCATGATGAGAGTTAGCCATTATGTAGCTTAGTCCAGTTTCAGAGTTCAGTCCCCATTAGTGTTATGGCAAACCCTATATACACATACCTTGTGTGTAACCTAGAATGTGAGAGTGGATAGACCAATTGGTCATTTTAGTTCAGTTAGGAGTAGGTTGGTACCCACATATGCATCAATATTAATTACCTAGACACCATAGTGGGATTGCATGTATAGGTATGTGGAGTTGTAGGCTAAAGTTAAGTATCCTATATATCCTATATAATATATTTAGTTGGAACATTATATATTCATATATATATATATATGTTATATAGACATTGAGATTTCATTATATGTTAGATAATAGGCAATGTGATATACCTTAGAGATGTATTATATATAGTTGAGTATATATTTGTGTACTATATATGTTAGGCCATGTTATATATATGTGATATAGGTTTGTATCCTTGTAGAGGATGTTAGGATAAATGTTATGGTATTGTCAGGAATTAGGAGATTAGCCTTGTATCCTAGTTAACCAATACCTAGACATGGACTCTTAGACCAAATTGACCAATGTTGACTATTGACCTTGATTGACCCTATATAGTGGACTTTGACTCTTAATTGACCAAGGTTGACCAAAGTTTGACTTTGACCTAGTTTGACCTAAAAATTATGTAGTTTGCATTGTAGCTTTCATTTTTCTTGTTTTGAACATGTCATAACCCATATTGCTTTATTTAGGACATTGTGACTCTGGTGTAGACATCTGATATTACACTACTCTTGTTAGAGTTTCAGGCGAGTACATTCTCTGATAGTCGTAACATTTACTTGTCAATTACTGTATTTCAGTTCTAGTTAGTTTATGTGATTCTCTGTTACAACATGTATGGATATTCTAGATTCATATATGCGACACACATATTATATTGTCTGGCCTCTATAACTGGAATCATTCTGGAATCATTGCTAGTATCTTCATGTTTGGCTAGACTCTTCTCGATTCTCGTGTCTTATACTGGATTCACTTATATTACGGGGCAGAGAAATATTGAGTAAGACATGTAGACATACCCCAAATCTGGAATCTCCTAACTGGAATCTACTGGAAGCATAGCCATCTCAGCGAGTGATGTGCCTGATACCTACAGCCGTTTACATGCCGATCTCGGTATTTTAAAACACACTGTTAGAATATAGCTGGTCTCACCTGGATTCCTGATCACTGACTAGAATTGTCTTGTACTGGATTCATCTTGTATTAGATTCGTCCCGTACTGGATTTACATAGGATTTACACTTGTTTACATTTACTGTCTGGACTAATCATGTTACTCTAGTTCAGTTAGAATTTTATTTTACAGTCTTCATTGCCATAATTCTTCTCTTGTTTTAGTTATCTTACTTTTCTTGTATCTTATCTGTTTTTCTATACCATCACCTGAATATAAACTACCATGTTCATCAATAAAATTGTCCATAACTTCTTTTTAGTTCTCTGTCATTTACTTAGGATTTCTTGATGAGTTGTACTCGTTCCTGTCCTGACTGGACCGGTTGAAAATATTACAGATGCTTGCCCCGAGGACACTTCCCTACTTACTATGGACCAGAAGATGGCTTAGCTACCTTTGGCCCCGACACTTAGGAGTGATCGGGAGACTAGCTAGTTGGCTTGGTTTAGTTTTCATGTTTTAGAACTTGAATTGTAATAAGTTGAGATATTGTTTTGTTTAGAGATTATTATTATTTAGTAGTTAGTTTTGTTGTTGTTATTTAGTCTTAGTTATAAACTTCTGTGTTATCATATCGTTCTTAGACTGTGATTGAGATTTTCTTATATCTATACTTGTCCTCCGTTTGGAGTTGAGATTTGATAAGTAATTTATATAATTGCGTGAGTTGTTGATTAGATAGTAACCTAGGATAGCGTTCTACCACCGACACTGCGGCGTAGGATGGGCGCTGTTACGTACTCGTACCCTCACAGTAGGTGCGGGTCGTGACACCTTATCGAGTGCATCGGGTATTTCATGTTCATGTACTTCATCATGTACATTCTGTACTCCTTGTATTCATATTATTCATGTACACCCATGTGCTGTTCTGTATGTTCACATGCTCTCATGTACTCTTATGTGCTCTCATGTACTCCAATGTTCTCATATGTATTTCATTTATAAACTAACAATCATGTATGTAACATAACTTGATCTGATCCTTGTGTATTGATTGGGGTAGGGGGAGTAGAAGTAATTATGTGATAAAATCCCATTAGTGTAATCATGTACATGTCGATTATGCTTTAACGTATAATCGAGTTACCGTAGAATAATCATGTACAACATAAACCGATTACATAACCATCTTGTGATCTGGAATACTTATATTTTTTATAGTTCATAGATTCTCTATTCCATGTTCATATACTCAGTTTACTTATAAATATCTCATGTATTCCTGTACTTCTTTTACAGCACGTCATGTATCATATTCTATTGCTCGTTCTATATTTGCTACCATGCATTGAAACAGTTTGAGAGTTATGTATTCGTTCCAAACATTACCAGATACGTTGACAAAATTTTATAGAGAACTTGGAGGATCCAGTAGCCTAGAGGAGACACCAATAGTGCTTAGAGTAGATTGCTAGGATATGGCCAGGGTTGTTTTCAGTTATATTCATGAGTGGTATTTATAATACTCTACTTTGGGTTGTGATGATTACACTTAAGCATATTTCTGTTATGGTTGTATCGCACTTGATATCCTTATATTCCATATTGTGATGTTATTTCTCTTTAGTTACTTGTGATTGAGTAGTGTCCTTCCGAGATTGTCCTCCGTTTAGAGAGTATATCTATATTGGACAGGTATATTATATTGTGTTTAGCTTTTGATTGAGACCTAGGACAACGTTCTATCGTCGACACTGTGCCGTAGGCTGGACGTACCGATGGTCTTGTGCCCTTACACTGGGTGCGGGTTATAGAAGCATGAAAAAGCGTAGGATGATACACGGCACAGGTGGGTACTCTCGCTACCCACCCATCTTCATAAAGGTGCAGATGACGAACAACGCAAATTGGTACTTTCGCTACCAACCTAGCTTCACAGAAGCGCAGGCGGTCAAGCATGCCAACAGAAAAGACAAACTTATAAAAAACAGATGAAAAGTTTAAGGAATGTTCTTTTTATTAAATCATGGCTACAAGAGTCTATTATAGATTCATCATGATTACATAAAAGAAGACTTCCTAATTACAAGGATCTGTTACAAAGTATTTGTGCTTACTTATGCTGAACTAAAAACTCCTACAGATCTACGCTGGGCTTCATCTTTATAGTGTGATCGTCATGAGAGGAGGGACTGTGGATAGAAGATGTAAATACAGTCGCCATCAACGTCTGCCTAAAGCAGTTGTTGACCCGAGCGAGAATTCAGTCCACAGCACGACAGGAGGCCCTTTTGAAAAGTGCATCAGCTTCTGAGGTTTTTCTAGCCTAACAAAAGTACACAGCCGTCAATAAGCAGGGCAGAGCACAACCTGCGGCGCTTCATATTGGCAACCAGACTGAACTCGATCGTCAGGATCTCCAAGACCTCCAAGATGTAGCTCAGGTTCTAACTCCACATGAGAAGCATTCTAGCACATCCCGAAGCTCATCAGCAGTTCTTCTACTAAGGCACAGCTTCTTTGAACGAAGGGATCCTGAACCAAAACCTGACTTAGGAAAGGCCAACGGCCGCTCGAAGTTAAGTCTGGATCCAACATGGTGTTAAAGGGCGAAAAGAGGAAGATGTGACTCTTCGGAAGAAACTCCCCTTTTATATAGGGCGGGAATGGTCCAAGACATAGGCCACGTGGCCGTCGGTTAAAATTTCCATATTATTGGGATGAACCTAGGACTTAGCACGATGGACCACATTAAATAGGGTTCATTCCACTAAGTCTTAGACCATTAAAAGACCCCTTGAAATTCCCTAAGTAACGATGGCATTTAAGAGGCAGTCATTCCTTAAAGAGCTGTCATTTATTGCTCTTAAAGAAGACTTCAAAGCCAGCTTCTTCAAACCAGAACTGCAGCTACAATCCTGCGCCAGAAGGAGGCGCAGACTGGTGAAGACTTCACATCATCCCAGCTTCAACGACGCAGACCTCTGCTTCGACCCAAAAGCTCAACCCCCTTCATCAAAGACTTGGAAAACACCATTGCATCGAACACAAGTCTGCATGTCGTTCCAAAAGCACAGTAACCTTGTTAGCCTGAAGCACAACCTGCTCGTCGCCCTAAAGCACAGTGACTTTACCACTCAAAACATAGCCTACTCGTCGTTCAAATGCACAGAGGTTCCGTCGTCTTCGAAACATAGTCCACTCGTCGCCTGAAAGTGCAGAGGCTCCATTTTCTCCAGGAGGGCAGTCTACATGTCGCACCAGAAGCACAGCAGCACTAAGACCTCACTAGAGGCGCAGGTTGCATGGTCCCACCCAATTGGTTTATTTAAACCTCCACTCTCAAAGATAGGACAGAGATTGATCATATTGATAAGTACAAATATCTTATTAAATGGTTTAAAACTCAGATAAGGACGAAGTATGCTCTTTTGATAAAGGTCGTATCAAGTTGGTTTGTTTTAATCGATCACCTCTTGAAGATCAAACAGAATCCTACTCTGAGATGAAATCCAAGATCTACTCGGCTTCATCTAAACAGAGGATTCCCAGCAATAGACACGCGCCATGTGTCTCCTCCTTCGGTTATTTTGATAGCCACCCGAGATCACGATAGAGGGGAATCTCGACGTCCTCCACGTGTCAGCTCAACAGAAGCTCGTACCGTACAATGACAGCAGATTCCTTCATATCTCAAATTCGATTGCACATCGCATATGTACCCCCTTTCCCCTATAAATAGAAGGAGTTTTTCCTTCAACAAAAAGAGGAGGAGGACGCACAAACAGAGGAAAGAAGCAGAAGGCAAAAGACAAAAGTCATAGCTTCGAAGTCTTCAACTCTGACATCCTCTTTTTCGATAACCGTACAGTTCCATCAAAGGTAACAGAAAGCCAAAGTAAGTCCAACTCGTAGTCAGATTGTTAACGGAGTAAAGGAGCCTCTGTAGTGCTCGATCTCCACCGTCACGCTTTTCCAGAATTCTTGTACTTAGATTTCCTCACATAGGAATCGAGTTTACATTTTTTAAGTTCAATAAACAAAAAGTTCGTATAACCTATGTGATGTCGAACAAAATATCGACTCTGCTGGGGACGACCTTCTCCTCGAACGAAAAGGTGGTAACGCAATCTAATGACAACTTGCTGGGATCTTCCCAGAAGATGCTGGTTATACGCTTCGACCATCAAGGTTTCGAAGATCTCATTTCTGAAGAGAAGCTGAATCCTTCGAAGCAGTTCATAAACTCGAAGAAGACTTGACGTGTCTGGGTGTCAAAGGCAGTTGCGACGAGCAACACAATAGAGGGGACTGCAATCTAGAACCCTCTAAATGCTGAAGCCCAGGAGAAGATTTCGACTACTACTGCCATGCCACCTCACTCGATTCCCACTTTCGAAAAATACGAAGAGGAAGACAGTACCCCTATGGAAGGCTTGGCGAGGGCATAACGTCGAGGGAACCACGTGGCATTTCAACCCCTCACAAAGGAATCATTGCCTACGAGAAGGTCTGTCTTCGACAAAATTGTATTTCCATCAGGCGAGCCCTCATTAGATTCTGAATACTATGCACCCGCTGGGGGTAGTAGGAAGAAATCTAAGGCAGTACGTGCCTCGTACAACATACATACTATGCCAATGACTGACCAAAGTCCTGCATTGACGGTCACACGTGCAGCCGATAGGAATTTATACAAAACTGGACCCCATGCTTTGATGCCTCGACCAGTTAGACCCCTATGTCACTTGAGTACTCCTATACGTGATGCAAGCCAGGGGATACATCCCAAAGAGAAGGACTCATGAAATCAGCATTCCTGTAGGCATGATAGGAGTCTGCCTCACCAGACCCTCCCTGATTTGACCCGTGTGCAGCTCCCTTGCACATACAATAGGGCTACAGAGGTAGAGGACTTGATGCTTTCACACAAGCATAAGGCGAAAGAGGAATCTGTGACACAGGGCATGCCTAAATCAAGGCATCCTTGTACCCATATCACCATCAACTTTTACTGTCAACAGGTAGCTACCGTGCCGCCGAGGAGGCGTTCCATCTTCCAAAGGCAACAGCCGGCGTCAACCGAACGTCAGAGGTTTGACAGAGGGTCGACAAGCGCAGACGAAGATGAACTCTATGTCGCTACATGTAATACGGTACAGGGTTCTCAATCTCTCAAAAAGTCATCCAAGAATCCTTCTATCTCGGCCACCAAGCCCAAGAAGCGGTCCGAGAGTAGCAAGGCGAAGGTACCCAACACAGGTTTGTTCCAAGGCACACGTTCCAAATCTTTGATAGGTACCACGATAGACGTCGGGGGTAGACAGCCCCCATTGTCCATGATAACACCATATTCTAGTTTGAGGAGAAACTATATGATACGGATGCGTCCATAGGTGCAGCTAGACACCAAACTCGGGTAGCAACCACAATAAGTCTGAGGAAGACCGCAACCTTCCAGTTCATCCTCAAGACGATGAGGTACAGGCATCTGAGTTGGAGAGTGAAGGGTCTACTGTCCCTTCCACCCATCCACACAAAAGGTCTATATTTATGGCCAATGGCGATAGGGAGGACAATAGTGAAGCGCCTGACCAGCTGAAACGTATCGAAGCTCTCGAGATGACCCTAGATACGTTAAATGCTACAATGAAATCCTTGTCTTCTATCTTAGTAGAGATCAAGGGGAGTTTGGTCCCTACTGCCTCTACACCTGCGCTTGACTCGACAGCTAATGACAGAACCAGTAAGCTGCCCATCATCAACCAAACGACACCATCGTCGTCTACTCCATCGACCATAGGACCTGTAATATCAACCGTGATACAACAGGCCATCAAAGAACTGTATGCTCGCTATGATGCCACAGAGAAGCAAGCAGCACTCCAAAAGATGGAGATTCGGCAGCCATATACTACCGAGTAGGACAACGTAGTCTACCCTCCTAAATACAATTCGCAGACGCTCACTGTTAGATATGACAAACGGTTGAACAAACTTTTTGTATATTGAACATAAAAAAGAGTGCAATCGATTCTTATGTGAAGAAATCTAAGTACAAAAGTATCTGGAAAAAGGGTGATGGTGGAGACTTGCTCCAAATTTCTGGTGCCTTCGATGGAACTCTAGGGTTATCGATCAGGAGGATACCAAAGTTGAAGATTTTGATAATTCTATGGATCTTCTTCTCCTTGTCGATTCTGCTGTTGGAGGATAACCTCTCCTATTTGTAGGGCAGAAGGGAACATATGCGATGTGCATTAGGGTTTCAAGATATGAAAAAATCTGTTGTCCTTATACAGTGTAGGCTTTTGTGGCATTGACACATGGCAGATGTTGAGATTCCCCTTAAACGAGATCTCTGGTTGTTATCAAAATAATCGAATGAGGTGACACGTAGCGTGTGCCAATTTGCTTGTTCGGATGTAGCCAAAGAAATCTTAGGATTTTACCTCCGATTTGGATTTTGTGTAATCTTCATCCAAGATTTAAATTAATCTGATAAGATATTTGCATTTATCAACTTGATCAATCCCAATCCTATCTTTGAGAGAGGCGGTTTAAGTAAACCAATTAGGTGGTACCAAGTCGTCTGTATTTTAGGCAAGGCTGGCTGCACTTCTAGGGCGACGAGTAGACTCTGCTTCTGGAGACGATGGAGCCTTTGTGGTTTAGGGCAACAAATAGACTATATTTTAAAGACAATGGGGCGTCTGTGCTTTTAGGGGCAACAAGTAGTCTATGTTTTGGATAAAGTCACTGTGCTTTAGGGTGATGAGTAGGCTGCGCCTTCAGATAGACCATTTTACTGTATTTTAGAGTAGTAGTCGGGCTTGTGCTGGAGGCAAATGGTGTCTCCCAAGTCTTTGCTGAGAAAAAGGGGCCGTTGAACGGGCCGGCTACTTGGATCAAAGCAGTTGTCTGTGCTTCTGAGAGGGGGATGTACTGTCTGCGCTTTGGCGACAAAGGAACACAGTGGGGTACCTGTACCTCCGGTTGGAGACAACTTGGCTTTTAATTCTTCTTTTCAGGAGAAGTAAATGACTACCCTTGAATGCAGACTCCTTAATTTCCACCGTTGATTGGAGAATTCTAAGAAGCTTTTGAACAGTTTTGAGACTCACTTGAATAGGCCTATTAAATGAGACACGTTGTGCGGAGTCCTAGGCTCATCCCATTAATGAGGGAATTTTGACTATTGGCCAAGTGGCCTATAGTTTGGACCACTCCCGATCCTATAAAAGGTGAAGTGTTCCTCGGAAGAGTCACTATCTTTTTCCTGGCACCCTTCACTACCATGTTTGATCCAGACTTAGATTCAGACGGTCGCTAGCCTTGCATAAGTCGGCTGTTGGTTAGAGCTTCTCTCGTTTGAAGGGGCCATGTTCATGTAGAAGAACTCTTTGTAGAAGGAGCCGTCACCGCTATTGAGAAGTATCCAAGTATCCTTCCTAAGAAGTTTGATTCTTGGCGACGTCTAGGAGGTTTTTGAAGTCTTGACGACCGTGTTTGGTTCGGTTGTCAGCCTGAAGCGCTACAGGTTGTACTCTACTTTGCTCATTATAGGCTTTGTGACCTACTGGGCCTTCAGAAAGCTAGGGCCAATAGCTACTTTAGGAAGTTGCTTTCTTTGGCCGAGCAATTGATGCACATTTGGAGGGTTGCACGTACAAGAAAGTCAGAATGTGCCTTGATGAAGATCAATCTTCTAGTATGTATACCAAGAAGAAAGACACATGTACTATGATGAAGACTAAATCTATTATAGACTCCTCTAGGGTCTGCTGAACCTGTGATCGATCCTTTGTAGAAGAAGTAGGATTAGCCCTTTATATATAGCTTTGATGAATCTGTACTAGATCTTTGTAGGCATAATAATAACAGAACTTCTTTCCATATCTTTTTTATCTTTTTAATACTCGATTTGCGCCTTTGTATCATCTATGCTGTGGTGGAGGAATGTTATCAGCTGAGATTTTTTATGCTTCTACAAGACCCCCTTCAAAGTGTCTCGAACTTGGGTCAATCTTGGGGTACTTTGAACAGAATCATGAACATGTGGCATGAGCGTACGTGCTTGGTGATGTTTCATATTCTTGTCTATGTGTATGTAACTATGAAGAGCCTGTAATAGGTCTTTATAGCCACATATTTCTGTATAAAAACTCTTATGTTTCCTCACTTTTTTCTTCAACATAAGGAGGGATCATTTTAGAAGGCATGCCTAACCAGAGCTAATATGAACATGGTAGGCCTGATCTTCGTTGGGATGTAGAACAACAATTCAGAGGTAGTATGAACGTGAACTTTTTTCTTGATAGCCATGATAATCGTAGGATCAATACGGAGAGAACGACTACTCAGAGGTAATATGGACGTGGTAGTCGCATCGTCTGGGTGTAGAGGAGCAATCTAGAGGTAATATGGATATGATGTGCTTCATCTACTGGAGGGAAGATATAAAGAAAGGAGCCCCCGGGCCTTGGGCTGCGACCTCCCATGACTCCGATGAGCCTAGCTGATGATAATTTTTATTCTGACGCTCTCTTGGGAAACATTCGTCATATTTTATCGCATGGTCTAGAGTGGCCCTGCTGTACAATCACTCGCTCAAACGGGTCTGTCATGTAATTGAGGGAGCACTAGTAATTCTGCGTCGTTATCTGGCGTACAGGACGAAGGCAGATGCAATAGCCAACCTAATGGACGAGGTGGACGCCATTGCCTTGGAGTTGCAAAATCTTGAGAGCGACATCCCTACTCTGGTTACTGAGGAGTTGGAGAAGATTTCCTCTGCTGTTTCACAGGACGAGCAGCAGGGTCAGGACATGTAGGATCGCCTCGTAGAGATTGAGGTCGAGCTTAGCCAGGTGACTGGCACTGACGAGGTTTGAGCCCATCGTCATACGGCCAAAGAATCGAAGTGTAGGGCCCTTCGAGAGCAGATTCATAAGTTGGAAGCGAACCTAGCTCCGGCTGAACGTAATATGGTGTAGTACAAGACACAGACGGAAGTTCTCCGCCAGCGCTCTGAGGATTTAGTCTAAGAGAGGAACAACATTGACATTCATCATGCCGAGATGGCCCTTGCGCGCTAGACTCTGCCCACTTTTGAGGACAAAGCCACCCAGCATCAAGAGGTTGTGCGCAGGGCCCAGGCATTTGTAGATGCCCAGAAGGCCAATTTGAAGGGTCTAATGGGGGAGCTTCGGAATCGGTCCTCCCAATTTTGATTTTCTTTTCTCTCCCTTTTTTTGTCTCTCTCTGTGTGAGAGAATCTCTTTTGTAAAAGCAAATATATTTCAATCATATAAAATTTTCTTTGCTTTCCTTTCTTTGTTCATATTCAGGTTTGTAAAATCTGTACAAGGATAGGAATTCCCATAAGGGAACGACTTTATTGGGGACAGGGTGTTTACTCAGAGGTAATATGTATGTGGCAAAGATCGAACCTTTGTGGAAAAACTTTCCTTACTCAGAGGTGATATGGACATGGTAAGGATAGAATCTACGGGGGTATAGAACGATTCAGAGGTAATATTGACGTGAAGGGTTCTATTAATTATAACTATGAAGGATTGTCATGGAAGGGGTGCTTTACACAGAGGTAATATGGACATGGCAAGCATCCTTCTACTAGAATAACAGTTCAGAGGTGATATGGATGTAGCTGTATTCTAGGGAGTTAGACAACTTTGGGGTTATCGTAACGGGGGTGACTACTTAGAGGTAATATGGATATCGTAGACATGGTTATATAAGGACACTTTAGAGGTGATATGGACGTAAAATATTTTCTATGTGTTCTTGATGGCACAGAGTCTTCAAGGGAGATGCAACTACTTAGAGGTGATATGGACATGGTAGATGCTCAACAGGGTGTAAGAAAGCAATCCAGAGGTAATATGAACGTGGAGGGCTTTACCTACTGGGAATTAGTGTAGGAGGGTTGAACAAGTTTTTACTAGGATATACAGCTCTCACGAGGGCACATGAGCTCTTGTTGGTGTTGTTGAAGAAGATGGGTTTAGGGGAGGTTTCATCCCCTAGATCTGGACGACATCATCCTTGGTGGGAGGCTCTCGTTGTTCAAAATGCCACTCCCACTAAGAGACAAGGTGTTGAGCTAAGGGTTCTTCTTCGAAGGAATAGAGTGCCTGGCCTTCTTTCCGCTAGAGAGCCGAACGAGTGGTTACCCTGGTGTCTTCTGCCGAGGAGGAGACCATGTGACATGTCTTAACCTTCCTCCCTTTAGCTGGGTGCGTTGCTGGCACAATCATGTCAGGATTGAGATCTGGGTGAACCCACATTACTTTACTTTGCGGTGTTATTAAGGGGATGAGGCCCTGAGCATTGTCCCTAGCGGGCGGAAGGATGACAACTTCCATCATTGCCTTTTGGATAGGGATGAAGCCGTCTTTTGTCTCGGCTATCGGGAAGCTCCCGAACTATATCTTGACCATGTTGGCCGTTACAGTCTTTTCCTCATAGTAGAGGGAAATGACTTTGGCATCGATAAGACGTTGAATATGTCTTTTCAATACGTAGCAGTCACGTATTGAGTGGTGGATGTACTGGTGGTAATGGCAGTACTTAGGATTATCCATCTTTTCTACTTCGTCAGAATGCTTGGGAGGTAAAAGCTGCAGCCTGCCACCCTTGGTTAGCATCTCGAATAATTCAAGCATGTCTTCGCCATTGAAGGAGTAGGTTTCCTTTAGCTTCTACGCTTCGGCTACCTTGGAGCTCACGAGCGATGGACCTTTTGTAATATTGATGAACATAACTTGCTTGCCTTTATCGTCTCTTACTTGCTTCCCTTTATCTTCAATAGAGGGGAAGTTCAGACCTAGGAGTTGTGTGACCTGTGCCTTCTTTTTAGCTACGTCTGCTTCAGTAATGACGGGCGTCCACTCGGTACAGGGAGCATTGTGACACAGTTTGATGGTAGGGAGCATATTTTTGTAGCATGAATCCATGAGCATGGGCTCAAGCATGCCTGGAGGTAGCATTAGGGCGGCCTGGCAGAAGCGTTCAATGTACGCTTGTACTGCCTCCTTATCTTTCTGAACGTTGTCCATTAGAGTAGACATATGTCCCGCCCCAGAACCAGAATACTGGCAAGTAGGGACGGACCAGGCCAGCTACGTATACCAAAGTACTCCAGTACTCCGAAACAACGTATAAGCTGATATAGATGGGGGTCACTGCTACAAACCAACAGTCAATCCTAGGTCACATAATCCTAGATATCTCAGTCTCAGACAAGAAGTAAGGTACAAGAATATGATCATCATGCATATAAGACAGTAAAGCGTCCCAAACTATAATATATAGATGATCATGAGGCTAGTAATACAAAATGAAGAACTAGCAAGACTAAGTAATACATGATCATCTCTAGCAGCAGTCTAGAAATAAAACATCATGTCTAAGCCCGTAGGCCAAATGTCCAGTCCAAAACACGAGCTAAACAGTGCTCGGTGGCTAAACGCCTTAAAAGAATATGTACAGAAAAGGGTGGGTAAGAGAAAGAACACCCACTCAAGTCTCCTGGTGCTCCGGGTGATCACCATCGAGAGGAAGGTCCGAAAGATCCTCGGGCTGCTCAACTAGATCTGGTCAATAAAAAACCAGTGGGGTCGGAACCCCAATAGCAAGTACCACAAAGGAAGCCAAACTATGAACTAAAACCAGCATACGATTTATAACATCTCTAAGATAAAGCAGTAAACGAGACTAGAATAGTAAATTGGTACTACATTGTTTACGAATGGAAACTGGAACATGCAAGTAGGATAGCAAGTGAATACATAGAATAAACTGGACATGTGAGCATATGGAGAAGCCGAGCATGTAGTGGGAAGAATAGCATGTAAGGAAAGACAGGAAGCTAAGTACTACAATAAGATAAACTGGAGCAAGACTAGACTAGACAAAAATGGACTCCATCCATCAATCACGGCCAAGCAATGAGTACGGCTTGATATATTAGCTAACTAGGGTTGCCACAATCCTAATTACTAATACATGCAAGTTTGAGAAATCCAAGTCTAGTTACCTGCCTGCTACTACCGGAACGATCCAAGCAAAAAAGAAAAGAAGTATAGCAGACACACTGCAGTAAGATACATGTGTCCTAAAGGGGTGCCCCACTCGACGGTGTGCTGGAAGAGTGCTCATCATGACAGATAGCTCCAAATCCTATGTATATATATATAAGACCAAGACCAAAGGGGCAACAGGTAACCGGGAAAATCTCCAATGATCTAGGTAATCAAGGTAGTTGTTTAGTCCTTAATATTTTCTTATTGGATTCTAGGTGTGGCATTCCGCAGAATCCATCCTAGACATGAGACATGCAAGACTGGACAAGATAAGCAAAATTGCGTACTACAACTAGCCACAACAAGACATGACAATATCAAGACAAGAGTGCGCTACGACGAGCCACTATCAAGGAGCTAGACATGTACTAGAATCAAGAGTGCGCCATGACAAGCCACTATCATGTAATCAAGAAGGACATGTATCATGAGTACGACACGACGGGCCACTATCTATTAAACAAAAAGGCATGGCAACAATTATCATAGCTTGTAAGAGAATCTATCAAAAGACATATCATAGCATGTGGAGAAGAATAATTAAAGCTAAGTACATTTCATAAAATAATTGAACATGTGCTAGTATCAAGTCTATATAGGGTGTGCAATCATTCTCTAACTAAGCAAGATCATCTTATCATGTTAAGAAATCATTATAGTCGAAGAAAATATCAAAAGCGGACAAAAACGGGCCAAAACGGGCAAAAACAGACTAAAACGGCATAAAACGGCATACCGGCGGTATATTGCGGCATACCGGCGGTATACCGGTCTAAAGACAGTAAGTTTCTGGTGCAAAAATTGGCATACCGGCGGTATACACCGGCATACCGGCGGTACACCGTTTTTCCAAACAGCAACAAAATACAGATTTTAGCCAAAACTTGTTTCGGCCATAAAAACTTCGTTTTAAATCGAAATTCAGACTTTCAAAAGTCAAAATTGCATAGAATCGAATTCCTACAACATAGAACTATTATATTTCAGAAATTCAAAGATTTGATAGATCAATATCTCAAAATACTCCAAAACAGAGGTTCTCGGAACACCGAGACGAGTCTCGATTGCCACCAAACTCAAAATACAAGTATACTAGCTAGGTAAGGACCTCATATATATATATGTGACCAAGATCCATGATGGTAACTCTAGTATCACTCTTGATACCAAGTTTTCTACTAAATCTCTATTGGATTTTAACAGAAAATCAAATATTGCTTAAACGAATTTTTGGAAACATGCATATATACGAGAATCATCAGGAAAACATATTTAACAAAATGAGTTTAGGAAAATTCCAAGCATTTAATACCAAGAAAAACAAAAATGACAATAGATTACTATTGTTCAAGAATTTGGCAAGATGTACTTTCCTAGGTTAAGCTCCAAGCCTAATCTTCTACTCCACCACCAAGAGCGGTACGAAACCACACTCTAGACCTCAAGGCCAAGCTCTTGGCAAGCTCCAAGGGAAGAGAAGGGAAGAAGAAATGAAGAGAGTGTAAAGAGAATGAAAAGAGAGAGGAGAGAGAAAGTAAAATGGTATATATATAAGAGAGAATTAATCTTAGCCGTTGGATCATGATCCATGTCAAAGTCTAGGTCAATCATGGCCATTCAAACAAAACCAATTATCCATTGGATAATAGGGTGCATCTACATTATTCACAAAAATATCTAAATACTATTTACGAAAATATCTAAACACTATTCACGAAAATATCCGAAACACTATTCATGAAAATATCAGAAACCGAAAATATCTAAAGTGTATGTGTTCATGAAAATATATATATAGAGAGAGAAAAGAGCATGTGTATGTGTTCATGAAAATGCACAAGAGCATGTGGGTGTGATGATTTTCAGAAATGTGTGTGTGTGTGTTGAAGAAAACAGTGTAGTGTGAAGGGTGACTGTTTGTGGGTGTGTGTTAGGCTTGAACATGTGTTCAAGTGTCAAATGCAAAACAGTGTAGTAGTGTCTATGGGAATCAGTCCTAGGCAATAGGAATAGAAATCAGTAATCAATTGTACCTATGAGAACAGTGAGCTAACAAGTGTCCAGTAGAACACAAGGAAACATTTGTGTGTATGGCAATGGGATAACCTGTGTACAGTGATCCAGAATACAGGAACAGCGAGCAAAATAGGAGGAAAAATCAGTGAACTACCATAGGAATTCAGTGAATAGGAAAACAGGAATTTAAAGTACATTAGAAAACAGTGATATAGGAATCAACCTTTTTAATCAAACAGTGAGTGAAATATAATAGCATGTGTGTGTGTACAAATACAAAACAGGACTTGGGGAAATCAATTCCCAGGTTGTAAAAAGAAGGGAAATCGATTGACAATTTGCAACCTATCCAAAACCTTCATTCAACTAACTTGATTCCAACTATATAACTTTAACATAAAATAATATAAAGCCACACACCATTCAATCTCAGGTTTGTTGACAGCTAACTTACAATTTAAAGTTCAGAAATTTGGGATGTGTGGGTATGTCTAGATTTCAGCTTGTGTGTGCAATAATATGTGAACATGTTCAACTTAATTTTTCAGGAACAAACATGTGTTCTCAGAAATTCAGTGACAGTGGGTTAACTGTTCTGCTACACAGGCAAGGGGGAATGGGTCTATGTGTGTATATTGCAGAGGGGTGTATGTGTGTACGTGACAATGTGACATAGTGTCAAATAAGGATGTGAGGTGTAAACCTGTGTGTTCCTGTTGACAGAAAAATGTGTGTGTCATAAAAGGGAAGGTGTATGTGAGATAGAACAGTGGACTCTAATGGACTGGATGTATTTGCCTATGGTTTAAATCAACATAGGGACATAACTATGAAGGTTAATGCAGGGAACAGAACAATGATCTAAGGGTCTGCTAAATACAAGAAATGAAGGACAAAATAGTAGATTAATATGTCCAAACCCTGCCCATATATGGGCAGATGCAACGGTTAATGGGTCTTGATCGGAAGAAAGGAATCTGAGTATTCCAATAAGTTCTAGACTAAACATCTAATGAAGGGAACATGAAGGATACTTGGACCTCAGATATTGACTGAACCAAGGTTTCAAACTGAACATCACAGATGTTCAAGTCTGAACACAAAAATCCATATGGGCAGGACAATATGAAATAAGAGTAAACTCACTAAAGTCTGTACATCCAATATTACAGTAAGAAGGAAGGGCAGAGAATCAGTAGACCACAATTGAGGTGTAAAGGAAAAGGGTGCATGATATGACTGAGCAATGTGGACTAAACTAAAATGATGACTAACAATGGGACTAAACAAAGTGTATACATATATAGTAGATATACAGGACAGATGCATTTGGGATTGAACAACTAATGGATACAGGATCTGATGCGATACAGTGGTGTGGATGATCATTGATAGTATAATTGTGTTCAAAAGACAGTGTAATGTGTCTTAGTTTACTCATGTGTGTAGACATGTGGGCATGACATTGCATAGCAGTGAGTGAGATTCAATGACTAAAAAAATAGTATATGAGACGCAACAGTGAGAGGAATGCACAGGTGTGTGTTAGTGGTACTCAAAACCTATGTGTCTCAGGAAAAACATGGCAATGACAGGAAATGTTAATACAATTAACACATTATATCCAAACAAATTTCGAAACCCAATTCCCTGTTTTTCCTCACACCAACCCATTTCAAAAACTTAATTCTCAAACATCATTCATAAACCAATCATTGCAGTAACTAATACTCCTAGATATGAATTAATATTTCAATTGACACCAAAATTAGTTTAGAAATAGGAATCAAATTTCAGAAGCAAAAACAATGAACCAATGTATCAGAAAGTCCATTTCGAACCCAAGAATCATGTGGAAAATCTAATTAAATACAAATCAAAATGTGCCAACATGAAGTACACATGTGTACGTGTCCTAGGGGTGCATTCGTGTCCAGAAAACTGGACACGAAGTGTCCCAAATCAAAATGGTACAGTCGACTGAAACTGGCAGTGGGGACTGCCTCGTGCAGCCATGTCGAGTCCAATAGGACTCGACACACAATACGAGAAGGGTCGTGTCCGTGTCTAGTGATAGAGTGGGTCTAGTGCTAGGGAATTGTGTAACACCCCAGTCCCAATATACGTAGGACTAGGAACGTAGACATGCCAGCTGTATTCATACGAAGTACGTAGGCCTCGTATAAATACATAAGCTGTAAAATGTAGTAATCCAAGACAAACTAAATCTCATCCACAATAAAAAGAATAATAATATCAAATTCAACTCGAATATTTATGATACAATCGTTGGGCGGAGACAAAGTCCACTGCCAACTATCTCAATGAAAGAAATGTACAAGAAATCGAGCGATAAAAATGGCTAGACGAACCAAGCGCAATCGTCTTTGAAAGAATGGAGAAGACCACGGCCTTGGCTAGGATACCTACAAAAGACATGAACACACACCAGGGGAAAAACCAGGTCCTCAGACGGACGTAGCAAGATACAGGAAGAACAAGCTAATATGAACTGTCAGAATAAAATAATATATAAATGACTATCCTAGACACAAATATGTAAAGGAGATTCTAACCGCCTAATGTGCAACTTAGAGGACAACTTTCAAGCGCATGGGTGGGATTTTAGGCAATGTGTACGTAACTGGCATCCAGTCATCTGTATCCGTTCGTAACGTCTAAAACGTCAGAGGGCATCTGCAAATAAATTGCCACAGTTCCATCCGGAGACTGTGGTTTACCTGTTTGGCATCCCATACGCACTAGCGACTGTCCTCCCCCAATATATCCCACATTGTTCAAGTCATGTCCATGGCTCGTCCAGTTTTGTAACTGCTTGAGTCTCTAAAAACCCTAGTCATAGCAATTACGATCATCTACCGTCACACGACTTTAGAGATAGCTAGTCAATAAGTCGTGCCCCTAATAACATGTCTCAAACCGTATAGTGTGAGTGTCACAGCTAAAAGAAATATAAGGATATCCGCTAACAAGAAGGTAGTCCGCTAACACTAAGTCAACATGCATAAAATAAAGTAACGACTAATAAAGTTGCTTACACCCAAGTATGGCTTGGACGCACAATTTATATCAAAGGAAACTAACAATATGAAATAAAGTAAATAATGCAGTAAATAAATAATTTGACAGTTAATTAGCAAGATATACTTGCCTATCGAGTCGCCTGGTGAGCTGCCTGGTGTGGTACAATAAAGGTGGCACAATATCGACTTCGGTGCAACAACGATGCAAGGTGACCTCTGATGATGGCAAGGACTGGTCTATTGGGTCCAATATGGTCAGACTAGTTTGGGTCGACATAGAGTAAGAATTGGCAAGGGAATGAGTATAGTATGATTTGACAGGATGGTAATCGAAAGAATTTAGTGAGTATTATATATATATGATTTTTAGAAAACAATCTATAATACTCAAAAATAATTTTTACGCAAATACTTGTAAATATTATGTATATATATATATATATATATATATATATATATATATATATATATATATATATATATATATATATATAATTTGAAGACTATATTATTACTATTTAATATAGTTAGATAGATATTTTTTATACCTAAAAAATATGATAAGAATTACAAAATAATATATTAATATCTTCAGGTTTTTGAAATCCATGCATGTAAGGCCAAACCCATTTGTATCTATAATCTCAAAAGAACAACAGATAAAATATTTAGACAACAAGCCCAAATATATTTTCAAAACATTTGATCACCAGTTTTAAGGCTTAAAATAGTAATAAATTTCAAATAATAATAATAATATAATAATAATAATAATATAATAATAATATTAATAATAATATATTAACTAAGGAAACCAAAATAACAAAAGAATAAAATAATAATAATAATAATAAATATAATAATCATAATAATAATAATAATAATGATAATAATAATAATAAATAATCAGAGTACACTGCTGTACTCTTTTGCAAAAATCAGAAAAAGGAAGGGAAGAAGAGGAGTAGAGAGTGGGGGCTAAAGGAAGTCGGGGGAGAGAGAGAGTCGGGGTTTTCGGTGGCTCTGACGGAGAGGAGGGCTAGGGCCGCCGCGGACGAGTGGAGGGAGGCGGACACGTGTGGAGGGTGACGGCGGAGAGGAAAGGGAGAAAGGCGCGCGGCGTTCGTCGGGATGGGGACGGCGCGCGGAGCTTGGGTCGCGGCGG
Source organism: Iris pallida (assembly GCA_029216955.1). Taxonomy (NCBI): domain Eukaryota; kingdom Viridiplantae; phylum Streptophyta; class Magnoliopsida; order Asparagales; family Iridaceae; genus Iris; species Iris pallida. The sequence goes on from JANAVB010023996.1 coordinate 11,739,436, forward strand.
AGGGATGGTACGGATCTCGCGGCGAAGGAAGGGGAAGGCGCGGGGGCGGTTGATCGGAGAGATCTTGGGCTTTCTCGAGCGGGCGGTGGAGGAGAAGATGGGCCGGGCGGAGCTCGCGGGGATGGAGCCGCCTGCGACGCTGTCGGGATAGGGGCGGAGGAGAAGAGAGGTCAAGGGCTTCCGGAGCTCGGCCTGGCCGGTGCTGGATGGAAAATGCGGCGGAGCATCCGGCGCTCGTCGCCTGGACTCGGCGGTGGTCTGTTCTAGGAATCGCGGAGAGGGTCGAGGCAGTCGGCCTGACGGCGGAGGCGGGTTTTGGAGGTCGGCGAGGGTTTGGCGGCCAGGATTGGTTCGGCGGGGTAGACTGGACCCGCCGTCGACGACGCGCCAGATCAGAGGCTATGGGTGTTCGGTCGTGGGTGGAGGTCTAGTCGCTGGTAGGGACGACACCGGTGGTCGGACTCAGGTGAGGGAGTTTTAGATGTTTCCTTGGTTTTTTTTTGGTGGTGATGGTGTCGGGCTTCTGTCGGGAGAGGAGATGGAGATGCTGTTTGTGATGGCAGTGGGGCGTTGCTTCTTGGTGGCGGAGGGAATCGATGATGGGAGTTTTGGAAGAAGAGGAGGTGGTGGTTTGGGGCTGCCGCCGCAGTTGCCGTGGTGGTGTTCGTGATGGTGATTTGGCGGGGACTGTCGACGATGGACATGGTGGTGATGGCTGGCTGGTTTTGTGTGTGGGTTATCGGTCGGTGTCGACAATGGTGATGGTGTTGACAGCGGATGCGGGCAGTGCCGGGGTGGCTGTCGGTGGTAACGACGGTTGATCGCACGGATGGGTGGAAGGCAAAAGCAGCGGGAACTAGTCTAGGCTAGGATTAGGATTTGTGACGTACCGTGTCGGGGCTGTCGACACGACGAGGAATATATATTTGTATAAATTGGAATAAGAATTTGGACGGGGAGGGGGAACATGGACACGATGCACTCACATGGGTGGTGGAAATATTTGTGGAGCAATTATGGCTTGTGGTGTAATAATGGAGGAGTACCTGCCTATTTATAGGACGTGGGAATTCCCATTTGGATAGGATTAGGAAAAGATTCAATCCCCAATAGATAATTGCTACTAATAAATTTAAATCTAAATTCAAATCTAATTCACAATCAAAATCCAATTTAAACCCAATTAAATCTAATTAAATTCTTCAGTTTAAAATTAGATAAGGTAAATCAAATTTCAAAATATTGATATTATTTTAATTATTTAAATAAATTCATAGAATCAAATCAAGATTTAAATCTCCATAATATTTCAAAAATGTATTTTCCAAAATACCTATAATAATAATTTCGAAAATAATAAATATTTAAATATCTTTTTGAATAATAAAATATTAATTTTAATAAACTTCAAAAATTATATTTTTATTTAAAAGAGACAAATAAATAATTACAAAATATATGTATGCACAAATAATGCATACATGCTTTTCCTAGTATACAATAAAAATATTAATTATTCTTAATAATTGCAAAAATGAAGGCTTTTAGTAAATAAAATAACCTCTTGGTAATAATAGTAAAATAATTATTGCATATATTATTTTGAAACCATAAAATAAAATATTTTTCTAAAATATGTACGCTCGCACATATTCGCACTCGTCGAGCAAATTCGAAAAACGAACTTCCGTATACGACTACGTGACGTACAATAATTAAATTTTAAATCAGAACCAAATTTAATAAAAAAATAGTAGAAATTTAGGGGTTTTACATCCTACGCAACTTACAAGAATTTTGTCCTCGAAATTAAGAATAAGTAGGGGGTGAGAAGATACAAGGGTACGATCAAATCGTTGGATGAGACAAGAAAACAATATTTAACACAAACATGCATTTGGGATTCGTGATTTAGATAAATACGAAAATAATGCACGGATATGGTAATTGAAGAGGGTCGCTAGCTAATGCAAGATAAAGAAGGATTTAAAGGTTAGGTAATGAAGGTAAACTAATTAGAGAGCAAGGGTACATGGTTTCTTAGAGTGAAGTTACGCGTCTAGGTTTAGGGGTGGTTAAGCAAATAATTCTAGTCATTTCTAAATTTTAAATGATTAGAGATCACGATCAAGAGTCGAAGGATAGGGCGAATAACTCGAGGCGAAGTGGTAAACACATGGCTTGGTTAATGGCCACTATAACTATTATGGTCATAGGGGAACACTTGGCGTCTACCCATCCAGTTCGAGTGTTCTGTCTTTCCAATTTAAGTGAAAGACAAAACGAATAAGAGTTCGAAGGAGATGTTTATTGAATACGAACACGTGGTTCAAAGATGACTGAATAAATTCAAAAGAGAATTGCCAAGGCAGACGTGGATGAGATTCTAGAGAGCAAGCTTAACTATATCTCCACCCACGTATAACGATAAAAGCGAACAAAAGTGCACTCGGTTGATCAGACCATCATGCACCGGTTCTGACTAGACAATATGTTAGTGAGCGCGCGCTCAATAGCATGTGTCTTGAACAAGTTTGATAACGGTTAAACTTGCAAAACTAGGCTATAGTAGCAACATTTAGTCAAGATGGTAAAATATAGACTCGTGAGATTATTATTGAGAGAGACTAGAATTAGTTCGAACTAGTTAAGAATCTAAGTCTTGTTTGGTGCCTATACAGTCGACCTATTGTCTCCTTGTCTAAGGCTTTGGTCGACCAATAAGGTATGGTCTTTAAAAATTTATAGTCTAGGCAATCCACTTAGTACCTACTATAGTGAGTCATAAGGATGAAGTCTTATGCTAGGTCATGAGGCATTCTACCCAACTTACAAGAGCTAAACTAGTAGGGTGATGGAACAATGGGACAAGTCTACCTAGTATGGATTACCTTTCTAACCGTCATCAAGCACGAAAGAAGGATAATAATTCACGGTAGAGGGAATCAAGCAGGATGCAAATCGAGGAGTCAAGCAAGAAGGCAGTCAAGTGTGTGTATGAGATCCTAGACTCTAATCCTATACGCAGGCTTGCTTGGTACGGTAATATAACCAAACAATTTATCTTGACCTGCATGGGCCACCACAAAAACATGTAACACCCCAGTCCCAATATACGTAGGACTAGGAACGTAGACATCCCAGCTGTATTCATACGAAGTACGTAGGCCTCGTATAAATATATAAGCTGTAAAATGTAGTAATCCAAGACAAACTAAATCTCATCCACAATAAAAAGAATAATAATATCAAATTCAACTCGAATATTTATGATACAATCGTTGGGCGGAGACAAAGTCCACTACCAACTATCTCAATGAAAGAAATGTATAAGAAATCGAGCGATAAAAATGGCTAGACGAACCAAGCGCAATCGTCTTCGAAAGAATGGAGAAGACCACGGCCTTGGCTAGGATACCTGCGGAAGACATAAACACACACCTGGGGAAAAACTAGGTCCTCAGACGGACGTAGCAAGATACAGGAAGAATAAGCTAATATGAACTGTCAGAATAAAATAATATATAAATGACTATCCTAGACACAAATATGCAAAGGAGATTCTAACTGCCTAATGTGCAACTTAGAGGACAACTTTCATGCGCATGGGTAGGATTTTAGGCTATGTGTACGTAACTGGCATCCAGTCATCTGTATCCGTCCGTAACGTCTAAAACGTCAGAGGGCATCTGCCAATAAATCGCCACAGTTCCATCCGGAGACTGTGGTTTACCTGTTTGGCATCCCATACGCACTAGCGACTGTCCTCCCCCAATATATCCCACACTGTTCAAGTCATGTCCATGGCTCGTCCAGTTTTGTAACTGCTTGAGTCTCTAAAAACACTAGTCATAGCAATTACGATCATCTACCGTCACACGACTTTAGAGATATCTAGTCAATAAGTCGTGCCCCTAACAACATGTCTCAAACCGTGTAGTGTGAGTGTCACAGCTAAAGGAGGTATAAGGATATCCCCTAACAAGAAGGTAGTCCGCTAATACTAAGTCAACATGCATAAAATAAAGTAACGACTAATAAAGTCGCTTGCACCCAAGTATGGCTTGGACGCCCAATTTATATCAAAGGAAACTAACCATATGAAATAAAGTAAATAATGCAGTAAATAAATAATTTGACAGTTAATTAGCAAGGTATACTTGCCTGTCGAGTCGCCTGGTGAGCTGCCTGGTGTGGTACAATAAAGGTGACAGAATATCGACTTCGGTGCAACAACGATGCAAGGTGGCCTCTGATGATGGCAATGACTGGTCTATTGGGTCCAATATGGTCAGACTAGTTTGGGTCGACATAGAGTAAGAATTGGCAAGGGAATTAGTATAGTGCGATTGGACAGGATGGTAATCGAAAGAATTTAGTGAGTATTATATATATATGATTTTTAGAAAACTATCTATAATACACGAAAATAATTTTTACGCAAACACTTGTAAATATTATGTATATATATATATATATATAATTTGAAGACTATATTATTACTATTTAATATAGTTAGATAGATATTTTTGATACCTAGAAAATATGATAAGAATTACAAAATAATATATTAATATCTTCAGGTTTTCGAAATCCATGCATGTAGGGCCAAACCCATTTGTATCTATAATCTCAAAAGAACAACAGATAAAATATTTAGACAACAAGCCCAAATATATTTTAAAAACATTTGATCACCTTTTTAAGGCTTAAAATAGTAATAAATTTCAAATAATAATAATAATATTAATAATAATAATAATAATGATAATATATTAACTAAGGAAACCAAAATAACAAAAGAATAAAATAATAATAATAATAATAATAAATATAATAATAATAAATATAATAATAATAATAATAATGATAATAATAATAATAAATAATCAGAGTATACTGATGTACTCTTTTGTAAAAATCAGAAAAAGGAAGGGGAGAAGAGGAGTAGAGAGCGGGGGCTAAAGGAAGTCGGAGGAGAGAGAGAGTCGGGGTTTCCGGTGGCTCCGACGGAGAGGAGGGCTAGGGCCGCCGCGGACGAGTGGAGGGAGGCGGACACGTGTGGAGGGTGGCGGCGGAGAGGAAAGGGAGAAAGGCGTGCGGCGTTCGTCGGGATGGGGGCGGCGCGCGGAGCTTGGGTCGCGGCGGAGGGACGGTGCGGATCTCGCGGCGAAGGAAGGGGAAGGCGCGGGGGCGGTTGATCGGAGAGATCTAGGGCTTGCTCGAGCGGGCGGTGGAGGAGAAGATGGGTCGGGCCGAGCTCGCGGGGATGGAGCCACCGGCAACGCTGTCGGGATGGGGGCAGAGGAGAAGAGAGGTCAAGGGCTTCCGGAGCTCGGCCTGGCCGGTGCTGGGAGGAAAACACGGCGGAGCATCCGGCGCTCGTCGCCTGGACTCGGCGGTGGTCTGTTCTAGGAACTGCGGAGAGGGTCGAGGCAGTCGGCCTGACGGCGGAGGCGGGTTTGGGAGGTCGGCGAGGGTTTGGCGGCCAGGATTGCTTCGGCGGGGTGGACTGGACCTGCCGTCGACGACGCGCCAGATCGGAGGCGATGGGCGTTCGGTCGTGGGTGGAGATCTAGTCGCTGGCAGGGACGACACCGGTGGCCGGACTCTGGTGAGGGAGTTTTAGATGTTTCCTTGGTTTTTTTTTGGGTGGTGATGGTGTCGGGCTTCTGTCGGGAGAGGAGATGGGGATGCTATTTGTGATGGCAGCGGGGCGTTGGTTCTTGGTGGCGGAGGGAATCGATGATAGGAGTTTTGGGAGGAGAGGAGGTGGTGGTTTGGGGCTGCCGCCGTGGTTGCCGCGGTGGTGTTCGTGATGGTGATTTGGCGAGGGCTGTCGGCGCTGGCCATGGTGGTGATGGCTGGCTGGTTTTGTGTGTGGGTTATCGGTCGGTGTCGGCAATGGTGATGGCGTTGACAGCGGATGCGGGCAGTGCCGGGGTGGCTGTCGGTGGTAACGATGGTTGATCGCACGGATGGGTGGAAGGCAGAAGCAGCAGGAAATAGTCTAGGCTAGGATTAGGATTTGTGACGTACCGTGTCGGGGCTGTCGACACGTCGAGGAATATGTATTTGTAAAAATTTGAATAAGAATTTGTATGGGGAGGGGGAACATGGACATGAAGCACTCACATGGGTGGTGGGAATATTTGTGGAGCAATTATGGCTTGTGGAGTAATAATGGAGGAGTACCTGCCTATTTATAGGACGTGGGAATTTCCATTTGGATAGGATTAGGAAAAGATTCAATCCCCAATAGATAATTGCTAGTAATAAATTTAAATCTAAATTCAAATCTAATTCCCAATCAAAATCCAATTTAAACCCAATTAAATCTAATTAAATTCTTCAGTTTAAAATTAGATAAGGTAAATCAAATTTCAAAATATAGATATTATTTTAATTATTTAAATAAATTCATAGAATCAAATCAAGATTTAAATTGCCATAATAATTCAAAAATGTATTTTCCAAATACCTATAATAATAATTTCGAAAATAATAAATATTTAAATATCTTTTTGAATAATAAAATATTAATTTTAATAAACTTCGAAAATTACATTTTTATTTAAAAGAGACAAATAAATAATTACAAAATATATGTATGCACAAATAATGCATACATGCTTTTCCTAGTATACAATAAAAATATTAATTATTCTTAATAATTGCAAAAATGAAGGTTTTTAGTAAATAAAATAACCTCTTGGTAATGATAGTAAAATAATTATTGCATATATTATTTTGAAACCATAAAATAAAATATTTTTCTAAAATATGTACGCTCGCACATATTCGCACTCGTCGAGCAAATTCGAAAAACGAACTTCCGTACAATATGACTACGTGACGTACAATAATTAAATTTTAAATCAGAACCAAATTTAATAAAAAAAATAGTAGAAATTTAGGGGTTTTACATCCTACCCAACTTACAAGAATTTTGTCCTCGAAATTAAGAATAAGTAGGGGGTGAGAAGATACAAGGGTACGATCAAATCGTTGGATGAGACAAGAAAACAATATTTAACACAAACATGCATTAGGGATTCGTGATTTAGATAAATACGAAAATAATGCACGGATATGGTAATTGAAGAGGGTCGCTAGCTAATGCAAGATAAAGAAGGATTTAAAGGTTAGGTAATGAAGGTAAAGTAATTAGAGAGCAAGGGTACATGGTTTCTTAGAGTGAAGTTACGCGTCTAGGTTTAGGGGTGGTTAAGGAAATAATTCTAGTCATTTCTAAATTTTAAATGATTAGAGATCACGATCAAGAGTCGAAGGATAGGGCGAATAACTCGAGGCGAAGTGGTAAACACATGGCTTGGTTAATGGCCACTATAACTATTATGGTCATAGGGGAACACTTGGTGTCTATCCATCCAGTTCGAGTGTTCTGTCTTTCCAATTTAAGTGAAAGACAAAACGAATAAGAGTTCGAAGGAGATGTTTATTGAATACGAACACGTGGTTCAAAGATGACTGAATAAATTCAAAAGAGAATTGCCAAGGCAGACGTGGATGAGATTCTAGAGAGCAAGCTTAACTATATCTCCACCCACGTATAACGATAAAAGCGAACAAAAGTGCACTCGGTTGATCAGACCATCATGCACCGGTTCTGACTAGACAATATGTTAGTGAGCGCGCGCTCAATAGCATGTGTCTTGAACAAGTTTGATAACGGTTAAACTTGCAAAACTAGGCTATAGTAGCAACATTTAGTCAAGATGGTAAAATATAGACTCGTGAGATTATTATTGAGAGAGACTAGAATTAGTTCGAACTAGTTAAGAATCTAAGTCTTGTTTGGTGCCTATACAGTAGACCTATTGTCTCCTTGTCTAAGGCTTTGGTCGACCAATAAGGTATGGTCTTTAAAAATTTATAGTCTAGGCAATCCACTTAGTACCTACTATAGTGAGTCATAAGGATGAAGTCTTATGCTAGGTCATGAGGCATTCTACCCAACTTACAAGAGCTAAACTAGTAGGGTGATGGAACAATGGGACAAGTCTACCTAGTATGGATTACCTTTCTAACCGTCATCAAGCACGAAAGAAGGATAATAATTCACGGTAGAGGGAATCAAGCAGGATGCAAATCGAGGAGTCAAGCAAGAAGGCAGTCAAGTGTATGGATGAGATCCTAGACTCTAATCCTATACGCAGGCTTGCTTGGTACGGTAATGTAACCAAACAATTTATCTTGACCTGCATGGGCCACCACAAAAACATGTAACACCCCAGTCCCAATATACGTAGGACTAGGAACGTAGACATGCCAGCTGTATTCATACGAAGTACGTAGGCCTCGTATAAATATATAAGCTATAAAATGTAGTAATCCAAGACAAACTAAATCTCATCCACAATAAAAAGAATAATAATATCAAATTCAACTCGAATATTTATGATACAATCGTTGGGCGGAGAGAAAGTCCACTACCAACTATCTCAATGAAAGAAATGTACAAGAAATCGAGCGATAAAAATGGCTAGACGAACCAAGCGCAATCGTCTTCGAAAGAATGGAGAAGACCACGGTCTTGGCTAGGATACCTGCGGAAGACATGAACACACACCTGAGGAAAAACCAGGTCCTCAGACGGACGTAGCAAGATACAGGAAGAACAAGCTAATATGAACTGTCAGAATAAAATAATATATAAATGACTATCCTAGACACAAATATGCAAAGGAGATTCTAACTGCCTAATGTGCAACTTAGAGGACAACTTTCATGCGCATGGGTGGGATTTTAGGCTATGTGTACGTAACTGGCATCCAGTCATCTGTATCCGTCCGTAACGTCTAAAACGTCAGAGGGCATCTGCCAATAAATCGCCACAGTTCCATCCGGAGACTGTGGTTTACCTGTTTGGCATCCCATACGCACTAGCGACTGTCCTCCCCCAATATATCCCACACTGTTCAAGTCATGTCCATGGCTCATCCAGTTTTGTAACTGTTTGAGTCTCTAAAAACACTAGTCATAGCAATTACGATCATCTACCGTCACACGACTTTAGAGATAGCTAGTCAATAAGTCGTGCCCCTAACAACATGTCTCAAACCGTGTAGTGTGAGTGTCACAGCTAAAGGAGGTATAAGGATATCCCCTAACAAGAAGGTAGTCCGCTAACACTAAGTCAACATACATAAAATAAAGTAACGACTAATAAAGTCGCTTGCACCCAAGTATGGCTTGGACGCCCAATTTATATCAAAGGAAACTAACCATATGAAATAAAGTAAATAATGCAGTAAATAAATAATTTGACAGTTAATTAGCAAGGTATACTTGCCTGTCGAGTCGCCTGGTGAGCTGCCTGGTGTGGTACAATAAAGGTGACAGAATATCGACTTGGGTGCAAAAACGATGCAAGGTGGCCTCTGATGATGGCAAGGACTGGTCTATTGGGTCCAATATGGTCAGACTAGTTTGGGTCGACATAGAGTAAGAATTGGCAAGGGAATTAGTATCGTGTAATTGGACAGGATGGTAATCGAAAGAATTTAGTGAGTATTATATATATATGATTTTTAGAAAACTATCTATAATACACGAAAATAATTTTTACACAAACACTTGTAAATATTATGTATATATATATATAATTTAAAGACTATATTATTACTATTTAATATAGTTAGATAGATATTTTTGATACCTAGAAAATATGATAAGAATTACAAAATAATATATTAATATCTTCAGGTTTTTGAAATCCATGCATGTAGGGCCAAACCCATTTGTATCTATAATCTCAAAAGAACAACAGATAAAATATTTAGACAACAAGCCCAAATATATTTTAAAAACATTTGATCACCTTTTTAAGGCTTAAAATAGTAATAAATTTCAAATAATAATAATAATATTAATAATAATAATAATGATAATATATTAACTAAGGAAACCAAAATAACAAAAGAATAAAATAATAATAATAATAATAAATATAATAATAATAATAATAATAATAATAATGATAATAATAATAATAAATAATCAGAGTACACTGCTGTACTCTTTTGTAAAAATCAGAAAAAGGAAGGGGAGAAGAGGAGTAGAGAGCGGGAGCTAAAGGAAGTCGGAGGAGAGAGAGAGTCGGGGTTTCCGGTGGCTCCGACGGAGAGGAGGGCTAAGGCCGCCGCGGACGAGTGGAGGGAGGCGGACACGTATGGAGGGTGGCGGCGGAGAGGAAATGGAGAAAGGCGTGCGACGTTCGTCGGGATGGGGGCGGCGCACGGAGCTTGGGTCGCGGCGGAGGGACGGTACGGATCTTGCGGCGAAGGAAGGGGAAGGCGCGGGGGCGGTTGATCGGAGAGATCTAGGGCTTGCTCGAACGGGCGGTGGAGGAGAAGATGGGTCGGGCAGAGCTCGCGGGGATGGAGCCACCGGCGACGCTGTCGGGATGGGGGCAGAGGAGAAGAGAGGTCAAGGGCTTCCGGAGCTCGGCCTGGCCGGTGCTGGGGGAAAACACGGCGGAGCATCCGGCGCTCGTCGCCTGGACTCGGCGGTGGTCTGTTCTAGGAACCGCGGAGAGGGTCGAGGCAGTCGGCCTGACGGCGGAGATGGGTTTGGGAGGTCGGCGAGGGTTTGGCGGCCAGGATTGCTTCGGCGGGGTGGACTGGACCTGCCGTCGACGACGCGCCAGATCGGAGGCGATGGGCGTTCGGTCGTGGGTGGAGATCTAGTCGCTGGCAGGGACGACACCGGTGGCCGGACTCTGGTGAGGGAGTTTTAGATGTTTCCTTGGTTTTTCTTTTGGGTGGTGATGGTGTCGGGCTTCTGTCTGGAGAGGAGAAGGGGATGCTATTTGTGATGGCAGCGGGGCGTTGGTTCTTGGTGGCAGAGGGAATCGATGATGGAAGTTTTGGGAGGAGAGGAGGTGGTGGTTTGGTGCTGCCGCCGCGGTTGCCGCGGTGGTGTTCGTGATGGTGATTTGGCGAGGGCTGTCGGCGATGGCCATGGTGGTGATGGCTGGCTGGTTTTGTGTGTGGGTTATCGGTCGGTGTCGGCAATGGTGATGGCGTTGACAGCGGATGCGGGCAGTGCCGGGGTGGCTGTCGGTGGTAACGACGGTTGATCGCACGGATGGGTGGAAGGCAGAAGCAGCGGGAACTAGTCTAGGCTAGGATTAGGATTTGTGACGTACCGTGTCGGGGCTGTCGACACGACGAGGAATATGTATTTGTAAAAATTCGAATAAAAATTTGTACGGAGGAGGGGGAACATGGACACGATGCACTCACATGGGTGGTGGGAATATTTGTGGAGCAATTATGGCTTGTGGAGTAATAATGGAGGAGTACCTGCCTATTTATAGGACGTGGGAATTTCCATTTGGATAGGATTAGGAAAAGATTCAATCCCCAATAGATAATTGCTACTGATAAATTTAAATCTAAATTCAAATCTAATTCCCAATCAAAATCCAATTTAAACCCAATTAAATCTAATTAAATTCTTCAGTTTAAAATTAGATAAGGTAAATCAAATTTCAAAATATAGATATTATTTTAATTATTTAAATAAATTTATAGAATCAAATCAAGATTTAAATCGCCATAATAATTCAAAAATGTATTTTCCAAATACCTATAATAATAATTTCAAAAATAATAAATATTTAAATATCTTTTTGAATAATAAAATATTAATTTTAATAAACTTCAAAAATTATATTTTTATTTAAAAGAGACAAATAAATAATTACAAAATATATGTATGCACAAATAATGCATACATGCTTTTCCTAGTATACAATAAAAATATTAATTATTCTTAATAATTGCAAAAATGAAGGCTTTTAGTAAATAAAATAACCTCTTGGTAATGATAGTAAAATAATTATTGCATATATTATTTTGAAACTATAAAATAAAATATTTTTCTAAAATATGTACGCTCGTACATATTCGCACTCGTCGAGCAAATTCGAAAAATGAACTTCCGTACAATACGACTACGTGACGTACAATAATTAAATTTTAAATCAGAACCAAATTTAATAAAAAATAGTAGAAATTTAGGGGTTTTACAAATTGACACCCTGAATCGTTTCAAATCCGCGTCGTGTCCGATATAGGTGCGTATCAGTGAGCCACTGTCGCGCGAGTTCACACAGTACGTGATCCGTGCGCGTGCGATTTCTCCGCGTGTAGTGAACCATATGCTCCCAAATTTTGGGAGCATAGTGTCAGTGATTGCCTCAACAACTTCATAAAATTTCGTGTCCCCTCGTGTCCTACACAGTGAGATATTGGGCCCGAGATGCAGGACACGTGCACAGGGCTGTGCGGGTGTGTACGTGTCCAATTTATGACACGAAAACGATACGAAATCCATATCAGTCTTCGCAAACATTATCATACACATATAGGCCTAGGTATCTATGTAATTAGTTTTTCAAAAATCGAAAATAAAATCCTTTGTGACATTTAATCAAACACCTATATACACATCATGACACGTGTCCGATACGGACACCAAACGGACACGAAATGACACAAATCCAACACCTACTGCTAGGGGTCACCTAGGGCTTCCTATCCATGCAAAGAAAACTAAATTTGGTGGAGGGAATAGGGATTTACCTATATGTTGAAATTCCAATGAAAAGCTCCAAAAAAGAGGTTTCTCCTTGTTAGCCAAACTCTCCAAATTGCCCCAAGGCTGGGATTATCCTCCATAAACAGCAAGAGGGAGACAATTAGAATCTAATGCAAGTCGTTTGAGCCAAAAATGAGTTTAAATGGAAAAGTTATGGATTGGGGAAGATGGCTATACCTCTTTCTCCAAGCTTGAGAAGAAAAATAATAAAAGAGGCAAGAACAAATGGAAGAGGCATTAAATAAGGTGTGGAACCCTAGCTGATTAGGGTGAGGGTTTGCAACATGGTGTGGGCCTATGGGCTTTAAGTCTCAAGTCATTAGTCATGACTTATGAAGTCATAAGCCATTCTAGCCTAATCAACTCCTAAACTCTCCAAACAAGTTCCCATGAGTTAAACCTCACTAACTTAGGTCAAACCAAGGTTACTTAACCTAACCAAGTGGCCATAACCTAGGTTAGTCTCCTAGTCAACACTAGTCGAAGTCAACTATAGGCCCAAAAATCAATATACTAAAAATCTCTAAAAATCACTAAAAATCACATTAATTATAATAAATCTAAATAATTCCAAATAATTCCCAAAATTACAAAAATGACTAAAATACCCCTCAATCTAGAAATGATAAATGAAATACCCTAATCACATAGCTAGGCTCTAGGGTTACGCTAGCAAGACACCAAATCATAAGTCATGATTTAAAATAGATTTTTAAAATGATTAAAAATCAATAAAATCATAGAAAATTTTAAGTACCATAATTAAATAAATTAAAGTACAAAATTTCAAAATTACCCTCATTTTAGAAACTGGGTGTTACAATCCTACCCACCTTATAAAAATTTCGTCATCGAAATTAAGATGATCGTACCCCCTTCTAGGTCAAACATAGCCAAGGGTCAATCACTAGTCAATTTTCTCAACATCCTAGTACTTGGTTATCAGCTGGTCAACTTCTTAGGATTTATCTGTGCTAGCTACCTAAGTGTTGGCAACTAGGGATTAGCAAAAGAAAACTTCTATAATAGGCTAGCTCTTAACTTCCCAACCATAACTAAATACCTACAAGCTAAGCACACCAATCCCAAATACCACATATATATAAGCTCAAGAACAACAACCCATCACATATATCCTAGGTATATCATCTGCAATCTATATGTATATAGGCCTCTCAGTCTTAGGTGAACTACAGCTATACTCAAGGACATGCTCTGGTCACTGGGTGCCTTACTGGAAGGATAAAGGAAAATAATAATTAATCATCAAGGTTGTATGGCATACTAACATCCTATATGTGTAAACTGGTTGGTACAGGAGAATAATCTGCAATGGGTTACTATTCTAGCACTAATGCTAACTATCACCTCTAGGGTACAGACACTCTACAAGTCACCATATCATTATACTATGAAGGTACTACCTATGAATAAGCTCTACAAAACTAGAATATCCTTACTCCCAAGTCATTTATAACAATCAAAAGGGTATGATGTTCAAAAACCTTCAAGATACAATCTGATAATCATATGCGTCTGTCCAAAATTATGTTGCTCGGAGTCTTCGTCATGCTAGTGAGCAAGGCTACGATAATCACATAGTCCTTGACTAAGATACATACCTCTAGGTTCATGGTATTTAAAATTTTCGTATTGCCGCATGCGACGGTGAAAACCTTAAATTCTCACATCCGAGAAATACGTCCAAAATCTGACTACGTGTCCTCACTATGCCAACTAACACGACTATCGAAGATTCTAGATCCTATGATTTAGGTGACCTAGCCCATATGATTTTCTCAGAAAGGAAAAAAAAAGAAAATAAACATAACAAAAGATCAACATAACAAAATTAATCAATCAACAAGGAACAGATGGAACCAGATTTCAAGGTAGTTATAAAAGACAATTTCGAGAATGGAATTGAGAAGAACGGAACTTGCAGCAAGATCTCCAATGGTCTGTACATCCTTGACCTCGCCCTGCTAGTTTCCCCTGGTCTGCTGCTGATGCTACATGAATCATTGCTGCTGAGAGAAATCAGAAATGACAGGAGAAAATCTCTGTACAGATAGAGGTGCACCTCTAATGTAGCAGAAACGCCAACCTGAGTCGGCACAACAGAAGCTGCGGTCTCGAGGCCCTGATGAACAGGACGAGAGGTGGCCAGTCTCTCGATAGTATCCCCCGAACCGAAGTGATGAGATCATGTCTTCATAACCATCATGAAGACAGATCAAAACAAGAAACAATTTCTGAGATGAAGCAAAATTTCAAAGGAGATCAGTTTATATCCAAGGGAAACAACAAGCAGCAAATTTAGAAAAAAAGGGATCTGATAAGGAGTTTTTTCCTAATGTGATTGAGTACCTTCAATTATCCTAATCCTACTGCAGGCTGTAGTGATACTCTAGTTCGAATACCACTACATAAACTCGACCTGCATGGGCCACCACTAAAAACGTGTCACGACCCGCACCCACTGTGAGGGTACGAGAGCGTAACAACGTCCAGCCTACGCTCGCAGTGTCGGCGGTAGAACGCTGTTCTAGGTCATGAACTATAACTAACATAATATGAATGCTCTCCATAAGGAGGCCAACACAGAGGTACAACTCAATCACAATCTAGAGATAGAATATGGCACGATAAAATAGATAAGAGAATCCTCAACTGAGGTACAACAGAAATGAAATACAAGTCTATTATCACTAAAAATATACAACTCTAAAAGCAAGGACAACAGCTAAACATGAAAAGAACAGTCTAAGCTATCTATACTATGCAAGGGTATCATCCTCAGCAGCTGCCTGAACCTCTCCAGGGGTCCAGGTCGCGAGTGTCATCTAGACGAGCTCCAAGTAAGGGGTGCAGGGTTCCTCATCATCCTCTGTAAAATTTTCAACAGGGCCAGTCAGGACAGGAGGGAGAACAGTACATCTCAATAGTTCATAGCAGGTTAGAAAATATAATCATACAGTAAAATAAGATATAGATACTGAAGGAATGCAGTATGTAAACAGAGAGAGAACTGTAATAGAAATATCAACTATAAGTAGAGGGCTACCAGTGACTAGTGATTTTGAGCACAAAGTCGACATGTGAACGGCTTGATTTGTACATGGCTATACTAAAGAGAGGTACATGGCTATTCTACTTTAGAATTGTTCACATGGCTATTTATACTCCCCTGTATCCCCAACTAATACACAAGGATCCAACCAGGTTATGTTATGATTCTATGTAACAGCCCTCGAAGGGTGGTAAGCCCCCATAGGGTGATATGCCCCCAAAGGGTGATATGCCCCCGAAGGTTGGTAAGCCTCCAAAGGGTGATATGCCCCCAAAGGGTGATAAGCCCCCAAAGGGTGATATGCCCCCGAAGGGTGGTACATAGTAGTCCCATAAATGGGAATTCTGATAGACCCAATAAATGGGATAAGGATTCAGAGAAGACTCTGTGATCATATGAGTATATGTCACAAGTGATCAAAGAACCAAAGAAGCATATGATACGCCATGTAAGTGAAACGCACAGAACATAGAGTACCCGATGCTCCCTGAAGGGATAACATCTCAAGAAGGGATCCATATAATACTAATCCGTGTGACCAACGTGACAGTATCAAGTAAAGTAATTTAATGCAGGAAATAATTCTAAGCAGGATATGAAATGATCAGAGAATGTACTCGCCTCGTATCTGAATGTCTGAAGCAAATGTACTATCCGAGATGAGATACCTGACTTCTATTTAGAGCAACACAAGTCAAGCTGTATACAGGGGATGATAATAGTAATCTACAATGCATCTGCATGCTGTCTAGGTCAAACTAGACTAAAGTCAACACTTGGACAACTCTAGTCAACCATACTAGTCAAACTAGGTCAACTCCTAGCCCAACAAGTCTAATAAGTATCACTAGGACTAACCAAGCCTAGTCTAGCAATCACACACCAATCACAAGTCATACTAGACTACCAACACACAATCATTGGTGTATTCATACCATACACATAGGCCTTATGCCCTATAATCCACATCACACATATTTCATATATTATATATATTTATCTATATACACATACATATATATATCAATAGGAAACCTCTATTTATCACTTTAACACATTTAGCCATATGTAATATATATATATATAGAGAGAGAGAGAAAAGAGCATGTGTATGTGTTCATGAAAATGCACAAGAGCATGTGGGTGTGATGATTTTCAGAAATATGTGCGTGTTGAAGAAAACAGTATAGTGTGAAGGGTGACTGTTTGTGGGTGTGGGTTAGGCTTGAACCTGTGTTCAAGTGTCAAATGAAAAACAGTGTAGCAGTGTCTATGAGAATCAGTCCTAGGCAATAGGAATAGAAATCAGTAATCAATTGTACCTATGAAAATAGTGAGCTAACAAGTGTCCAGTAGAACACAAGGAAACATTTATGTGTATGGCAATGGGATAACCTGTGTACAATGATCCTGAATACAGGAACAGTGAGCAAAATAGGATGAAAACTCAGAGAACTATCATAGGAATTTAGTGAATGGGAAAACAGGAATTTAATGTACATTAGAAAATAGTGATATAGGAATCAACCTATTTAATCAAACAGTTGTAGAAGCATGGAAAATATTACTTTTAGTCCTACATCGGAAAGGAGAAGAAGAAAGGGCTTACTCCATTCTGTAAATAGAGCCCCCTTACCTCCTTTGAAAAGGGCACCAACTTCTCTTCCCTCCTTCCAAACTTGGACTCTTCCTATTGCGCACCTTCGGGTGCTAAGTAGAAGAAGTCTAGGGCAGCGCGGGCTCTTCGGGCTCAGTCAGCTGTCCCAACCTCTGACCATCACGAGCGTCCCGCTAAGTGGGCCTCTGATGGAAAGTTGTACAAAGCCGCTCGTGTCCAGCCCCCGGCGGCAAACGGACAGAGTGGTTCTCAAGTGTCTCCCAACAAAGATCGAGGGCAAGTGCTTCTATTAGCCCCACATCAGGGAGCAAACATGATACCTACGCACTCGTGTGTTCGGGATACCCGGGCCCACAAAGCGAGTGCACGGGCTGATCAAGACATTCCTCATGCGAGTCATGAGACGTCCTTCATGCGGCTCGGTCATGAGACATTCCTCATGCAGCTCGGTCATGAGACGTCCTTCATGCGGCTTGGTCATGAGACGTCCTTCATGCGGCTCGGTCATGAGACGTCCTTCATGCGGCTCGGTCATGAGACGTCCTTCATGCGGCTCGATCATGAAACGTTCTTCATGCGGCACAGAACTCAGGAAGCTTCATGCGGCTCAAAATCAGACGAGCTTCATGCGGCTCAGGAGTCCCATGCGGCTCAAACACATAGGCAGCTCGAGTAAACTCCATGCGGCTCAGAGAGAGAGGCCACGTGGCATTCAAAATAGCTGTGCTCAACGTCTGGACGCATTTAATGTTCTGACGGCTGACAGATGACAGACCTGACATAAAGTTGTCATAATGACTGACACGAAAAGCAGAATTTTTCTAGGAAATAAGGAAAATCTTCACCAATACGGCACTGTCTACCAAGCTTCGAGGCAGGTCCATGCGGCCAGACTAGACGAGTTCATGCGGCCAGTGCAAAGAAATCTATGCGGTTCAAACCATGAAGGCCCCCATGCGGCTCAGCCATGAAGAAACCCATGCGGCTCGGCCATGAAGACTCTCGTGCGGCTCGGCCATGAACATATTCATGCGGCTCGGTCATGAACATATTCATGCGGCTCGGTCATGACAACCTTCATGCGGTTCGAGTGTAGAGACTATTCATGCGGCTCGGTCATGAAATCTTCCATGCGGCTCGGTCATGACGACCTTCATGTGGCCCAAATATGAACACTCCTCATGCGGCTCAATAATGATGACAGGACATGTGTCCTAAACATAATCAAATTTTGGGTCAGATTCTAATAATTTGGGACATGTGGCAGGAGAATGAATTAAATTGATTCATTTAGATTTGCAGACATCAGCAAATCATCATGATGGAGATTTATTGCAATCAACATTTATTATTGATGGGATTTGGCATAATCCACATTAATGGTCCAGATCCTTCACACTCAAGACTAATGGTCCAGATTGATCAATCACCAGGCTGCCGCCACTTTGAAGAACGGGTAATCAGCCAAACCCTAATGATGCTTCCCCACTATTATAAATAGCAGGGTGCCATTCCCTTGCAAAAGACACAGGGTCAGAGAAAAAAAAAGAAGAGAGAAAAAGGTCGGCAACAAAAGAATAAAAAAAACAGAAAAGAAGAGAGAGATATACATAGAGAGAGCTCCCCCTTTTCTTGATATTCACAGAGAGAGAGAAGCCAGAAGAGCAACCCGAGGAGAGTAAGAAGAGCCTTTCTTCGTCAACGCCGAGCAGATCTTCCCCGAGCCAAGGCTGCATACCGATCGTCCAAGGAGTAAGGCAGAGCGGCCGTCGCTTTCCCGAGCCTCTATCGTCACCCTCCAGAATCAAAAATAAATAATCGTACTTAGTCTGCTGTACCTAGGTTTTCGTCCCTAGGCTTTCTTTGTACGAGCGAGTTTGTATTGTGAGTCTAAGTTCAGTCCTCCGATAATTGTTCTGTTCTTTTACAATCAATGGCAAACACGATGGCGACTCTGCTGGGGACTAACTTCTCCACGGCTGAGGAGTTGGTGACGCAATCGGATGCAGCCAAACTTGGCTCCACACAACAGAAGATGGTCGTCCGCTTCGAACCACAGGCGTTCGAAGAGATGCTCTCTGAAGGCAGCACTGGCCCGGTCCAGAAACGTACCCGCACCACGAAGGCTCGCAAAGAGTAGAGGCCAAAGTCATTTGCTCCTCCCCAAGCCCTCAATGGGATACCCTCGGTCGTTCAAGACGATGAGAAAGATTCTTCTGCGGCCCCACTTCAGATCGCAGACACCTCTGCTGTCCCCAAGTCCGACAGAAGAAAACACTATGATGCTGGACTTGCAGGGGCAAAGAGGGTCTCTGCTCAACCTGAGCCACAGAGGGGTATTAGCCGCAGAAAGAAAATCCATGCGGCCACAACCGTCAACCACACGAAGAAAACTCATACGGCCACTTCTGTCAGCCGCATAACTTATGCAGCTACAGTTTCCAACCGCATGGATGAGATTCCTACGGCTAGTAAAGTCAACCGCTTGCAGAAAACCCATGCGGCCACAGATGCCAACCGCATGCGGACAGCCTGCACGGCCGTGACTCCTAACCGCATAAGAACTCGTCCCACAGCAGAAGACAGTCGCATGCAGATAGCCTGCACGGCACCCAACGCTAGCCGCATAGCGTCTCTACCGCGCTTCTCTCGATCAGTTTTCGACCGACTCTCATGCGGTCCTAACTCTGATCACTTTCTGGATGAAAATCCAGACTCTGTGATACCTAATGTGGACTCTTCCTATTACGCACCCACAAGTGCTAAAAAGAAAAAGTCTAGGGCAGCGCGGGCTCATCAAGTCCAGACAGCTGCCCCAACCTCTAACTATCAGGGCGTCCCGCTGAGTATCACGCGGGCCTCTGACGGGAAGTTGTATAAAACCACTCGAGTCCAGCCCCCGGCGGCAAACGGACAAAGTGGTCCCTCTGACCTGCGTGAAGCTATCCTCCACAAACGCAAGGAAAGAGAAGGAGCCTCAGCGTGCAGAGAGTCCTCACAGGGACATTACTGCACCAAGATTATCGTCAACTGCTGTTGCAACAACACGGCAGTAACGGAAGACCGGCCATCCGTCTTCCAAAGATTACAACATCCGAGCTCGGAAGACGAGGCACCTCCCGTTGCCTCTTGCAATTCCGCGCGAAAAGTCCCCGTGGAGGGGAGAGGGAAGAAGACAAGCATCTCCAGCCCAAAGGTGTCAACTATTGCAGCTAAGAAGCCGTCGTCTAAAGGATTATCCTCTACTGGAGTATTCCAACACACCCATTCAAAGACGAAAACTGCTGCAGTAGGAAGTTTGCCGTCTACGTCATTGGGGGTCGTTGGAACTGGGGGTAGCTCTCCTCCGAACATCCACGACAACCCGACATTCCAAGAAGACGGACTGGAGGAAGCAAATCCTCAAACGGGTACAACAGATATCGACGTCCCCGAGGACATCCTAAACGAAGCAGGCTCAGAAGCTGGGGGTACTGCCCCTTCCGAGTCCGAACCTGAAGAAAACATACCCACATATCCTGATGATTTCTCGATGCATGAGTATGACTCGGAGAGCACGTCCGCCACCACTCCTTCTGTCACTCCTCACGTGAGGACGGCATTCATGACGGACAACAGCCAAGGCGGTTCCGGCGATCGCCAATGTATCGACACTTTGGAGGCCATACTGCACGCCTTGGTCAAGTCTGTGGACGAGATCAAAGCAACGCTTCCTACTTTGCAGGGAGTGATACCTGGTCAGACAAGCGTGGGTCCCACGAACAACATAGATTCAAATTCAGCGGCACCAAACCCGGGCAATAATGCTCCCGAGATAACGGCTCCTACCGCGACAGATGAGGCTCGAGAAGTAAGAAGAGAGGTTCAGGAGCTCCGAGCAATGTTCCAAGCCCGAGAAAACTCTCAAGACCTCAGAATACAGCAACCATATCCTGCTGAATGGAGGGATGTTCCCTTTCCCCCAAGATATAAACCGTTCAATATCAACCCATATGACGGCAAAACTTCAGCAAGCCGGTACATCACTTATTTTGAGGTCACTACCGACCATCTGCCCCATGATGACGCCATCCTCACACGGTTATTCATTGGGGCACTGGAAGGAGTCGCCTTCGATTGGTACCGCAACCTGCCAGACAATTGCATTCACTCCTTCGCTGGCTTCAAGCGCTTGTTCTTGGAGAGGTTCTACGAGGTAGGGCAGGACGTCACGATGTCTACCCTCATGGATGTCGTTCAAGGAGAGAAAGAGCTGACGAGGAATTACATTGAGCGGTTTCGTCAAACCGCAATGAAGTTGCCATCTGGCAACCCGGACTCTTCCTTGATTGAAATTTGCCAAAAGAGATTACTCCCGACAATTAGTCTCTGGATGGGCGAAAGCCAATTCAAGGACTGGAAGGCTTTTATCATCAGCGCTACAAGTGCCGAAGAACGATTGAAGAAAGCTCGCCAGCTGGGGTTACATATCTCAGAGGGAGAGAACAAGGGGAAGCGTCCCAATGCCAGCAGCGACAATGGGGGTAGCCCCTCCAACAACCGGGACAACAGAGGCAAGCAGGATATGGTGACCGATACAGCCCAGAAACCCGAGCCACAGCCAGCAGACAAACAATGGCCTCAAATCACTTATTCTTTCGAAGACGGCCACGTCAAGCCTATCTTGGACATGCTTATACAAGGGGACAGAATTCAGCTTCCTCCACCAAGGTGGGAACCTCGGCCGGCTGATTTGGAAAATCCGAAATTCTGCCATTACCACCGCTATGTCCACCATGCTACACACGACTGCTACCAACTGAAACGGTATATCCAGAACCTCATCGATTCGAACGCTCTGGCTATCGACTTTGAGGAGGTAACCGTAGCAGCCAACATGGTGTCCGTACAATTCGGCCATTTCCCTCCAACAGAGACTCAAGACGGTGTCATACCCATCCCTCTGGCAACGATGGAAATCGCTAATCTTTTGCCCACCCGTGATCAAACTCCCGGTTTAGTACCTCTCACCACATCACGAGGGGAAATCATGTGGGTTCATCCGGACCTAATCCACGAGGTGACTCAGCCCACTTTACCTTCTAAAAAGAAAAGTGGAAAGGTCAGATCATGCCGCACCACCTCGACAGAGAAGGAGGAAGTCTCAGCTGTCACTACTCGATCTGGAGCACAAGCCCAACCAGTGGCCGAGAATCCGACTAATGATCAGCAACCCACAAACGCTGATACTCCGGGACCGGCTCAGCCTTCGACGACCGACAAGCCTAGGCCAAAGGAGACTCGCTTCGACAAATCCCTCCGAAAGGAGACACCTCAGGGGCTAGAAAGACCCTATAACTTCGACATCTTGGCTCAATTGGCCAATACACCGGCCAAATTGTCTTTATACGAACTCCTGAGGCTCTCGAAGGATGTCCGCACAGCTTTAAGCGAGGCGCTCCAAAATGCCGACGCATATTTGGCTCAGGTCAACCTTACAGGAGATAACCAACCTGTAGAGCTCCAAGATAGTGCGTGTACAGGGGCAATGCCCAATATCGTCTTCTCTCCACAGGATATGCTCATCAAAACTAACCTGCACGATCGCCCATTGTACTATACTGGATACATCGGCGACGTAAAGGTAGACCGAATGCACATTGATCCTGGGTCCTCCATAAGCATCATTCTGAAGGGTCTGCTACATCATCTTCGTATTCCAATGCATCGCCTGACGCCTACAAGCACCGCCATTAGCGGTTTCAATTCGGGCAGGAGCTACCCAATAGGGAAGATTTGCTTGAAATGTCAGATTGGCGATCTCTAATCAGAAGTCACCTGCTACGTCATAGATGCCGACACTTCTTACAATATCCTTCTGGGGCAACCTTGGATACACGATTACATGATCGTGCCTTCCACGCTACACCAGTGCTTCAAATATGTCGATAAGCACGGCTTCGTGAGGACAGAGTTTGCTGATATCGATCCCTTCAAAGGGGTCGAATCTTATTACTCAGACTCCTGTCTGTATGAAGAATCAAAGAAGCATCTGGTCGAAGAGGAGGCACAAGCTCACACCAAGACCACCACAAGATCAGAAGAACCCCTGACGATCCACCTCCAGGCTCGTAAACCGGGCAGTTCTGCACCCCTTACGGCTACTCTGCGTAAGGACGCAATCAGTCTATCCGCACAAGAAGAACAAACGAGAATCCGGCTGCCAAGGTTCGGCCAAGCGCCGAGACCTATAACAGGGCCACTTACCATCAGACTACCGAGAGTCGGTCAGCTCCAAACGGAGAAGCCCAATCCCTCCGACAGACCGCTCACAATACGTCTTCCCAAGAAGATTCTTCACCCCGATGCGAGGTCTGACACCTCTAGCGAACCAGCCACCCCTCGCCTCACATCAAGTACCAAACTGGGGGTTGCTAGTTTACCAACAACTCCCCGCTCGACTCCACCAACAGAACCCCTGATGATCAAGTTGTCCAAATCATCCTCTCAGTCTGCATTTACACAGGGGGTGGCTGAAGAAGAGTTAGAGCTGGCCAAGTATGTGGCTGCTCACACTGAGACTTGCTCATGTTGCCCATCAACGGCAACTTCCTGAAGAAGTATTACGTCCGAAACGATCTCCAAAAAAAAAAAAAAAAAATCCCTGATGATTGAGTTATGTACCCCCCGGTACCGCTGAACTCACATTCCGCCTCCAAATTTCCTAGATTGGTGAGTTATGTACCCCCCCGGTATCGCTGAACTCACATCCACTCCAGATTATCTAGTCAAGTACCCGCTGGTACCACTGAACTCACATCCACATTCTCTCCAGATCACCGATTCATGTACCCGCTGGTACCACTGAACTCACCCTCATAATTTTCCAGATTTTCGAGTCACGTACCCGCTGGTACCACTGAACTCACCCTCATAATTTTCCAGATTATTGAGTCACGTATCCGCTGGTGCCGCTGAACTCACACTCACCATTCTCCAGATTCTCGAGTCATGCACTCTCTCGTGCCACTGAACTCACATTCACATCATTTCATAATATCGAGTCATGTACCCGCTGGTGCCTCTGAACTCACATCTCGGTCACTCTTTCAGATAGTAAGTCATGTATGATCATACCTCTGAACTTTCTTCCTATAAGGGATCCTCCCTCATGATCCACTACCCGCACTCCCAGTGCACAAAAAGGGTAACAGATCCACAAATTTCCAAAACGGCCATGTCCTTGTTACCTCTGAGTCGTTCTATTTCCGCCAAAAACAAATCACCCCTTTACATAGAACTTCCATGTCCTCATTACCTCTGAGTCGTTCTATGTACCCCTCTTCATTGAGCCCACACCTGCCATGTCCTCATTACCTCTGAGTGGGAAGGCTCCGTCGAAGAAAACTTCATACTTGCCATGTCCTCATTACCTCTGAGTAAGTATGTCGATTCCCTTTCAACCTATTCTTTGTACCCACAACCGGAGTATACGCCAAAGATAATAGGTCCACAAATATCCTCCGTTGAGTTTTCTCCTGCCATGTCCTCATTACCTCTGAGTAGGAAGATTCCGCGGTGAATCAAAAACCCTCATGCTTGCCATGTCCTCATTACCTCTGAGTAAGTATGTTGGTTCCTTTTCATCCTATTATCTGTATCCTAAGCCAGGGTACGCCAAGGATAATAGGCCCACAAATGTCCTCTGTTGACCACAAACGTCCTCTGTTGACCACAAATGTCCGCTGTTGACCACGAATATCTTCCGTGAAGTCTTCCCTGCCATGTCCTCATTACCTCTGAGCAGGAAGATTCCACGGTAAAACCCTCATGCTTGCCATGTCCTCATAACCTCTGAGCAAATATGTTGGTTCCCTTTCATCCTATTATCCGTATCCTGAACCAGGGTACGCCAAGGATAATAGGTCCACAAATATCCCTTGCTAAGCTTCTTAGCATAAATCTACCATCTCACCATGCCCCGGGAGCCCAGCTGCTCTACGGCATTCTTTTTCCCAATACCGAGAGCACCCATGACCACTTTGCCATGGCTGTTCCGGATATCCTGACCAAACTTGTTATCCGTACCTAAAACCAAGGTACGCCCAGGGTAACAGGTCCACAAATAATCCCCCAGCAGGTCCAATTCCACAAACACCACAAGTACAAGAAAGAGAAGATGAGTTGAAACATGCTCATTTATTCAAAATTCAAAGTACTACATCATCTGGGATCACATCCCTTGACAAAAAGAAAATAAAAACAGTGAAAGAAAACAGAAAACTGTTCACTGCTCCATGGTATTCTTTCGCCCGATACCAAGAACCTCCATATCCGCCTTACCGCGGAGTTGTCCTAGGTATCCCTATGAAACTTATTATCCGTACCTAAAACCAAGGTATGCCAAGGATAATAGGCCCACAAATGTCCTCTGCTGACCACAAATGCCGTACTAGGTCCCTTAGTACATCCACATCTTTCCTCATCATCACATGCTTTCGAAGCCCAGCTGTTCCATAGCATTCTTTCACCCAATGCATAGAACTTCCATGTTGATAGCACCTCTGAGTTGTTCTATGTATCTTCATTCGAGTTCGCTCCTACCATGTCCATATCACCTCTGAGTAGGAAAGCTCTACCATCAACCTTATATTTACCACGTCCATACCACCTCTGAGTAAATATGATGGTTCCCTCTCTCAACTTATTATCCGTACCTAAAACCAAGGTACGCCAAGGATGATAAGTCCACATAACATCCCCAGCGGAAGTACCCAAACCTATCACGTCTATGCTACCTCTGATTGGATTGCCACACCTAAACAAATCTACTTTCCATGCTTCTTATTCAAAGTGTTCCAAATTTGCAATTTGGAAACTTTGAAGGGGGTCCTGTAGAAGCATGGAAAATATTACTTTTAGTCCTACATCGGAAAGGAGAAGAAGAAAGGGCTTACTCCATTCTATAAATAGAGCCCCCTTACCTCCTTTGAAAAGGGCACCAACTTCTCTTCCCTCCTTCCAAACTTGGACTCTTCCTATTCCGCACCTTCGGGTGCTAAGTAGAAGAAGTCTAGGGCAGCGCGGGCTCTTCGGGCTCAGTCAGCTGTCCCAACCTCTGACCATCACGAGCGTCCCGCTAAGTGGGCCTCTGATGGAAAGTTGTACAAAGCCGCTCGTGTCCAGCCCCCGGCGGCAAACGGACAGAGTGGTTCTCAAGAGTCTCCCAACAAAGATCGAGGGCAAGTGTTTCTATTAGCCCCACATCAGGGAGCAAACATGATACCTACGCACTCGTGTGTTCGGGATACCCGGGCCCACAAAGCGAGTGCACGGGCTGATCAAGACATTCCTCATGCGAGTCATGAGACATCCTTCATGCGGCTCGGTCATGAGACATTCCTCATGCAGCTCGGTCATGAGACGTCCTTCATGCGGCTCGGTCATGAGACGTCCTTCATGCGGCTCGGTCATGAGACGTCCTTCATGCGGCTCGGTCATGAGACGTCCTTCATGCGGCTCGATCATGAAACGTTCTTCATGCGGCACAGAACTCAGGAAGCTTCATGTGGCTCAAAATCAGACGAGCTTCATGCGGCTCAGGAGTCCCATGCGGCTCAAACACATAGGCAGCTCGAGTAAACTCCATGCGGCTCAGAGAGAGAGGCCACGTGGCATTCAAAATAGCTGTGCTTAACGTCTGGACGCATTTAATGTTCTGACGGCTGACAGCTGACAGATGACAGACCTGACATAAAGTTGTCATAATGACTGACACGAAAAGCAGAATTTTTCTAGGAAATAAGGAAAATCTTCACCAATACGGCACTGTCTACCAAGCTTCGAGGCAGGTCCATGCGGCCAGACTAGACGAGTTCATGCGGCCAGTGCAAAGAAATCTATGCGGTTCAAACCATGAAGGCCCCCATGCAGCTCAGCCATGAAGAAACCCATGCGGCTCGGCCATGAAGACTCTCGTGCGGCTCGACCATGAACATATTCATGCGGCTCGGTCATGAACATATTCATGCGGCTCGGTCATGACAACCTTCATGCGGTTCGAGTGTAGAGACTATTCATGCGGCTCGGTCATGAAATCTTCCATGCGGCTCGGTCGTGACGACCTTCATGTGGCCCAAATATGAACACTCCTAATGCGGCTCAATAATGATGACAGGACACGTGTCCTAAACATAATCAAATTTTGGGTCAGATTCTAATAATTTGGGACACGTGGCAGGAGAATGAATCAAATTGAATCATTTAGATTTGCAGACATCAGCAAATCATCATGATGGAGATTTATTGCAATCAACATTTATTATTGATGGGATTTGGCATAATCCACATTAATGGTCCAGATCCTTCACACTCAAGACTAGTGGTCCAGATTGATCAATCACCAGGTTGCCGCCACTTTGAAGAACGGGTAATCAGCCAAACCCTAATGATGCTTCCCCACTATTATAAATAGCAGGGTGCCATTCCCTTGCAAAAGACACAGGGTCAGAGAAAAAAAAAGAAGAGAGAAAAAGGTCGGCAACAAAAGAATAAAAAAAACAGAGAAGAAGAGAGAGATATACATAGAGAGAGCTTCCCCTTTTCTTGATATTCACAGAGAGAGAGAAGCCAGGAGAGCAACCCGAGGAGAGTAAGAAGAGCCTTTCTTCGTCAACGCCGAGCAGATCTTCCCCGAGCCAAGGCTGCATACCGATCGTCCAAGGAGTAAGGCAGAGCGGCCGTCGCTTTCCCGAGCCTCTATCGTCACCCCCCAGAATCAAAAATAAACAATCGTACTTAGTCTGCTGTACCTAGGTTTTCGTCCCTAGGCTTTCTTTGTACGAGCGAGTTTGTATTGTGAGTCTAAGTTCAGTCCTCCGATAATTGTTCTGTTCTTTTACAATCAATGGCAAACAACAGTGAGTGAAATATAATAGCTTGTGTGTGTACAAATATAAAATAGGACTTGGGGAAATCAATTCCCAGGTTGCAAAAAGAAGGGAAATCGATTGACAGTTTGTAACCTATCCAAAACCTTCATTCAACTAACTTGATTCCAACTATATAACTTTAACATAAAACAATATAAAGCCACACACCATTCGATCTCAGGTTTGTTGACAGCTAACTTATAATTTAAAGTTCATAAATTTAGGGATGTGTGGGTGTGTCTAGATTTCAGCTTGTGTGTGCAATAATATGTGAACATGTTCAACTGATTTCTTAGGAACAAACATGTGTTCTCAGAAATTTAGTGACAGTGGGTTAACTGTTCTGCTACACAGGCAAGGGGGAATGGGTCTATGTGTGTATATTACAGAGGGTGTGTGTGTGTACATGACAATGTGACATAGTGTCAAGTGAGGGTGTGAGGTGTAAACCTGTGTGTTTCTGTTGACAGAAAAATGTGTGTGTCATAAAAGGGAAGGTGTATGTGAGATAGAACAGTGGATTCTAATGGACTGGATGTATTTGCTTATGGTCTAAATCAACATAGGGACATAACTATGAAGGTTAATGCAGGGAACAGAACCATGATCTAAGGGTCTGCTAAATACAGGAAATGAAGGACAAAATAGTGGATTAATATGTCCAAACCCTGTCCATATATGGGCAGATGCAATGGTTAATGGGTCCTGATAGGAAGAAAGGAATCTGAGTATTCCAATTAGTTCTAGACTAAACATCTAATGAAGGGAATATGAAAGATACTTGGACCTCAGATATCGACTGAACCAAGGTTTCAAACTGAACATCACAGATGTTTAAGTCTGAACACAAAAATCTCTATGGGCAGGACAATATGAAATAAGAGTAAACTCACTAAAGTCTGTACATCCAATATTACAGTAAGAAGGAAGGGCAGAGAATTAGTAGACCCACAATTGAGGTGTAAAGGAAAAGGGTGCATGATATGACTGAGCAATATGGACTAAACTAAAATGATGACAAACAATGGGACTAAACAAAGTGTATACATTTATAGTAGATGTACAGGACAGATGCATTTGGGATTGAACAAATAATGGATACAGGATCTGACTGTGATACAGTGGTGTGGGTGATCATTGACAATATAATTGTGTTCAAAAGACAGTGTAATGTGTCTCAGTTTACTCATGTGTGTAGACATGTGGGCATGACATTGCATAGCAGTGAGTGAGATTCAATGACTGAAAAAAATAGTGTATGAGACACCACAGTGAGAGGAATGCACAGGTGTGTGTTACTGGTACTCAAAACCTATGTGTCTCAGGAAAAACATGGCAATGACAGGGAATGTCAATACACTTAACACATTATATCCAAACAAATTTCGAAACCCAATTCTCTGTTTTTCCTCACACTAACCCATTTCAAAAACTAAATTCTCAAACATCATTCATAAACCAATCATTGCAGTAACTAGTACTCCTATATATGAGTTAATATTTCAATTGACACCAAAATCAGTTTAGAAATAGGAATCAAATTTCAGAAGCAAAAACAATGAACTAATGTATCAGAAAGTCCATTTCGAACCCAAGAATCATGTAGAAAATCTAATTAAATGCAAATCAAAATGTGCCAACATGAAGTACACATGTGTACGTGTCCTAGGGGTGCATTCGTGTCCTAAAAAACTGGACACGAAGTGTCCCAAATCAAAATGGTACAGTCGACTGAAACTAGCAGTAGGGACTGCCTCGTGCAGCCATGTCGAGTCCAATAGGACTCGTCACACAATACGAGGAGGGTCGTGTCCGTGTCTAGAGATAGAGTAGGTCTAGTGCTAGGTAATTGACACCCTGAATCGTTTCAAATCTGCATCGTGTCCGATATAGGTGCGTATCAGTGAGCCACTGTCGCACGCGTGCACACAGTGCGTGATCCGTGCGCGTGAAATTTCTTCGCGTGTAGTGAACCATATGCTTCCAAATTTTGGGAGCATAGTGTCAGTGATTGCCTCAACAACTTAATAAAATTTTGTGTCCCCTCGTGTCCTACACAGTGAGATATTGGGCCCGAGATGCAGGACACGTGCACGGGGCTATGCGGGTGTGTGCGTGTCCAATTTATGACACAAAAATGACACGAAATCTATATCAGTCTTCGCAAACATTATCATACACATATAGGCCTAGGTATCTATGTAATTAGTTTTTCAAAAATCGAAAATAAAATCCTTTGTGACATTTAATCAAACGCCTTTACACACATCATGACACGTGTCCATACAGACACCAAACGGACAAGAAACGACACAAATCCAATACCTACTGCTAGGGGACACCTAGGTCTTCCTATCCATGCAAAGAAAACTAAATTTGGTGGAGGGAATAGGGATTTACCTATATGTTGAAATTCTAATAAAAAGCTCCAAAAAGGGGGTTTCTCCTTGTTAGCCAAACTCTCCAAATTGCCCCAAGGCTGGGATTATCCTCCATGAACAGCAAGATGGAGACAATTAGAATCTAATGCAAGTGGTTTGAGCCAAAAAGGAGTTAAAATGGAAAAGTTATGGATTGGGGAAGATGGCTATACCTCTTTCTCCAAGCTTGAGAAGAAAAACAATAAAAGAGGCAAGAACAAATGGAAGAGGCATTAAATAGGGTGTGGAACCCTAAGTTGGCTGCCATGGGCCGATTAGGGTGAGGGTTTGCTACATGGTGTGGGCCTATGGGCTTTAAGTCTCAAGTCATTAGTCATGACTTATGAAGTCATAAGCCATTCTAGCCTAATCAACTCCTAAACTCTCCAAACAAGTTCCCATGAGTTAAACCTCACTAACTTAGGTCAAACCAAGGTTACTTAACCTAACCAAGTGGCCATAACCTAGGTTAGTCTCCTAGTCAACACTAGTCAAAGTCAACTATAGGCCCAAAAATCAATATACTAAAAATCTCTAAAAATCACTAAAAATCACATTAATTATAATAAATCTAAATAATAAATAATAATTCCAAATAATTCCAAAAAATACAAAAATGACTAAAATACCCCTCAATCTAGAAATGATAAATGAAATATCCTAATCACATAGCTAGGCTCTAGGGTTACACTAGCAAGACACCAAATCATAAGTCATGATTTAAAATAGATTTTTAAAATGATTAAAAATCAATAAAAATCATCGAAAATTTTAAGTACCATAATTAAATATATTAAAGTACAAAATTTCAAAATTACTCTCATTTTAGAAACTGGATGTTACAGTAAATGACTACCCTTGAATGCAGACTCCTTAATTGCTACCGTTAATTGGGAAATTCCAAGGAGCATTTGAACAGTTTGGAGACTTACTTGAATGGACATATTAATTGAGATCCATTGTGCCGAGTCCTAGGCTCATCCCATTAATGATAGAATTTTGACCTTCGGCCAAGTGGCCTATAGCTTGGACAACTCCCAGTCCTATAAAAGGGGAAATGTTCCTCTGAAGAGTCATTATTTTCTTTCTGGCACCCTTCATCACCATATTTAATTCAGACTTAGCATCAGACAGCCGCTGGCCATGCATAAGTCGGCTGTTGGTTGGGGATTCTCTCGTTCGAAGGGGCCATGTTCTTGTAGAAGAACTCTCTGTAGAAGGAGCCATCACCACTCTTAAGAAGTATCCAAGTATCCTCCCTAAGGAGTTTGATTCTAAGCGATGTCTTGGAGGTCCTGACGACCGAGTTTGGTCCAATTGTCAGCCTAAAGCGCTACAGGTTGTACTCTACTTTGCTCATTCTGGGCTTTTTGACCTACTGCGCCTTCAGGGAGCACGGGCTAATAGCTGATTCACGAAGTTGCTTGCTTTGGCCGAGCAATTGACGCGCGTTTGGAGGGCTACGCTTACAAGAAAGTTAGAATGCGCCTTGATGGAGATCAATCTTCTAGTATACATACCAAGAAGAAAGACGCCTGCACTTTGATGAAGACTAAGTCTACTATAGACTCCTCTAAGGTCTGCTGAACCTGTGATCCATCCTTTGTAGAAGAAGTAGGATTAGCCTTTTACGTATAGTCTTGATGAATCTATACTAGATCTTTGTTGGCATAATAATAATAGAACTTCTTTCTGTATCTTCTATTATCCTTTTAATACTCAGTCTGTGCCTTTGTATCATCTGCGCTGTGGTGGAGGAATATTATCAGCTGAGATTTTTTATGCTTATACACTCACGCCCTTCGATGGAAAAGAGTTTCCCCGATGATACTTTAGGTACTTTGCCTCAGTAACAGGGCACCTACCAAAGAACGACGCCCTCCTCACCAACATATTCATAGGAGCCCTACAGGAGGTAGCCTATGAGTGGTTCCGCAGTCTTTCGGACGGTTGTATTTTATCGTTCGAGTACCTGAAGACTCTCTTCATTGACCGATTCTATGAAGGAGGGATAGACATGACGATTTCAATTCTCATGGAGGTCGTCCCGAGAGAGAAACAACCTGTCCGCGAATACATCGAACGCATCAGCCAGGCAGCTTTGAGGCTACCGCCTGGCATGCCCGAGCCCATGCTTATGGACTCATGCAGCAAGAATATGCTGCCTACAATCAAATTATAGCACAGTACTTATTGCACAGAGTAGATGTCTTTCATTACAGAGGTGGATGTGGCACAAAGGAAAGCCCAAGATACGCAACTCCTGGTATTAAACTTTCTTTCTCTCAAGGATAAGGTGGCATGACCCGTACCCGCTTTTCGGATACGAGACGTGTCCAAGCCTGCCAACAGTCGTAGAGTCGGCGGTAGAACGCTGTCAAGCCCGCAATAAATAAATGCTTAAAATAAACTTTATTGCTCATTCATATTTCTAAATTGATTACAATATTGACAACATTTATAATTAAAGAAAATATAAGATTCTTACAATTAACGAAAATGATACCATTTTTATCTAATTTCTAGGTTTCTGCCTGCTAGTACACCCGTGTCTCCCAATGCTAAGTGAAGCCACAACTAACCTAAAAAATATTGGTCTCAGTCAGGAATGGAATGAGTACATTCTCATAATAGTTTCAATAAATGACAAAATCCATAAATATGTAAATAATAATGAAATACACGACGAAAAGATAAGCATGGAATCATGGCAAGAATTAAGCGTGGTGAAAATGATAAGTGAGTACTAAAACAGAGTAGACATGTAGCTAGCAATGTATACCATAGAACTAGAAACTGTATCTATCTAATGAGTTGAAATACTACATCGACATGTAAACGACTAAGGGTAAATCTGGCACCCCGCACATGAAATGTTCGACTGCTATCAAGCACAAATAAGATCCGGCACCCTGCACGTAAAATATGCGAATGCTATCAGACACGAATAGTTTTGGGTTTTTTTACATGTCTAGAGTATTTTCCCGCCTGACCAGTACTCATGGATCCAAACAGGTCACGAACACGGTAATAGATTGGTCACGAATAATATGTAAAGAATCTATAACTACTATCTCGTGTAACATCATGTCAAGAACCAATAAATATAAATATAAAATACTACTACACACATGATTCATAGAGGTAATCAAATATGAGAACTATTAGAGATGTACTCGCCTAAGGTCCTGTGTGGGTGAAACTGATAGTACAACCAGTCAGATGAGTCACTAAAGTCAACACATGCAAAAGTCTTCGGGTGCTGGAATAAACATTACCAATATTTTCAGAATAGTCAAATTAGATAGAATTTCCTGTCCTTAAGTTCAATTCTGGACACAGGAGCAAAACGGTAATTTTGGATCAAAACGGTATCCACCGTTGGACCCGCTTTGCACCGAAAAGCGTGCCAAAGTCTATAGTCTCTAAAGTCATCAAACTATATGTCTATAGGTTCTGTTTTTCGATACGAACCCAACCGTATGTCCAAAGTTGGATTACGGCAGGCCGTGCACAAAATTGCCCGTTGAGTCCGATCGTGGGGCCTACAAAATGACGATCCGATCAACTGTCTCAGAATCAGACCAAACTTGGCATATAGAACCAAAAAATGAGATGGTCCTATTGGCGCAAGTTTTGTTTTGATCTGACGAGCGTGTACAAAGTAATTAGAAAATTTGCAAAGAGGCCGATACGGTGAATTTTGACGGATACGCATCAAATTCGTCGCGCACACGCAACCAATTTGAATTTTGTCAAAGGCTCACATGTCCACGAAGTCGATACGCACCTTTCGATACTTTTGGTTCGCGAAAATGTTGCTCGGTTTGGTGGAATGCACGTCGTATCGGAGGATTTTTTTAGATTTCTTTAATATTTTAAAATAGTTTTTCGCCAATCTTTGGAATCCGATTTCTCGGTACGTAGTCGATGAAATGAACTTCTGTAAATTGGGTTGTGGAGTCTGATATGTTGTCTAGATCTGCCATTAGTTGGTTCCTGAAAACTCCTTATAGTTGGTTCAGAATTTGCCTTCCAATCAAGGGTTTTGGGACTACATTCTTGTTCTATTTTCAACGGGTTTTTATCGATCTTTACCTCAAATTTCTGAACAATCCGGTTAGCTTTTCCTAATTCTATCTACTGGGGTTTCAAGAGGGTCAACTAGGCTTCGTGCAAGGTTTTACGGAATCAAATATGATCTAGTATACGCTGAGGAACTACAATGAAAAGGGACATACCTGGCTTACGCACACTGACTGTACCCCGCGACTGCTGTTGCCCCTGGCCGGCCGGTGGTGCTGTCGCTGCGGCGGTCTGACGCTGGAAGGGGCGCCAGGTATAGATGGTGGTCATGGCAAGGGATGGCATGGGTTAAGGTTTAGGTTTTAGCTTTCTCCCATTGTGTGAGACTCGTCTCACAGTATCGGTATTTATATACGGATACGTATTTTGTAGTGTATTTCATATTTTCTTGATTTTTGTAATGCTTTAAAATTTTCCTAACTTATAGATTTTCTTCTTGGCCGGCATACCGCCAGTATACCGGAGTATACCGACGGTATACCGTCCAGACAGATTTTCCATATTTTAGATATTTTCGATTTCAGATATTTTCATGAATAGTGTTTCCGATATTTTGATGAATAGTGTTTTGGATATTTTGATGAATAGTATTTAGATATTTTCATCAATAGTATAGATGCGCCCTATTACCCATTGGATATTTGGTTTTGTTTTGATGGTTAGGATTGACTTAGATTTTGACATGGATCACCATCCGACGGCTAAGATTAATTCCCCCTTCTATATATACCATTTTACTTTCTCTCTCCTCTCTTTTTTTATTCTTTTCACTCTCTCTTCATTTCTTCTTCCCTCTCTCCCCCTTGGAGCTTGCCAAGAGCTTGGCCTTGAGGCCTTGGGTGTGGTGTCTAACCCCCCTAGGAGGAGGAGTAGAAGATTAGGCTTGGAGCTTAACCTAGGCAAGTACATCTTGCCAAATCCATGAACTATATTATTTTATTATTATTTTTGTTTCCCTTGGTATTAAATGCTTAGAATTTTTCCAAAATCATTTTGTTAAATATGTTTTGCTTATGATTTTCGTATATATGCATGTTTCCAAAATTTGTTTAAGCAAGGTTTTGATTTTCTGTTAAAATCCAATATGGACTTAGTAGAAAACTTGGTATCAAGAGTGATACTAGTGTTACCATCATGGATCTTAGTCATATATACATATATGAGGCCCTCACATAGTTTGTATATCATGGATTTTAAGTTTGGTGGCAATCGGAACCCGTTTCGGTGTCCCGAGAACCCCTATTTTGGAGTATTTTGAGATATTGATCTATCAAATCTTTGAATTTGTGAAATATAATAGTTCCATGTTGTAGGAAATTCAATTCTATTCAATTTTGACTTTTGAAAGTCCGAATTTCGATTTAAAATGAAGTTTTTATGGCCGAAACAAGTTTTGGCAAAATTCTGAATTTTGTTGCTGTTTGAAAAACCGGTATACCGCCGGTATGCCGCAGTATACCGCCGGTATGCCATTTTTTGCACCAGAAACCTTCTGTCTTTAGGCCGGTATACCGCCGGTATACCGCCGGTATGCCGTTTTATGCTGTTTTAGTCTGTTTTTGCCCGTTTCTGCCCGTTTTTGTCCGTTTTTGATATATACTTCGATTGTAATGATTTTTTAACATGATTAGATGATCTTGTATAGTTAGAGAATGCTTGTACACCCTATATACACTTGACACTAGCATATGTTCAATCATTTTCTATGAAATGTACTTAGTTTTAATTATTCTTTCCCACATGCCATGATATGTCTTTTGATAGATTCTTTCTTACAAGCTATGATAATTGTTGCCATGCCTTCTTTGCTTATATGATAATGGCCCATCGTGGCATACTCTTCTTACATGTCTTCTTTGCTTACATGATAGTGACACGTCGTGGTGCACTCTCGTACATGTCTTTCTTGCTTACATGATAGTGGCATGTCATGGCGCACTCCCTATAGTGGCTCGTCGTAGCGCACTACCAGCTTCCAGTTTATGATGTTTTTTTGTTATGGCTTGTTATGGTGCACATTCTCGTTATTGTCCAGTCTTGCATGCTCATGTCTAGGATGGATTCTGCGGAATGCCACACCCAGAATCCAAGAAAATGGTAAGGATTATATAACTAGATTGATCATTAGAACATGGGTGGGGAGGATTTCCCAGTTACCTGTTGCCTTCGGTCTAGGTCGTTATAACATTTAATTTAAGGGTTTGGAGCTATCCGTCGAGATGAGCACTCTCCCAGCTTCACCGTCGTGTGGGAGCACAAAGTCACTCTTGTAATCAAAACCCGGCATGACCAATAGGTGGCAGCAGGCAGGTAACCGGACTTGGAATTCTCAAACTTGTATTTTTTAGTAATAAGGATTGTGACAACCCTAGTTAGCTAATGTATAAAGCCGTACTCATTGCTTGGCCGTAACTTTTGTATGGAGTCCAGTCTAGTCTATTTTGTCTATGCAGTGTCCGGATTTGTTTATTTTTAGTACATCCTTGTTTATGCTTTACTTTTGCCGGTAAATGATTAGATACTAAAGTTCTGTTCAGGAGAAGGGTTACAACCCCGGTCCTTGTTTGGTTTACGGGTTGTAACTTGGGTTCCAGAATACTCCCTAAGTCATCTAATCATTTGTCGTTCTATATAGACTTAACATGCTCACATGCTCCAGTTACATGACATGCTCACATGCTCCAGTTACATGACATGCTCACATGCTCCAGTTACATGACATGCTCATATGCTCCAGTTATATAACATGCTCACATGTTCTAGTTACTTAACATGCTCACATGTCTAGTTTATGTTTCATGTTCACATGCTTCCTTTTTCTTACATGTACACAGTTTATATTTCGTCACATGTCCTTTACTTTATGCTACATGTTGCTTTACTTATTGTCTTTCCTATTCTCGGGATAAGTGCATTGGTAGCGCACGAGTCTTGATTTGCTTTTACTCATCTCTCTCTCTCTATCCATTGCTATGATTTGCATGCTGGTTTTTAGTTCATAGTTTGGCTTCCTTTGTGGTACTTGCTATTGGGGGTCTGACCCCACTGGTTTTGCATTGACCAGATCTGATAGAGGAGCCCGGAGGATCTTCCGTACCTTCAACTCGTTGGTGATTATCCAGAGCACCAGAGTACCTTAGTGGGTTTTCTATTTTATTCTCCCACTAGTTATGTACATTATTCTTTTGTGGCGTTTAGCCTCCGAGCACGTGTTTAGCTCGTGTTTTGGACTTGACATTTAGCCTACGGGCCAGAACATGATTTGCGTATTCTAGACTATAGCTAGAGCTTATCATGTATGACTATTACTCTTGCTAGTCTTCACTCTGTATTACTAGCTTCATGATCATTGATATATGATAGTTTGGGACGCTTTACTATTTTATATTCCAGTTGATCTTACTTCTTGTACATTGTTTACTGCCTGTGATTGAGATACCTAGGATTGCTTGACCCAGGATTGCCTGTTGGATTGTAGTAGTAACCCCCGTCTATACAGCTTATACGTTATTTCGGAGTACTGGAGTACTTTGGTATACGTAGCTGGCCTGGTCCGTCCCTACTTGCCAGTATTCTGGTTCTGGGGCGTGACATAGGTTTAAGTGGTGGCCCACGCAGGTCTGATTTATCAGATATGTGGGGGTTACTGATATTTAGATATCTCAGTCACAATTCTGTTTTATTGATATCCTTCGTGTTATTCTATATCTCTGATCCTTTACCTGATATCTGCCTTGATCGTTGATCTTTCATGTTTCCTCGATTTAATCCTTGTGTCCTTTAACTTTCAAGGGAATTGTTCTTAATCCTTCGGACCATCTTGTTTGGGTTCTGCCGATGGCAGTCAGTAATCTTCTATTAGGCCAGTTATAGAGGATCAGTTTTAGCATTCAGGGGCAGTGTTCAGAGTTGACCCGAGGGCAGAGGTGTCAGTTCAGCCTGATCAGCCAGTAGGGTCAGTCCTGCCAGAGTCCAACTTCATCGGCTACCCCGACAGTCCAGCAGTATATGGCTCATGTACCGGTTCAGCACCAGTAGGTTAGAGCAGCAGTTCTGAGACGTAGGCAGGCAGAGTTTGGTATGTTAGAGCAGTTTTGGCTGAGGACGGTCATGTTGTAGGTATTATCCTATTTTGCTTCCACTCTTAATTATCTCTTGGGTTACGCATATTTGGCGAGTTTCTCGTCCCACTCTTCTGTCTTCGTAGTCGAGGCATGTGATAACTTCATTAGGTATCGACTACGAAGATACGTCCTAGGTAGAGTCATGTCTTGGATTAAGTCATTGGTACCGACTTATTTTGAGAATTGACTTTTATCTAAGTTGTGGAGTCAGCGTAGGCCTGCTCCTACTCAACTGACTCAGGAGACATATTTATTCATATGCCTCCATCCCTTCTTGATTGTAGTTAGTGTTATCGCTTACGCATTTACTTATATTACTGTTGTCTTTATCTTACCAACATGCCATGCTTTGTTTTGATTGACATAATTTTTCAACTCTTTGGTTTGGTTTTCATGCTTGACTAGATTTAGGAAATTTCGAGGACGAAATTTATTTTTAAGTTGTGGAGAGTTGTGAGACTCGTCTCACAGTATCGGTATTTATATACGGATACGTATTTTGTAGTGTATTTCGTATTTTCTTGATTTTCGTAATGCTTTAAAATTTTCCTAACTTATAGATTTTCTTCTTGGCCGGCATACCGCCAGTATACCGGAGTATACCGACGGTATACCGTCCAGACAGATTTTCCACATTTTAGATATTTTCGATTTCAGATATTTTCATGAATAGTGTTTCCGATATTTTGATGAATAGTGTTTTGGATATTTTGATGAATAGTGTTTAGATATTTTCATGAATAGTGTAGATGTGCCCTATTACCCATTGGATATTTGGTTTTGTTTTGATGGTTAGGATTGACTTAGATTTTGACATGGATCACCATCCGACGGCTAAGATTAATTCCCACTTCTATATATACCATTTTACTTTCTCTCTCCTCTCTTTTTTCATTCTTTTCACTCTCTCTTCATTTCTTCTTCCCTCTCTCCCCCTTGGAGCTTGCCAAGAGCTTGGCCTTGAGGCCTTGGGTGTGGTGTCTAACCCCCCTAGGAGGAGGAGTAGAAGATTAGGCTTGGAGCTTAACCTAGGTAAGTACATCTTGCCAAATCCATGAACTATATTGTTTTATTGTTATTTTTGTTTCCCTTGGTATTAAATGCTTAGAATTTTTCCAAACTCATTTTGTTAAATATGTTTTCCTTATGATTTTCGTATAAATGCATGTTTCCAAAATTTGTTTAAGCAAGGTTTTGATTTTTTGTTAAAACCTAATATGGACATAGTAGAAAACTTGGTATCAAGAGTGATACTAGTGTTACCATCATGGATCTTAGTCATATATACATATATGAGGCCCTCACATAGTTTGTATATCATGGATTTTAAGTTTGGTGGCAATCGGAACCCGTTTCGGTGTCCCGAGAACCCCTATTTTGGAGTATTTTGAGATATTGATCTATCAAATCTTTGAATTTGTGAAATATAATAGTTCCATGTTGTAGGAAATTCAATTCTATTCAATTTTGACTTTTGAAAGTCCGAATTTCGATTTAAAATGAAGTTTTTATGGCCGAAACAAGTTTTGGCAAAATTCTGAATTTTGTTGCTGTTTGAAAAACCGGTATACCGCCGGTATGCCGCAGTATACCGCCGGTATGCCATTTTTTGCACCAGAAACCTTCTGTCTTTAGGCCGGTATACCGCCGGTATGCCGCAGTATACCGCCGGTATGCCGTTTTATGCTGTTTTAGTCTGTTTTTTGCCCGTTTCTGCCCGTTTTTGTCCGTTTTTGATATTTTCTTCGATTGTAATGATTTCTTAACATGATTAGATGATCTTGTATAGTTAGAGAATGCTTGTACACCCTATATACACTTGACACTAGCATATGTTCAATCATTTTCTATGAAATGTACTTAGTTTTAATTATTCTTTCCCACATGCCATGATATGTCTTTTGATAGATTCTTTCTTACAAGCTATGATAATTGTTGCCATACCTTCTTTGCTTACATGATAATGGCCCGTCGTGGCGCACTCTTCTTACATGTCTTCTTTGCTTACATGATAGTGACCCGTCGTGGTGCACTCTCGTACATGTCTTTCTTGCTTACATGATAGTGGCCTGTCATGGCGCACTCCCTATAGTGGCTCGTCGTAGTGCACTACCAGCTTCCAGTTTATGATGTTTTCTTGTTGTGGCTTGTTATGGTGCACATTCTCGTTATTGTCCAGTCTTGCATGCTCATGTCTAGGATGGATTCTGCGGAATGCCACACCCAGAATCCAAGAAAATGGTAAGGATTATATAACTAGATTGATCATTAGAACATGGGTGGGAAGGATTTCCCAGTTACCTGTTGCCTTCGGTCTAGGTCGTTATAACATTTAATTTAAGGGTTTGGAGCTATCCGTCGAGATGAGCACTCTTCCAGCTTCACCGTCGGGTGGGAGCACAAAGTCACTCTTGTAATCAAAACCCGGCATGACCAATAGGTGGCAGCAGGCAGGTAACCGGACTTGGAATTCTCAAACTTGCATTTTTTAGTAATAAGGATTGTGACAACCCTAGTTAGCTAATGTATAAAGCCGTACTCATTGCTTGGCCGTGACTTTTGTATGGAGTCCAGTCTAGTCTATTTTGTCTATGCAGTGTCCGGATTTGTTTATTTTCAGTACATCCTTGTTTATGCTTTACTTTTGCCGGTAAATGATTAGATACTAAAGTTCTGTTCAGGAGAAGGGTTACAACTCCGGTCCTTGTTTGGTTTACGGGTTGTAACTTGGGTTCCAGAATACTTCCTAAGTCATCTAATCATTTGTCATTCTATATAGACTTAACATGCTCACATACTCCAGTTACATGACATGCTCACATGCTCCAGTTACATGACATGCTCACATGCACCAGTTACATGACATGCTCACATGCCCCAGTTATATAACATGCTCACATGTTCTAGTTACTTAACATGCTCACATGTCTAGTTTATGTTTCATGTTCACATGCTTCCTTTTCCTTACATGTACACAGTTTACATTTAGTCACATGTCCTTTACTTTATGCTACATGTTGCTTTACTTATTGTCTTTCCTATTCTCGGGATAAGTGCATT
The DNA here is from genome assembly GCA_029216955.1 of Iris pallida. Taxonomy (NCBI): domain Eukaryota; kingdom Viridiplantae; phylum Streptophyta; class Magnoliopsida; order Asparagales; family Iridaceae; genus Iris; species Iris pallida. The sequence goes on from JANAVB010023996.1 coordinate 11,781,357, forward strand.
GGTAGCGTACGAGTCTTGATTTGCTTTTACTCATCTCTCTCTCTCTATCCATTGCTATGATTTACATGCTAGTTTTTAGTTCATAGTTTGGCTTCCTTTGTGGTACTTGCTATTGGGGGTCTGACCCCACTGGTTTTGCATTGACCAGATCTGATAGAGGAGCCCGGAGGATCTTCCGTACCTTCCACTCGTTGGTGATTATCCAGAGCACCAGAGTACCTTAGTGGGTTTTCTATTTCATTCTTCCACTAGTTATGTACATTATTCTTTTGTGGCGTTTAGCCTCCGAGCACGTGTTTAGCTCGTGTTTTGGACTTGACATTTAGCCTACGGGCCAGAACATGATTTGCGTATTCTAGACTATAGCTAGAGCTTATCATGTATGACTATTACTCTTGCTAGTCTTCACTCTGTATTACTAGCTTCATGATCATTGATATATGATAGTTTGGGACGCTTTACTATTTTATATTCCAGTTGATCTTACTTCTTGTACATTGTTTACTGCCTGTGATTGAGATACCTAGGATTGCTTGACCCAGGATTGCCTGTTGGATTGTAGTAGTAACCCCCGTCTATACAGCTTATACGTTATTTCGGAGTACTGGAGTACTTTGGTATACGTAGCTGGCCTGGTCCGTCCCTACTTGCCAGTATTCTGGTTCTGGGGCGTGACACATTGTATATGTGGCACAAGGGGGGTTCGGTTACATTCGCGGGTGCCTGGGGAATGCCCGGGCTCGGGCTCGAGCTGGGCAGAGGCTGGGCTTTGGTTTTGTTTCAGTTTTTTTGATTTCAATTGTTTTCTTATCTTTTCTCTATAGTTATATGTATATATATATATATATACACACACACGCATATACCTTTATATATTTATCCTTATATATTAAACATATATATATATATATACCACAAATTCCATATAGACAATAAAATATTTTAAATATAATTAATATTTTCACAATATAAAAATTATAATTCTATATATATAAAATTTATGTAAATAAAATTACTTTATATTGTTCTATATATATAAAGCATGATTCTCGTATTCTATAAACCTATTTATATATCTAAATAGATGTATATACATGTATATATGTGTACCCATGTAGATACTTATATAACATATATCTACAATACATCCTAAACCCAAAATCTAGTAAATTATTCTTAGCATCTTTTTTAGTATATTAAACTCTTTTATATAAGAAATACTTATTTATCCACTAAAATAATTACACTAATTAACTACACCAACAATTATCAATATGGACATCTTTTGGACGTACTACATGTCTACATGGGTTTGGACTTGGTTTGGGTCCAGTCCGAGCTAAATCGGTACAACCAGATCTCCTAAAATCATAATCTTAATTAATATATAATTAATTAATCAATAGGGGTTAAGTCGCAACTTAGCCTGGTTTTCCTAGTTGGGACATACTTATGGCTCGGCCTCCCTTGTCATGGCTGAAACACTAGTTAAGGCACACCACGGCACTATCCGTGCCACGATTTCTAGTCGTCTAGTACTTCAAAACTCAACCGTGGCTAAAGTCATCTACCGTAATAATTATCTAATTAATTATTTATAACATTCTAAAAATCACCATTTAAATAATTAAATTGTAAATAAAAAATATTTCAAATTTTCGGGAAGGAGAGCTACAAATATACCCACCTTAAAAATAATTTCATCCTCAAAATTCTAATTCATAACTATTCCTTAAAATTCAAAAAGAAAGTCTACCTTAACCTTGATCTCCTTAAATTTTAATTCCTCAAAATAGTTTATATCCTCCTCTTAGCCATTTTGTAACTACATAACCTCTGGGACTTCTACCCACCTTTGGTCATACTACTCCTCAAAACTAAAATTTTATAATCTTCTAACTAGTTGCTAACAATCCTACCAACAGATATCTAATGCATATGGCATCTATAATCCTCTCCTATCTATCAAGCAACCCAAAATTTAACAAGCAACAAAATTACACAAGTAGCTAAGAAATATTGATAAATTCTAATAAGCATGACCATTCGTCGCTCTGAAATATGAAGGACAGGAAGATAAGAAAGAATAATCGAGAGCAAATATGAAGTTTCAAGAGCGGTAGAATATCCAATGATGCAGATAGAAAGAAAGTTTATGAACCATTGACTTATTTGCTAGATTGGGCTACTCTAGTCCAGTCACTTGTTAAATTGAAGAACCCTTGTTTCTTAGAGGGGCTTGCAATCCATGCAACACAGAAATTTTATTCTCGAAATTAATCTAAATATAATAGAACAGAATTTAAGAAATCAAGATTATGATCTTTTTCGTGGTTATTTAAACACACGAACAAGGGATATAAATGCAATACAAGATCGTATCATGACTTCCAGGTAACTAGAATACGGGTTACGAATGACTTCACATTCTAAGAGGTGGAGACTACATAATAGGTACAGGGACCTATTTCAGATAGTTCGATTTTTTAGTCCAAATATGGTGGTATGTATGGATGGATTTTACTGGGTCTTAATGGGTTCCCTGATTGGACATCAATCGTTCGTTGGATGAACCTTGGATTTTAATCTATATAGACTGGACAAGATCCCAATGATAAAACTATTCCTATTAGGTTTGGGTAACCTAGAATAGGTTTCCACCCAAGTGTTGAGCTAGTTGCCAGTCAGGTTGGTTAGTTAGGTCCTTATAGCCCAAAAATGTGCCTTCAGTGACTTTTGTGTTTAAGTAGTACGTGAGGTCTCAATTTGGTGGCACACTCGTGGCATGTGCGTAGTGGACTTCGAGATCACAACCATATAATGGGTCGAATGAATTGAGTCGAGGTTGAAGCTCTAATGGAAGTTGGGAAGTATACCGATATTATGGTAAGGGTTATAGCTAGTCCTTTTGATCTGAAAGTCGTACCACAAAATAGAGTACAAGGGGACGTGTTTGAGTGGGACATAATATACCTAGATGAAGGTGGACTCGTCTAGATCTTGTATATGAAATTTGTTGGAAGGTAACAGCTAGTATCACGCTCCAAATATTAACGTCACGGTCAGGGACACCAAGGATCTAAATAAAGTGTTTGTTTATAAGGCACAAATTATATATTTTTATTTTTTTAGTGGGAACCAACTTATCTGTTCAATCGGTAATACTAGTAAATCCTAAAATTTAGAGATTGACATCCTATATACGTCAGGAATTTATTTTTCGAATTTAAACCAAGACAAAGTTTAAGATGAATGAAGTTAGAGCAATTCAAGTCATGATCACGGGGTAATAGATACCGTGATACGATAGGTATGGGTCCAGTTTTAAGATCGTTTTCCAATTTCGAATAGACGGAACGTGATTCCGCAATAGCTTTCATGGCCATAGATGATATGGCGAGCTAAGTTTAACATTCTAGGTGTAACTTTGCTCAAATATGGGTATTTGCTTTTCTTCATTAAGTAAAAGGAAAATTACTAAAGAGTACCAGGAAGAGGGAATCGAATCTGAATACGGGGTTCCAAAGGGGATCGCACAATTCGAGAGAGTTTTTAAGGCAGTTGCGGATGAGATCCTAGAGACATCTACATCTCAATCCGCGTAGGTTAATCAGAGGGAGAGCGGACCGAGTGCACTATGGTTGATCATACCATAATACATCAATTCTGATTAGACAATATATTAGTAGGCATCCCCAATAAACATATGTCTTGAATCAAGCTCGATAAAAGAGTGAGCTTATAAAACTAGGCTTTAATAGCAGCGTTGGTCAAGGTAGTCAAAATACAAGTATGCGAGATTTTTGAAAGGAGGCACAAGTAGTTCGAGTTTTGTGAGAATTAAAACTTTACTTGGTGTTCTTGCTTATACAGTCATCCTACTATCTTCTTATCCATATGGCCTTGGTCGACTAATGGGTTATGGACCTCTAAATTCTATATTCTAGGTAAACCTATTAGTGTCAGTCAATTACCTCGTTAATAGATCACAAGGACCACGAAATGCTAGGTTGGGAGACATGCTACCCAACTTACAGAACTTTCACTAGTATCGGATTTGGATCTTTAGTGGACATACAGGGCAGTTTCCTATCCTTTGTAGTATCCTAAATTTGTAATCACGTTTGAAGCCATTTTACCGAGAATTTATGCCTCGCTAGTGTACACATAGCTGCATTAAACCCTTGGTTCCACAACTCAAGGTATGTTGCGATAACGAGTACCCTATCAACTCTATCTAATCTTGACATAACAACTCAAGGATGAAATAAGACGACCAAGACATAATTTTAATAATGTTCGATCACCCACGCTTACTTGAAATTATTTTAACTTAGGGGTCATGCCACGCCAGTTCGCTGCTGGCAGCAGTGAACCAGCAGTCTCGATAATTCAAATAAGTGACGACAGTGCACTGCTGTCTTGTCATCCCAACTCATCAAAATTATTCTAACTATATCCCCAAGAATATCAAAGGAGTTTAAAATATCATACAAGTTGATAAAGATAGAGAAAGTGCAAGTATCTGTTCTTCAAGTATAAGATCAGCTTCTTGAAAAGAAAATAATTGATTAGGAAGGATAATGATCGAAGTCGAAATAAGTAAAAAAAAATCTTATAATCCATATTCCATGGATATTCAGTATTCAACGATTGAGAGGAAACTTTTGAATACAAAAACTTAACTCGAGATTAATAGACAATTGAGTAAGAAGTTATTTTAAAAATAATTCCTTAGGTCCATGGAAAAGAATATAAGTGATAAGAACTTATGATATGGCGATATTTAGAAAAGACATAAGACAAAATTGTACAAATGATCATGATTAGAAAGAAAATGAACGAGTGCAAAAAAATATAAACTTAAATTTATATTTCTTTAATATTCAAGATCGAGGGTAAATATGTATAAAGCACTATGTCTACCTATTATGAATATATTTATACACAAATATATGGCCTAAGCAAATCCCAAAATATCCTTCTAAGAGAAGGTTATCCTATTTCCAAGTTAAATATAAATTTAGATAGCAATAATATATATATTATATTTACTATATAATTTATAGAAATTACTCACAATACTAGAAATGGACTACTAATATATATCAACATCTACATATCTACATGGACGACGTTGGTCGCACTATATGACCACCAGGACATGGGTTGGGTTCGGGCTAGTTTGGAACAACCAGGTCTTCTAAAAGCCAATAATCCTAATAATAAGTAATTAAATTATTCTTAGGATTATGTCACGATTTGGCCTGGTTTTTTCTGGTTAGTGCACACCTATGACTCGGCCTTCTCTACCATGGCTAGAACACTAGTCAAAGTAATCGACCACACTCTCAGTGCCAAAATTCTTGGTTATCTTGCACTCCAAAACTTAACCGTGACTAAGGCCTTCTATAATAAATATTTATAAAATTCTAAAAATCACATTTCAATTCAAACAAATAAATAAAAGGATATTTTCCAAACTTTCAGAAAAAGGAGTTAAGTATCTACCCACTTTAGAAATTACTATCGAATCAGAATACAATAGTGCATCCTTCTATAAAAATCATCTAATCGGATTTAGAATTCGATGAGACCTATGTAGCAACCTTTACTACCCAACTGTCAAATTAAACTAGGGACTCCTAGTCCTAACCATTCTCCTAAAATTGACTTACTCCTAGTTGTGAAGGAGCATTTCCTAGTCGCAGGCTCGTAGTAGTACGACTAATATGGTACTACCACGAGTTCGCACAATTTGCAAAAACTGACCTGTATGGGCCACCACAAAAAACTTGTCACGACCCGCACCCGTTTTTCTGATACGAGACGTGTCCAAGCCAGCATACGCCGCAGATTCGACGGTAGAACGCTGTCAAGCCCACAATAAATAAATGCTCAAAATAAACTTTATTGCTCATTCACATTTCTAAATTGATTACAACATTTATAATTAAAGAAAATATAAGATTCTTACAATTAATAAAAATGATACTATTTCTATCTAATTTCTAGATTTCTGCTTACAAGTACACCCATATCTCCCAATGCTAAGTGAAGCCACAACTAACCTGAAAAATATTGGTTTCCAGTCAGGAATAGAACAAGTACGTTCTCACAACAGTTTTAATAAATGACAAAATCCACAAATATGTAAATAATAATGAAATACATGATGAAAAGATAAGCATGGAATCATAGCAAGAACTGAGCATGGTAAAAATGACAAGTGAGTACTAAAACAGAGTAGACATATAGCTAGCAATGTGTACTGTAGAACCAGAAATTGTACCTATCTAGTGAGTTGAAATACTAGTTCGACATGTACATTGCTAAGGATAAATCCGACACCCGCACATGAAATGTGTGACTGCTATTAGACACGAATAAGATCCAACACCCCACACGTGAAGTATGCGACTGCAATTAGATATGAATAGTTATGGATTTGTTTACATGTCTAGAGTATTTTCTCGCCCGACCAGTACTTATGGATCCAAACATGTCACGAACACGGTAATATATTAGTCACGAACAACATATAAAGAATCCATAACTACTATCTCGTGTAACATCGTTTCAAGAACCAATAAATATCAATGTAAAATACTACTATGCACATGATTCATAGAGATAATCAAATATAACTATCAGAGATGTACTCGCCTGATGTCCTGTGCTGGTGAAACTGATAGTAAAACCACTCAGATAAGTCACTAAAGTCAACACATACAAAAGTCTCCGGATGCTGAAATAAATATTACCAATATTTTTAGAATAGTCAAATTAGCTAAGATTGCCTGTCCTGAAGTCTAATTCTGGACACAGAGGCAAAACGGTAATTTCGGGTCAAAACGGTATCTGCCGTTAGACCCACTTTGCACTGATAAGCGTGCCAAAGCCTATGGTCTCCAAAGTCATCAAACTATATATCTAGAGGTCCGATTTTCTGATATGAACCCAACCGTATGTCCAAAGTTGGATTCCGACGGGCCGTGCACAAAATCATCCGTTGAGTCGGATCGTGGGGCCCGTAAAACGGTGATTCGATCAAATATCTCAGAATCGGACCAAACTTGGCATATAGGACCATAAAAATGTTATAGCCCTATTGACGTAAGTTTCGTTTCGATCTGACGAGCGTGCATAAAGTAATTGAAAAATTTACAAAGAGGCCGATACGGTGAATTTCGATGGATACGCATCAAATTTTTCACGCACACGCAACCAATTTGAATTTCGTCAAAGTCCACACATCCGCTGAAGTCAATACGCACCTTTCGATACTTTTGGTTCGCGGTCATGTCGCCCGGTTTGGTGGGACGTACGTCGTATCGGAGGAATTTTCTATAATTTTAAATATTTCAAAACTATTTTTCGCCAATCTTTGGAATCCGATTTCTCGGTACGTAGTCGATAAAATCAACTTCTGTAAATTGGGTTATGGAGTCTATATGTTGTCTAAGTCTGTCATCAGTAGGTTCCAGAAAGTTTCTAACAGTTGGTTCAGAATTCGCCTTACAATCAAGGGTTTTGGGACTCTATTCTTGTTCTGTTTTCAACGGTTTTCATCGATTTTTACCTCAAATTTTTTAACAATCGGGTTAGCTATTCCTAATTCTATCTACTAGGGTTTTAAGAGGGTCAACTAGTCTTCGTGCAAGATTTTACGGAATCGAATATGATCTAGTATACGCGGAGGAACTACGATGAAAACGGACCTACCTGGCTTGCGCACACTGACTATGGCCCGCGGCTGCTGCTACACCTGGCCGGCCGGTGGCGCTGCCGCGACGGCGGTCTGACGCCGGGGAGGGTCGCCAGGTGTAGAGGGTGGTCATGGCGAGGGATGGCATGGGTTAGGGTTTAGGTTTTCGCTTTCTTCCGTTTTATATGTGGAGCAAGGGGGGTTCGGTTACAGTCGCGGGTGCCTGCCGAATGCCCAGGCTCGGGCTCGAGCTGGACTGAGGCTAGGCTTTGGTTTTGTTTTAGTTTTTTTTTCTAAATTTTCTTTTCTTTTCTCTATAGTTATATGTGTTTATATATCTATTTATATACACACACACATATACCTTTATATATATATCCTTATATTTATACATATATATACCACAAATTTCATACAGACAATAAAATATTTTAAATATAATCAATATTTTAACTATATAAAAATCATAATTCTATATATATAAAATTTATATAAATAAAATTAATTTATATATATATATATATATATATATATATATTTATATATATATATATATATATATATATATATATATATATATATATATATATATATATATATATATAAAGCCTAATTCTCGTATTCTATAAACCTATTTATATATCTAAATAGATGTATATACATGTATATATGTGTACCCATGTAGATACTAATATGACATATACCTATAATATATCCTAAACGCAAAATCTAGTAAATTATTCTTAGCACCTTATTTATTATGTAAAACTTTTTATATAAGAAATACTTATTTATCCACTAAAATAATTACACTAATTAAATTACACCAATAATTATCTACATGGACATCATTTGGACGTACTACATGTCTACATGGGTTTGGGCTTGGTTCGGGTCCAGTTCGACCTAAATTGGCACAATCGAATCTCCTAAAATCATAATCTTAATTAGTATATAATTAATTAATCTATAGGGGTTAAGTCGCAACTTAGCTCAATTTTTTTAGTTGGGACAAACTTATTGTAGCATTTGGTTTCCTAGTATTAAAATTTTATTTTGGATAATATTTTTTCATTTATATTTATATTTTATTACTATTATGTATAGACTGGTTAGAATTATTATTAAATAGATATTTGATTTTGGGATTCCAAGGGGGCGCACTTAAGCCTATAGTTGAAGTATGATACTGTTTGGGTTATATACTAAAAGCATCACTTTAGTAGTAACATTATTTCCTTAAATTTTGAATAAGAATCATATGGGCAAATGTTTGCATATTGTATTTATTGCAAGTGTTAATGCAAATGTCTGATATTCTATATTGTAGATAATATGGTGTGTGGTGTCACACAGAAGATCATATTATCGGTTTCCTATGGAGTATATAAATAGTTCACAACCTAGATGGACTTGGACAATCTATTGGAAAGGTTGTAGTGTAATCTGGTATTAGTCTATCTTGACTATAGGTTTACACTAGTACACTTTGTGTGTATTGAACATGACCACTTGAGGTTGTTCTATTTGTATTGACTACATAAGAGAACAAACACCTCCGTTATTATGGATGCTTGTGCTCTTAATCCGGATATAATAACGAACATGTATATGCAGTATGCATTACTTTGACTCACAAAAGAGTGAGATTCATTATGGATCAACAACCTCTATGAATTGGGTAATAACATTGTATGTATGATGGGCGTTTGATTATAAATGGAATCCATGTCCTGATACATTGGGTTGATCATGTCCCCTTAAGGAGCTCATAAGGATTATCATGTAAACCTTGCAGGTGGATTATATCCGACATGACAAATAAAGTTGAGAGGTACTACTTAAGGATAAAAGATGTCGAATCAATATAGTTGTCAGTAACTTAATTTAATTTATGGACATACGATATCTTAACATGGGGAGCCAAACGAGCATATAATAAAAGGAGCCCAAAAACATAATTTGGGATTAGGGAGGTAGTGCAACAATAGCTTATTAGGGGACCGAGCTATTGTTAATGGGCCTGGATTGTGTGTTCGGGATGAATACGGGATAACCAGATCCAGTTAGGAGGCCTAACCCTAATTTTTTCTCATGGTCCCCTGCCGTAGCCTATATATATCCTCTATTCTCTGGCCGCCAGATTACTGATCAAAAATTTGAAAACTTTCTCTAAATTCGTGATTCACGTAAGGATAGAAAGAGAGGGCTGCCAAGGAGAAGAAAAGGTTGGGAGATCGTCGCCCACACGACATCCAACTGGAGGAAAGAATACGTGCAGAAGATCTCGGGATCGTCCGCTCGAGATTGTCAGGAATTACTTGTCTCCTTTCCGTCGCAGGTATAATTCGTGAACCCTAGTTTCCGTCTATGAAGGGTTAGAACACGTATTAGATCTGTTTAACTTTCTATCGATCAATACGCACACCAAAGGAAGGGTCTGGGAATCTCCAGTTCCATTAGATACAATTAGGTCACGTAAGGTTTATAGGGTCCCTAGATTGTCCCAAATATGTTATTTTATTATTTTAGTTTTTTTATAATTTTTGGGAATTTTTGGATAATTAAAACCTATAGAATTTATTTTTCCATGGGCTTTTACGATTTACTATGGGGCCACACGAAGTGATTTGAGGCAAAACTTTTTATTTAGGCCATAGACTCCTAGAAATAGTTTCTAGAATTTTCTAGGATTTTGATTTTTTTTGGGGATTTATTTGGAGTTAAAATGAATTTTTAATGATTTTCTGCAATTAAATTAATTAATTACACAGTCAGCAGTCCAGTCAGTCTGTACTGTCAACCAGGATGGCCCGTGGGTCAGCCACTAGCGGCCAAACAGTGGGTCCCTGCTGTCAGTCTAAAGAATAGCTGGGTGCAATTCTTTCTGAGTCCAAGCCGGACTCGGATAGCCGAGCCGAGCTCGAATTCGAGCCGAGCCGGATGCACCCTAGCTACAGGATTGCACCCATATCCGCTCAGATGCTGCAACATGGTAGCCTTAGCCCAGCCACTGCTCGAGCTCCACCGACTCTCTCTATATATATATATAAGTATTCAGTTATTTCGTAAACCTAGAAATTCCAGCAGCCTTTTTGTGGGAGAGTTCTAGTAGTCCTCGACTTTGCGGAGCGATTGCCGCCAATCTCGATGTCCATTTTACACGCCGTTTTTTTTCTTATAAGTGTATTGAGGTTAGGTTTTCGAATATCTACTTTATTTTCTGTAATGTTGTGTTCGAATTTCTGGATAATTATTTGAGTGTCGGTTGTCCAAAAATTAATGCGTCGTACAATTTTCGAGATTTCGAGTGATTCCGAACTCTGATTCATGATCCGTTTGAAGTTTTGAAAAGCTGACACCGACCTCTACAACATATAATTTTTTTCGAAATTTAGATTTTCATCTAATATTTTATTTTGTTCGTAGAAGTCAGATTTGGTCAACGGTTCATCGATTTGGTCACGATTAGCCATAATGGCGATAACTTTTGACCAAATCTTGATTTTGTGGCATGGTAGATTCCAGTACACTCATGGTGCTGAAATCTACCATGTTGCACACTCAAACTTTTGAAGTCATAACGTTTAACTAGTTAGTCAATCATACGTCTCGTTTTGCGTGCCACGGGTCCCAAATTTGGAACCGTGACTTTCCTTGGCCAACTATTTATGTTTAGATTCTATTTTTAGATTTAAATAGATTAAAATAGGATTTTAGATGATTTACTCCAGAGTTAGAACAGTACTAATTAAGTTGACCCATTAGTCACATTCTAAGATTTTTATAGTGGGAATCGTTGATCTAACTTGTGGTTTTTATATGACGGGATACATCGGACTATGACGTCTTGACTTGTGACTTCACTTACTAATTTTATACTGCATATATCTTCGTGTCATCTTTTCACTATTACTCCCTTATGGTTCATGATTGTCATTGTTCATAATTACTATTGTACACGAGAGTTAGAATCGGTTGGATATACATACATGTTCATGTCTTACTCATTGTTTTCTATTGTTTATAGTTTATCGTAGTGGACATGTATTGTGAGTGAGTCGGGCGGGGGATTATAACAAGTAAGCATGTGGTCAACGAATTGAATACAGATCCCCTATACATTGATTGAATAGTATCAGTCATGCACCACACGTATGACTGACGGATATCCCAAGCCGTCTATATGCTAAAAGTTGGTATTCTAAAACACATAGTACACATGACTTAATCATTGTTGCTTTATTATCTATTGTTCTTCTTTCATCAAGTCGACCTTCTTATTGTCATTATGTCTTAGTGGTATGTCAAAGTCTACCTTCATATTGTTATCATGTCTCAGAGGTACTTCCTTATCATACAATGTCATGCCTATACTTATCTTCAGTTACTTTTCTTTTATCATTTCTTCATGCTTGTATACTATATTGTGTAATGTAGTGTTATGGTGATCTTGCTCCAATCCCGACTGGATAACTATTTTTCAGTATTAGACGAAGGGATTTGCCCCGAGGTCTACGGTGAGTATGTTGGTGACCATGATATTACTGGTGTACCCGATTCCAGCATTTATGCAAATTAGCATATTTTCTTCCTTATGGATTCATATTAGTTAGTAGTTATAGTTATAGAGTTTATTTTGTTTTATTTTCTCCTATTCGGGTTTGTTCCCGAGACTTTTCTGAGTTGTAGTGGATTATTTGATCATTATAATATTGAGACTATTGGATATGATATTTTTGGTTAATATTGATGGCTTAGTTGTGGATGATTTATATGCGTGTTGTGCTTATTATGGACCATTGTTATCATAGACAGCATACTACCGTCAATGCTACGGTGTAGGCTGGACTTGGCCACGTACTCGTATCCCGAAAAGCGGGAACGAGTCGTGATACTTATGGCTCGGCTTTCCTTGTCATGGCTGAAACACTAGTCAAGGCACACCACGGCACTATCCATGCTACGATTTCTAGTCGTTTGGTTCTTCAAAACTCAACCGTGGCTAAAGTCATCTACCGTAATAATTATCTAATTAATTATTTATAAAATTCTAAAAATCACCTTTTAAATCAATTAAATAATAAATAAAAAATATTTTAAAATTTCCTGGAAGGGGAGCTACACAAGGGGAGACGCTCTTCTAGCCACAACCCCAAGGACGAAAAAGGCAAACAAGCCATGACTGTCAACATCTCCAAAGGTTCAGTAACCATGAACCCCATGTCTGCAGAAGCGCTAAAGCCGAGAGAGACTTACTCCTTCAACGACGACGATATGCTGAAACTCATCGATTTGCTAACGAAGAGAGGCATACTGTCTCTCCCAACACCAAAGCGCCCAGATGAAATGGGGAAGGTGGACAACCCTAAATACTCCCTTATTATTAGTATGTCTACCATTTGACATGAGATTGCTACATGTTGAAAAGACAGATTTAGCACCTCATCGACGCCAAAGTCATATCACTTCACTATGAAGAAAAGACTGTCACGGACAACATGGTTACTCTCCACTTTAGAAGTTTCCCAAACATAGAGGCATAAGATGGGGTCGTCCCCATCCCGAGGGCGACAATAGAAGTAGTCAATGTTCCACCAGCGTGTGACAACGCTCAATGGCTCATCCCGTTCTCCACACCACGAGGCGAGGTCATGTGGGTCTACCTCGACCTTACTTCCAACATGATGGCACCTACAAATCCCTCTGTCAAAAGGAAAAATGTCAGGACATGTCGCATGGTCTTGACATCGACTGATGATACCGTGGTGACCACTCGCTCAGTACGGCAGCAAGAAGAGACCATGCTCTAGAGTAGCAGCACCTCTACCAACTATAACCCCTGCTCCTGATACATCAGAAGCAGGCCCGTCACAGACTCCTACCGTAGATAGATAAAAAGCAAAAGCAGGTTCACTTCGAAAAACCTCTGAGGAAAGAATCAGCAGTAGGGCCTGACATGCTGGCATAGCTAGCCAATACACTGGCTAGATTGTCACTCTTCGAGATCCTTTATCTCTCCAAAGAGACCCGAGATACGCTCAACAAAGCCTTGCAGAACGTCGAGTCCTTTCTTACTCAAGTGCGACCACCCAAGGAAGACCATGCGGCCTGCCCACATTGTCACAGTATGGTCGAAGTGATCCCCAGTATCACTTTAACCCAGCAAGACCTGCTGCTTAAGAATAATCGGCATAATTGGCCTATGTACTATACAGGGTATGTCGGTGCCATTAAAGTCGACCGCATCCACATCGACCCAGGCTTCTCCCTCAGTATTTTCCCAAGGAGTTTGCTCCAAACTCTATGGATTTCGATGCATCGGATGACTATATCGAACACAACAATCAACGGCTTCAACGTAGGGAAGAGCGAGCCCCTGGGCAAAATTTGATTGAAGTGCTAAATAGGTGACCTCGATACTGAAGTGACTTGCTATGTCACCAATGCTGACATAAACTACAACATGCTATTGGGACGAGCGTAGATTCATGAGTACATGATCATTCCTTCTACTCTCCATCAATTCATGAAGTATGTGGCTAGTGACGGGACTATCAAAGCCAAATTCGCTGACATCGACCCATTTCGGGGATTTAAATCCTACTGTACGGATGCTGATCTGTACAAGTCGGTCTCCTGGGACGATGAGAGCAATGATGCCGACGATGAGGCAGAGACGGTCTCAGAAAGTGCAACGGTTACTGACGAACCACTAAAGGTTCGACTGAAGGGAAAAACCCCAAGGTATCAGTGCCCCTCGTCGTCAAGCTCCGACGAAAAGCGCCATCTTTGCCCTCGATGACGTTAGATGATGGCAAGGAGCCTTTATGAATAAAGCAACCCTGGAGGTCCCCAAAGTCAACCGTGAAGGCGCAGGAACCTCCGACCGTAGCCCCCTTGGTGGTCAAGCTAAAAGGGAAGCGTCCTCCCCTTCCTCCCTCGACAACCCTAGTCCTCACCGATAAGGAGCTAGAAGATTACGTCTGCGCCGATACCGAGGAGCACTCTTTAGATGATGTAATCCCTCGGGATAAAATTTCTCATTTTATTAATAGAAAGTTGTCTTCGAATTACTCTCTTGCATGTTGGAACACTAGATATTTCTTAGATAACTCTCTATGTTTGTTATAATCACAAGTGACAACCGCCAACCTTGTGAGCCGAGTTGTCCCTTTCCGGGGCTCTAACTTCCTAGTTCTAACAAGGAAGAAGGAGGAGGTACCCATCATTTTTGGACGATTGGAGCATCCTCAGCGATTATCTTCAAGAGAACCAGAACACGATAATTGTAAGATGTAACTCTACCGTTACGTGACTTAAGCCAAACACCTCATCAATAAGATGGGTTACGACTTGAACAGCAACAAAGGACTCAACTATGGTAAAGGTCGGTGCCTTTCCTTACGGATTCGAGCTCTAAAGGGAAAGGCTGAAAACTATTACCAGTGCACCCGTCGGGGGTTAGGTTATGTTACACCCACTTCAACTTCAGAAGATTCAGAGACGGAAGTCATGATGCATTCACACTCTTCTGACTCCTCAACCTGTAACTCTGATACCAGTACCGGTCAGGTCTTCAAAAAGATGCTGTCCGCTAACATGGTCTCCATAAATCCTGCGGTCGAGGACGAAGACCAGATGTTCGAATACTTCGAAGATGAACCCTGGGCACAGCTCCTAGGATCTCAATGTGAATGACATTTTGAGCAACTCGAACCTTCTACCGAAGATAAAGTCATCCAGGTCGAGTTGGGAAAGGAGGCCTCTTCTAAGCCCATCTTCATCAGCAAAAGCCTGACAAAAGAAGACAAGGAATCTCTAATACAGCTTATCTAAGAATACATCGACGTCTTCACTTGAAGCTACGAGGATATGCCTGGTTTAGACCCACAAGTCACCATGTACCGCCTCAACATCTCGCTCGATGCTAAGCTTGTCAAACAGCAATAGCGTAGGTTTTGCCCCAACATCATAGATGCTATCGATGAAGAAGTCAACAAACTCATTGAGAGTGACTTTATTCGGGAAGAGAAAACATCCAGATTGGGTGGTAAATGTTGTCCAAGTGACTAAGAAGAACGGGAAGATATTTATCTGAATAGATTTCAGGGATCTCAACTCAGCCTGTCCTAAGGATGAGTTTCCCCTCTCGATCACCAACGTGATGATTGATAACACCTGTGGCTTTTAGCGCATGTCCTTTATGGATAGTTTCTCAGGCTACAACCAGATCGAGATGCTCTCCGAAGACGAGAAGCATACAGTATTTCGAACTCCATGAGCGGTATACTGTTACACAGTAATGGCCCTTGGATTGAAGAATGCGAAAGCAACATACCAGCGACGTATGAGCACTATATTTCGCAAGCATCTCCGAAAAATGGTGGAGTGTTACGTTGATGATTTCCGGTGGAGTGTACCGTTAATGACATTGCCGTTAAGAGCAAGGACAAGTCCAAACACTTGGACGATCTACGAAAACTGTTCAATGTAATGCTAACGCATCAACTAAAGCTGAACCCAACTAAGACCTTCCTATGCATTTCCAGCGGCATGTTTTTGGGCTTTATCGTCACAGCAAAGGGGATTCACATTGATCTGGAGAAGACTAAGGCAATTCTGAACATGGCGCCTAAAAGGAA
Source organism: Iris pallida (assembly GCA_029216955.1). NCBI lineage: Eukaryota > Viridiplantae > Streptophyta > Magnoliopsida > Asparagales > Iridaceae > Iris > Iris pallida. The sequence goes on from JANAVB010023996.1 coordinate 11,797,710, forward strand.
TCTCTGAGAGCTTCGAGGCCTGCAAGGACGCGTGGCATAAATCAAAAGCTTTATAGCGAACCTTTCTGGCAAATGTCAACCCATCACTAAGTTAATAGAGAAAGGGATCTTATTGTATGGACCTAAGAATGCCTATATGCGTTCAATGACATCAAAAAGTACCTCACCAGTCCTTCCGTACTGGTCGCACCGGTTGTGGGAAAGCCTTTTCTGCTATACGTCTGAACTATGGACCATTCTCTTGGTGCATTGCTAGCCCAGAAGAGCAGTGAAGGCCATGAACAGGCAATCTACTTTCTCAGCAGAACCATGATTAGAGTTGAGCATAGATATAATCCTGTTGAGAAAGAGTGCCTCACCCTTCTCTTTGCTATCCAGAAGACATGACACTATGTGACCAGACAGATGATCCACGTCGTGTCGAGAATCAATCCCTTCAGAGTCCTCACAACCTAGCCAGGGGCATTAAACTTACGATTAGCTACGTGGGCAATCCTTCTGACTCCCTATGATATGGTGTTCGTCCCATAGAAGGCAGTCAAAGGCCAAGCGCTGGCAGATTTCCTGGCAGCACACCCTGTGCCAGAGATATCGAATCTCAACGACGATATCCCAGATAATGTTCTAGAGTCCAATGCAGTCTTAGACAACTCGGTTTGGCTTATGTTCTTCGATGGTGCTTCAAGAACAGGACCAAAGGGTGATATCATCGTAGGAGTTGGGATCGTCCTCATCACCCCCGATGGCCTAGTCATCAATCGTGCATATTCTTTCATGGAGTCGTACAACAACAATGTTGCAGAGTATAACGCTCTCATCATTGTGCTCCAACTCACTAAACATCTAGGGGTTGACTACATCGAGGCCTATAGAGACTCAAAATTAATCATCAGCCAGGTTCGAGGGCAGTATGAGGTTCGACATGAAGACTTGATCCCCTACCACCATGCAGCGATCGACATCATCTACACATTCATATGGTTCTTTATAGAATATGTGCCGCACCTACAGTACTTAGAGGTCGACACACTAGCAGGCCTCGTCGCTTCTCTGGATGTGCCCGTTGGATCCTAATATACAATTACAGTGATGGGACGAGAGCTAGTTTGTCCGAAGAATGCTCTACGTACATGTCAACGCTACTCAGTACAAGTAGACACTGACGTGGACATTTGAGGCTGGTGATTTCTAATCATAGACTAAGCAGTCTACGAAATCCTGCCTGAAGCCCCAATGGAAGCGACCTCCGACAGAAGACGCTCACTCTGATTCTTCTACGACACGACCACCAAAATAATGTACCGTCGTTCATACGACGGACTCCTCCCGCATTGTTTGTTCCAAATAGAAGCGCAAGAGGCACTCTGAGAGGTGCATGATGGAACTTACGAAGGCCATCAGCCCGGCCCTATATTACAAGACCTGTTACGTCGCATAGGCTATTATTGGCCCACCATGATGGCAGACGCCATAGATTACACAAGGAAGTATCGGGCATGTAAGTTTTACGCTGACTTCATCTACCGACCTTCGGAATATCTATACCCCATGATGGCCGCTTGGCCATTTGAGGCATAGGGAATGGACATCGTCAGGCTGATCAGCCCGTCCTCCTCCAAAGGACACTGATTTATCCTTGCCACCACTGACTATTTCTCCAAATGGGCAAAAGTGGTACCGCTGGTAGAAGTGAAAACCTCCAATGTGATCATCTTTATCAAGCACCACGTCATTTACTACTTCGGAGTTCCTAGAAGGATTGTCCACAAGAATGGCACCGAATTCATGGGCCATGCATTCCATCGGTTATGCTATAAGAGCCAGATACAGAATGTGTCATCAATGGCTTACAATCCTGGGGCTAATAGACGAGACGAGGCCTTCAACAAAACTATCGTCAAACTGCTCAAGAAACTGATTTCTTCTAACAAACGTGATTGGAATGAGAGGTTAGGCGAATGTCTATGAGCTTACCATACGACCATTTGAACACCCGCGGGCAGCACACCATTCTCCTTTGTCTATGGGAGCGAAGTAGTGCTCCTTATGGAGATCCAAATCCCGTCCATACGGGTAGCTATCACCAACCAGCTGATTGACGAAGACAATCAGCGTCAACAGCTACAAGAGTTAGAGGCATTGGATGAAAAATGCCTACTAGTGCAGCAAAGGATCGAGCTTTACAAAGCTCGTATTTTTGGGACCTTTAACAAATAGGTCTAGTAAAGAACATTCCAAGTGGACGACCTCGTCTTAGCAGTTCGAAGATCGATGGTGATGACTCACAAATCGGCAGGGAAGTTTGAACCCAAGTGGGAGGGACCGTTCGCATAGAGACGGAGTACTCCAATAATGCTTACCAACTGGCCAAATCTAATGGTGACTTACTCACGATGCCAAATCAATGGCAAGTTCCTGAATAAATACTACGTATGAAGATAAGCGATACCAGCGGAAGCCCTCACGCTTTAGTGGGTGCTTACAGAGTCGTGCCCGTCAACAAAAGAAGATAAGATGCTTCGTTTACCCTCAAAATGATGTAGGTTCAAAAAATATCATGATAAACATTCATGAGAAATGAGGGTGCATAATCAAAACTTAAGGAAGCGACAACTTGAGGGATTTAATGTTGAGCCGAAGCATGACGTCTGCTTGGCAGCAGACGTAATAGGCATTTCCCTACAAAGAAATATGTGTCATGCTTCTTTTTAAAGTATCCCGACCTTGACTCAAGATCGGGACACTTTGAAGGGGGGTCTTGTAGAAGCAAAAAAAGTACGGGATAACATAAGGCGCAGGTGGGTACTCTCGCTACCCACCCATCTTCACAAAGACACAGATGATGAACGGCGTAGGTTGGTGCTATCGCCACCAACCCAGCTTCACAGAAGCGCAGGTGGTCAATCACGCCAACAGAAAAGACACACTCACAAAAAATAGATAAAAAGTTCAAGAAAAGTTATTTTTATTAAATCATGGCTACAAGAGTTTATTACAGATTCATCACGATTACATAAAAGAAGACTTCCTAATTACAAAGATCTATTGCAAAGATTTGTGATTACATATGCTGATTTAAAAACTCCTACGAATCTATGCTAGGGTTCATCTTCATAGTGTGATCGTCCTGGGAGAAGGGACTGTAGATCGAAGATGTAAATACAGTCGCCATCAAAGTCTGCCACCACAGCACCCCCCCCCCCAGACGTACAACTCTTCCTGAAGCAACTATTGGACTGAACGAGAATTCAGTCCATAGCACGACAGGAGGCCATTTTCAAAAGCTCATCATCTTTTGAGGCTCTTCTAGCCGAACAAAAGTACGCAACCGCCAATGAGCAGGGCAGAGCATAACCTGTAGTACTTCACGTTGGCAACCAGACTAAACTCGGTCATCAGGACCTCCAAGACCTCTAAGATGTTACTCAGGTTCGAACTCCCTATGAGAAGCATTCCAGCACATCTCGAAGGTTATCAACAGTTCTTCTACGAAGGCACAACGCCTTTGAACGAAGGGATCCTCAACCAAAATCTAACTTAAGAAGGACCAATAGCCACTTAAAGCTAAGTTTGGATCCAGCATGGTGTTGAAGGACAAAAAAAGGAGGATGTGACACTTCAAAATAAACTCCCCCTTTATATAGTGCATGAATAGTCTAAGCTATAGGCCACGTGGCAGTCGGTCAAAATTCCAATATTAATGGGATGGACCTAGGACTCAGCACAATGAACCTCATTAAATGGGGTTCATTCGACTAAGTCTTAGACCATTAAAAGACCCCTTGAAATTTCTCAAGTAATGGTGGCAATTAAGAGGGAGTTGTTCCTTAAAGCGCCGTCATTAATTGCTCTTAAAGAAGACTTCAAAGCCAGCTTCTTCAAACTACAAGTGCAGCTACAATCTTGTACTAGTAGGAGGTACAGACTAGTGATGAATTCACATTATCCCAGCTTCAACGGTGTAGACCTCTGCTTCGGTCCAGAAGCTCAACCCCCTTCATTAAAAACTTGTAAACACCATTGCATCCAACACAAGTCCGCCTGTCGTTCCAAAAGCACAGTAACCTCGTTAGCCTGAAGCACAACCTACTCGTCGACCTAAAGCATAGTGACTTTACCACATGAAATACAACCGTCGCTCGAATGCACAGAGGCTCCATCATCTTCGAAACCTAGTCCATTCATCGCCCGATAGCATAGAGGCTCCGTTGTCTCCAGAAGAACAGTCTACTCGTCGCACCAGAAGCGCAGCAGCACGAAGACCTCGCTAGAGGTGCAGGTTGCATGGTCCCACCCAATTGGTTTGTTTAAACCGCCACTAACAAAGATAGGATAGAGGTTGATCATATTGATAAGTGCAAATATCTTAACAAAGGGTTTAAAACTCAGATAAGGACGAAGTTATATCTTTTGATAAAGGCCATATCAAGTTAGTTTGTTTAACCGATCGCCTCCTAAAGATCAAACAAAATCTTACTCTTAGATGAAATCCAAGATCTACTCAGCTTCATCTAAACAGAGGATTCCCATCAATAGACATGTGACGTGTATCCTCCTTCGGTTATTTTGATAACCCCCCGAGATCTCGATAGAGGAGAATCTGGACGTCCGCCACATGTCAGCTCAACAGAAGCTCACACTGTACAATGATAGCAAATTCTTTCATATCTCAAATCCATACATTGCATATCTGCCATATTTCCCCTATAAATAGAAGAAGTTTTCCCTTCAACAAAAAGAGGGGAAGGACACACACAGAGAGGAAAGTAGGAGAAGGCAAAAGACAGAGCTTCGAAGTCTTCAACTTCGGCATCCTCTTGATCGATAACCCTAGAGTTCCATCAAAGGTACCAGAAAGCCAAAGCAAGTCCAACTCATCGTCAGATCGTCAATGGAGGTAAAGAAGCCGCTGTAGTGCTCGATCTCTACCGTCATGCTTTCCCAAAATTCTTGTACTTAGATTTCCTCGTATAGGAATCGATTGTACCTTTTTTAAGTTCAATAAACAAAAAGTTTGTATAACCTTTTGTGATGTCGAACACGGGTCGTGACACATTTTTAGTAGTCGCTCAAGCAGGTCGATATTCACAGTGATTTGATGTCGTGGTAGTACAATGACTTAGTTGTACTACTACGAGCCTGTGATAGCATATAGGAAATAAGGTATTAGAATAAGAGATACTCAACCACAATTAGAGTTTCTTGAGATTCCTCGGACGACCCTTGAGAATCTTATTTTGATCTCCAATTCGAAATCCCTTCCTCTTGTTTCTGTTCACCCTTGCTCCTTGTTATTAAATTTAATTTTTGATGGTTCGTTGTTGATTTTGATTTTCATATCTAGATGAATTTTATTGCTCGAGTTATGGTATCTTTTGATAACATATGTTGACGAGGACAACAGGAAAGGTAAAATGTCTACTTGGTTCTAGAGCTTGGAGTTTATCGTATCCAAATTAGCCGGCGTGGCCGAAACGTAGAGACCTGACTTCGGATGTATATATACCTTAGTTATAAAATTTAGAATTACTTGCAGCTATACTAGTCGATATAGTGAGGATTCTAGACGACATGATTATAGAGGAGCATACCGCAGTTACGGAATCTATCGTTTATCGTAGCTTTGCTTACTAGCATGACGAGGATTCTGAGTATCATGATTTTTGACAGACGCGTATGGTTATCAGATTGTATCATAAGGAAGGTTCTTAAAGTATCATCTTTACTATTTTACTTCTGTTTTTATAAATTATAATCCATCATCAATTAACTTAGGAGTAGGGATACTTTTAGTCCACTTCTTTGTAGAGCTTTATTTCATTTATATTTCATTCATAGTGTGATGGTTTGATGGCTTGTAATAGGTCTGTATCCTTGATATGGTAGTTTAGCATTGGTTTAGAATAGTAACCCATTGTAGTTAATTCTCTATTATTTATAATAATTACCAATTTTCATAAATATGTAGAATGATAGTCTATCTTACAGCCCTTTTATGATTTCTTATTTTCCATCTATCTTCCAGTATGACCCCCATGACCAGAGCCCGTCTCTGAGAGCAGCTGCAGTTTCGGATATGACTGAGAGCGTGCTTCCACATCCTATTTCTTAGGAAGTAGTGACCCCTCCGACTGACCAGGGGGTAGTTGCACCTCCTGCCATTGAGAAGGTGGTAGTAGCCTCACCAGAGAGTTTTTCTCCATCTCCTGTCATTCAAGAAAGGGATGCAGTTTCGTCTTAGACCGAAAGTCTTTAACTGCATCCTCCTCTGCCTCCTGGAGTGGTACCCTATACAATATTCTCGCAAGGCTTCTTTCGTGATGGAGCTAAGATATTTGGACTTCTTTGGGATGTGTTGGAGACACAGAGAGTTCAGACCGAGATCCTGACGAAGCTAAGCCAAAGGATCCAACAGCTGCGGGACCTAGTGCATTCTCGAAGAGAGCCTTGTCCAATGAGGACGAGGAGCAATATCCACCCAGGGTCTCAGGAGTACCCACACTTTCATCCTATACCATCCTTCCTGATTCGAATTCCTGTTCAGCAGAGGTCAGTTGAGCGAGTGCCTACCGGTGCTTACTGTGAGAAGCTTGGACATGTGTGGTCCGACTGTAGGAGGAGGCAAAGTTGTGCATATTTTATGCGTCAGCTGCGCACGTGATGCAAGACTGTCCTATTGCACCTATCCTTAGTCGAAGCACCGCCTCCACGAGGGAGTTCTAGTCACTAGATCCAGTTATAGGTAAGTAACTAACCTAGCTTTTAGTATGTCTTTAGAGATGAGTTGATGATGCACCCCACCATTGTTTGTGTGTTTTCTGGTACTTTATCAATTTTTTTGTGCTATAGTGTAGTTAGTGTAGTTAGATGAGACCCTAAATTGATATTGCGTGTCATAACCAATAATATCATAACCATGTACGTTATTTCTTTCAATAGAATTGTATGGCTTAGATAAGTTCTTTTTGGACTATGATTGTTGGGGGTACGACCTTAAGGAGAGTATGACCAACTTAAATTTCGAGGATAAATTTTTTCTAAGGGGGAATGATTGTAACTACCACTTTTCTAAGATAAGAGTATTTTTGAACTTTCTCTAAAATTGATTATTTTAGTTATTATTTAATTAATTAAATTGTGTTAGTGATATAATTTGGTAAGAACTTAGAACCATATTGATTAGATGTTAACCATGGCCATAGAAACTTAGTGAGATTAGACATGTTAGTTAGACTCTAATTTATCTGGAATATCATATAGTGGCTATTAATTGATTTACACCATAAGCTATTTTGGGGCCTTTTCTTAAAGGGACTTAAATGACATTAGGAAGGCCTTTAGACTATTGTACCTAAACAAACCCTAGTCCAATACACATAGCTGGCCAACCTAGGTCATTCCCTTGCTATTAATTA